>VDFB02271358.1:567005320-567137380 GCA_007258455.2 Sequoia sempervirens
TCTACACTAATTTTTGTATTTTTTTGTGTCCAAAATTATTACATGTATTAGTAGCCAACAAAATATTGATTCATTATTCCTCCATTAAACTATTTCATCATCTGAGTTCTACATTCACTAGCTCTATGTCTGACTTTCTTGCATGAAAAGTGTTATCCAGAGAAGGATCTAGCATTCCAGTTTATTCTACTTCTACACTCTATTTCCTTATGACCAAATTTATAGCATGAAAATAAAAACCATTGAAAGATGGGTACCTTTGAGAATTTTGTTGTCTAATAGGTGGTCTTCTAGCAAAGATTCTTATATTTCTTGTATGTCTTCCTTTATCTTGAGTATTTTGATTTTCCACTATGTTTGGGGTTTTTATAGCCTTTAGTATTTCACCTACTTCCATTCCCAAACTAACTTTTTCTTTAGTTGGTTTTTGTCATGCAATCAACTCATCGAGCTTGGTGGAGCTTGTTTTGAAATGATCTTCATAGAGTCTTGCATTTTCTAGATCTTTTTTTAGGTTTACCACTTCTTATTCAAGCCTTGAGCATTCGTCAGTCTTGCTTTGCACTACTATATTCAGACAATCTTCATTTCTCTTCTTTTCCTCCACTTGCAACTTTAATCTAGTGATCTCTTCATTCGCTTGTTGTAATTGCTCACTTGCTTTTCTATGTCTTTCTTCAATTTCTCTTTCAATTTCCTGATGCATTCATTTTCCTCATCAAGATTTTCTTTCAAATCTTTGTTTTCATTTTCAGCCTTGTCAAGATCTTCAACTATTACACTTCTTTGGAGGAACCAAGCTCTGATACCAATTGTTGAATACCCAAGATACTAAGAGGGTGGGTGAATTAGTATCTTCCTAAACTTATTGAACAAACACCATCCAAACACTCCAATGCATATATCAGTAAAAATGAGTAAGAGCATTAGTAGAAAATAAGAATACACAACACATGAACACTATAATTTTTAAGTGGAAAATCCAAGATGGAAAAAACCACGGTGAGGATTATCTCACAATATAATATAACCAATTATAAGATAGTACAAGGGTGGCTCACTGCCAAGACTCACTATCCAAAATAGGAGGCTCACTATCTACAAAGATACAATATATAAATGGCTTACAACTAGAGAAATGAATTGATAAAGTTACACCTAACAAGTACTGATTTAGTTCCTTTGATGATCAATAAATTTACTTTACACACTTCATCATCTTCACATAAATATCTTCTTTTCCTTTTCGCTCTCAATCTCAAGAACTATCTTATATATATATATATATATATATATGACTCATCTGCAAGCATCAATTAGATTAGCCTAATTATATGCAACCCTTATTCACCAAAAAGATTAATTGTCGACTTTAACCTTGTACAAAACTTTCCAAAAAACAATTCAAGTGTGTAGTATGCTACAACATGTCGACATGTACCTAAGATAGGTCACAAAATTAATTCATTGCAACATCAACTATTGATTAGGTTGGGCAAGGATATACGTAATAAAAAAATACAACAAAATGATGCCAGCTTTCCATACAAGCACCTGAACACAATCAATTTTGAATATACAAACTTCTAACAACCAAGAACCATTTCCCAAAATTACAAGTTATGAAATTCATCAGTAGAGGATTTTCAGCCAAAATACTAGAGGATAATGAGTGTCATATCAGTTCAGAATACCAGATGAAACTTGAACTTATGGTGACATCAATGACAACACAAAAAATTGCATAAAGAGATGTTCTTCATTCTTCCAATACAAATGTTATTGTACCAAAAGAGGGTTTTAGAGCCCTGTAGAGACAAGTTCAAGTAATGCAAGAGGAGCTACATCAAGGTTTTGAGCCAATAATAGGAGATGAAAGGGAAGATGAAGCTAAAAATGAACAATTCGGATTATTTTAGGCCATCTCTAAGATTGGAAAAAACCCAAAGATTGATGTTTCTACATTTTCTTTAAATCTTAACCCAAAAGAGTTGATTGGTAAGATCAACAATATGGAGTAGTTTGAGTATAATGTGGAAGATCTTGAGAGGGTCAAATTTGCAAAGACAAAGATCAAGGTTCATGCAAATATTTGGTTGAAAGAGGTGCAACTAAAAAGAAATCAAAGAGCAAATGAGAAAATAATCAAATGGTACCAGATGGAGGACAAATTAAAAATATAGTTCTTTCATGTGGACTATGAGTTAGATTTGTTGAAGAAGATGCAAGGGTTGAAACAAGTGGGAAAATATATCAAGGAGTATATAGAAGAATTCTACTGTGTCCCGATTAGAATAGGCCATTCTTAGGCCAACAAGGAAAAAAATTCTCATTACATAAATGGGTTGAATCCATGTATTCAAGAAGAGTTGGGTCTAATAAGAATGTCCATCATTGAAGATGCATATCAGTTTGCTTTGAAGGTAGAAGAAAAGTTGATTAGAAGGTTTGAAAACAAGAAAAGAGGTGGGGGTTGTGGTGAAAAGACTAGTGGACAATCATATGGAGATAAAAATGAAGATGAAAAGAAGGTTGAAGGATCTAGTAGTATCCAAAACCAAAAAGGAGATGCCACCTACCATCCTTGTGATCAAAATAATGGAGACCAAAGAGGAAGAGGAAGATATGGATGAGATCCAACAAGAGGAGGCTTCTATGGAACCAGTTTCTAGTGTGGAGAAGAAGTACATAGAGCCTATGAGTTTCCTCAACATCAAGGAAGGAAAATAGAAGAACTGAGGGTAATGCATGAGTTATACATGTAGACGAAGATGTTGAGTCTTCACATTCTGAGGATGTAGAAGGAGGATAGGTTCTTGTTACCAGAAGAGCCTTGTTGAATGGGGAGAAAGAACCAACTCAAAGGAAGAATTTGTTTCACACTAGATGTAATTGTGAAGGTAAATTTTGTAATTTTATTATTAATGGAGGTTGTACCAATAACCTTTTCTTAGAAGAGATGGTTAGTAAGTTCAATCAGCGAGGAGAAAGCATCCAAAACCATACTATATAGAATGGTTGCAAAAGGACCATAGGGCATTGGTCAATGAGTAATATTTGGTAAAGTTTAAGATTGGTAACTATAAGAATGAGATTTTGTGTGATATTATACCTATGGATGCTTATCAATTGTTTTTAGGTAGACCATGATAGTTTGATCAAAGAGTGGTGGATGATGGACATGCTAATACTTATTCCTTGACAAAGGATGTCATTCGTCATAAGTTGAAACCCTTGAGGGAGGTAGATGAAAAGGTATGTAGTAATGCAATATTTTTTTGGTTGATGGAAGAAAGTTCCTAGAAGGTATGAGGCATGAACATATGTGTTTTACATTGATCCCTATAGTTGATAAATAAGATAAAAATGAGGTACTAGAATAGGTTTTATATTTGTTGAATGAGTTTATGATATTTTTTTTGATAACATACCTAAAGATGTGCCTCTAATAAGGAATATTATCCATTAGATGGATCTTATTCCTAGAGCCAGTCTTCCAAATAAGGTATCCCATCAAATTACTCCAATAGAGAATGAAGAGTTGAATATACAAGTGCAAGAGTTGTTGTGAAAGGGATTTATTTTGGATAGTTTGATTCCATGTGTAGTACCTATAGTACTAGCACCAATGCAGGATGGAGAATGGAGGACATGTATAGAATCTTGAGGTATCAACAAGATTACTATCAAGTATATATTTCCCTTTCCAAGGATAAATGAAATTATGGATTGTTTGAGTGGAGCTAAGTACTTCAGAAAGATAGATTTGAATATCGTATATCACAAAGTATAGATTAGAGAAGGAGATGAATGAAAGACAACCTTCAAAACCAATGAGGGATTGTACGAGTGGTTATTCATACCTTTTGGGCTAACCAATGCACCAAGTACATTCATGTGGCTCATGAATGAGGTATTGAAAGAGTTTCTAGGTAAATTTGTTATTGTTTATTTGGATGATATTTTAATATTTAGTAAGATATTGAAGGAGCACTTGATGCATATATGAAGAGTTTTTGAGAAGATAAGGGAGGAGAATTTGTTTATTAATTTAAAGAAATGTAGTTTTGTGATGAGAGAGTTGGTGTATCTAGGATTTTTTTTCTTAGAAGAGGGTCTTAAGATGGATCCAAACAAGGAAAAATCTATTATCAAATGGGATACATGAAAGAGTGCTACAGAGGTGAGATATTTTCATAAGTTGGAAAGTTTATATACAATTTTTATCAAAGGTCTTAGTAGTATTTGTGCACCTCTAACTAAAGCAATTAGAGGGAATAGAAAGGATTTTAAATGGACTATAGGAGCAACAAATAGTTTTCATATGTTGAAGAAGAAAGTCATAGAGCAACCTATTTTGGCACTGCCAAATTTCAATAAGGTCTTTTAGGTAGATGGTGATGCTAGTGGCACTGCCATAGGAGTTATTTTGAGTCAAGAAGGTAAGCCTGCTGCCTATTTTGGTGAGGAGTTGAATGATGCTAAGAAGAAATATTTTGTCTATAATCTTGAGTTTTATGCTATAGTTTAAGCTTTGAAGAAATGGAGACACTATTTGTTTCCAAAAGAAATTTTTTTATATACTGATCACCAGGCTTTCTAGTATCTCAATAGTCAAGGAAAGTTAAATCAAAGGCACTTAAAATTGGTTGATTTTTTGTATAGTTATAATTTTGTTTTGAAGAATAGTAATGGAAGGTCAAACAGAGTTTTAGATGCCTTAAGTAGGAGGTAAAATTTGTTAACAAAAATGTAGAGTGAAGTTGTTGGGTTCAATGAACTCAAGAGATTGTATCCTGAGGATCCATATTTTGCAAAGGATTGGAGAGCTTGCAAGGATCCTATCACTTTGGATAGGAAGAGAAACACAATGAAGGATTAGTTGGACACTTTGGTTGAGATAAGACCATTGTTGTTGTTTGTGAGTGTTACTACTGGCCATAGTTACAACAAGATGTGAAGAAGTTTGTGCAGAGTTGTAAAGCATGTTAGATGGAAAAAGGAACAAGTCAGGATACTAGATTCTATCATCCATTACTTGTACCTAAGAGGCCATAGGAGGATATTAGCGTGGATTTTGTTCTTGGCTTGCCAAGGACATATAGAGGGCATTATTCCATGGGTATGTGTAGGATGATGATGGGCCAAAAAATGGTGATATGATGGGTATTTGTAGGTTATGTGATTGATTTTTTTTTACCCAAAATTTATGAAATGAAAAGGGTTTTTAAAGGATATTCTCAGCTTTCCAACAATATAAATTATTCTTTACTTTGAATTTAATAAATTATTATTATTCATTTTCTATCTGAATTATGACTAAATTCCTAATTGATAGGCTGATTGAAAAACATCTATAGCTTTCAAACAAGAGCACATTTTTGAATCCAAAACATGCATCACATTCTATTCTTCCCATACTAGAGGATTAAAAAATAAAAATGAATTTCATGAAGTTTTGACCAAGTTAAGGTGGTTAGACATACAATTTTTTAATATTCTTTAAAAATTTAATAAAAAATTCATAATTAATTATTTACCAGAAAAAATTACAAAAAAATATGCATCACATCTGGACATGAGTCCTCTACTTATTTTTAAACTCTTATAAAAAAATATTATCATTTTATTGTGGTTAGTGGTTAGACGGACACCTACTTATTTTTTCATTGAAATTTAAGTACTACTACATTGAAATTTTAAATTTTCACTAAGTATTTTTTTTTTTTTTTAAAATAAACCTAGTAGTTTAGAAACTACATTCAATTTTCTCCAGATTCTATTCTTACATATTTTTGAAATAATATAGATAACTTATTCAAATTTTTACATCAAGTTGCCTAAACTAATTTTTTTGAATTTTTTGCCACTTAAGAGCCTATTTTTTCCATGATGATCTTGCACATACCCCCATATTTGTGGTGGTGGATAGATTTTCAAATCTAGAACATTTCATTTTGTGTCATAAGACCAGTGATGTTCATATTGTGGAGTTATTTTTTAGAGAGGTAGTGATACTACATGGTCTATTGAAGAGTATAGTTTCAGACAGATATACCAAATTTGTTGGTTATTTCTGGAGGACATTATGGAAGAAATTGAAGATAGATTTGAAGTTAATTTTTGCACACCATCTACAGATTAATGGAAAAATGGAGGTGTTGAATAGGATTTTGGGTAACCTACTAAGATGCTTAGTAGGAGATAAGTACAAGGGATGGGATTTGATTATACCATAGGTAGAATTTTCTTACAACAATTCTGTCAATAGGAGTACTAGTAAATCTCCATTCCAAATTGTATATGGGAGTAGTCTAAGGAATTTTTCTGAGTTGAGAAAGATGGACAAAGGAGAAAATATTAGTGTTGAGGCTGAAGATTTTGCAAAGCACCTAAGGAACTTGCATGAAGAGGTAAGAAATCACATCAATAAGATGAATTCTCAATACAAAGCTAAGGCTGATCAAAAGAGGAGGTATAAGGAGTTCCATGTAGGGGATGAAGTCATGGTTTAGTTGTGAGAGGAGAGATTTCTAGTTGGTACATACAACAAGTTAAATATGAAGAAGTTTGGGCCATGTAAGATCTTGAAGAAGCATGATTCAAGAAATACATATGAGGTAGAGTTTCTTGATGAAATTCATATTTCACCTATGTTTAACCATTTAAATTTAATAGAATATCATGAAGGAGAAACTGATGAAGAAATAATAGAAGAACAATGGAATATTCCAACACCTACTTCAAAAAAGGAGGAGATACAAGAAATTTTGGATAGTCATGTGGGTAGAAGCACAAGAAATAGGAAATATGTAGAGTACTTGGTGAAATGGAGAGGAAAGCTTGTTGAAGATTCATCATGGTTGTCTGAAGCTAAGATTAACCATGTTGGTTTCCCTCTAACTCCTAAGAAGTGATAGTGTCACTTTTGAAATTACTCTAGTTGTTTGATATAGTAACATCCAGTGGTGTATGGGAAATCTTACATCACCCAAAAAATATGTTTTCCTTATTTTCATTAGCTAATTTGTGTCCCATGATGACACTTAAGGGGTGTAAGATAGTTAGAAGTTAAAAAAGGTGAAAAATGGTCACTTACAATTTTAGTAAGCTGAGCTAAATAGGCTCATATGGAATTGAAAATTTACTCCAAGAAGTGAAACTAAAAAATACTTTCAATGGAAAAATAATTTTCTTCATACCTTATATGGTTTGGGAGATATTAAAGTTTTCATCCTAAGAAATTTCTCCAATGTAGCTTCAAATTCAAATTTGAAAACATTAGAAGCCTTGAAACAACTCAAAAAGTGGATGAAATGATCTTTGATCATTTTGGAATTGTAGATCTCTTTGAGAGCTTTCCAATGATATATTATAATATAAAATTAGACACCCAGATCAAAATTTATGGCCCCACACAGTTGCCCCACAGAAAAGTGAATTTTATTAATATAATTGCCTAGGAAAGAAATCAAATGGTGGGACTTTTGGCGTGAAAAAAAAGGGAAAGTTACACTTTCTAGTACATTCTAAGGTGGTTATTGGCTAAAATAAAAGGGTTAAGTGTAGGTTGTAGGAGGTGGCTCCATTAGTGCGCATTGTGGCTCTGAATAATAGATTTTATTTTCAAAGTTGATTTAGATGTAATGAATCAATCCCATGAGGCTATAGTCCTGTAATTTCTGAATTTGTAATTTTATTTTAAAAAAAAAATGAAAGTGGGTTGTTTTCTATCTTGCATTCTCTATGTTGTTATTTTTTATTGTGTTTCATGTTGGATTTGGGTGGTGTAGCCCTCATCATTCATTGACATTGACATTAACATTTTCTCTACCTCACTTTATTCATAGGAATTGAGCTTAGTGTAGCACTAGCACTAATCATCTTGTGGTGCCTTATCAAGGTTATCAGGGAGCATAACTCTTGGTATGGTTGTTAAGGGCACAGCTTGTAGACCTAGTTTGTTTTTTCCATTTTTCCACTTTGTTATGGGTGCACCTAGTAGACCTACTATGTTTCTCATATATGTCTTGGTAGCTCACCTAGTGAAAAATAGTCCTCACTAGTCTGTGTGCATTCTAGTTTATGATTCACCTAGAAACTATCAGACTGTTCTATTATTTGAGTCATGAATTCTTTTTGTATGGATCTTAGAATAATACAACTTTTTGATTCATACCCTCTTTTTTACATTTCATGTTGAAATTATATGTTTTTGTATGTTGTATGGTTGTGTTTCACATATGTGTGTTCATTTGTTCCTATGTTTTTTTCCATGGGATCTTGGATCTTGGGGGCATGGCCATATCCCTTGATCCATTGTCATCCTATATTTTCATCATTTGGATAATTGAACCTCTCTTGACATATATTTCTCTACTTTATTTTTATTTTGAGCATTAGTTCATACTCTCACTAAAGTGGGGACTAAATGTAGTGTTGAAAATTGTCACCCTAAACAATTTCACATTATGTTTTGTCCCCCTAATTTATTGAACTTAATTAAGCTCCTAATTTCCTAAATTATGCATTCCAAGGCCTAATTTTTACTATTTTTTAAGGATTACAAGTATTTAATAAATGCATCCAATTGTTATTTTTCTCCCAACTAAGTGTGTCATGGAAATTTGGGCCAAGACCAATTCACCCATGGGAAAATGGGTAGCACTTCTTAGCTAGTACTCGAATTCAAATTTCAAGTGTCAGCTTTTGGAATCTATTTTTTGGGAAATTCGAACAATTGAATATAAACATCTAGCAAAAAGTGAACATTAAGAGTGTATACAATTGTCAAGAGAAAGTCAAAAGCAACATTTCAAAGCATTATAGCAACAATTCAAGATCCATTATCATGTCAAATTTTATGTGTGTTCGTGTTCATGTTTTGTGAAGGCTAACCCATGTTGTAGGTCTCCAAAGTGTTCAATAATTCAAACAAGTGAGATATAAATCCTTGAGGCGATGTCCATGACTATATTCCTTCAAGGAAGAAATTAAAGGGTGGTGAGTTGTAGCATTTTATGGCTTCATAATTCCTTCCTTTCAATTATCATTCCTATCATTAACATTTCCATTATGGAATTTGAAACACTTACATGGGGTTTGAATAAGGAAATACCATAAATGGCCCAACATTTCTTCTCTTTGTGAATGTGCAAGATCTCATGTTTGAGGAGGATCAAGGAAATTTTGAGGAAAATTCATTCATTGTTGCATTTGTTGTCATCAAAGTTGTCAAGCTACAAAAACCAACTTACACAATTTACTATCAATATTTTAAAAATTATACAATCAAGAATTAGGAGCTTAGATCCATTATTAGAGGACCCCTAAATTAGTTTCAAGACCCCTCATCAAAGATCCATTCACCCATGGGAAACTAAGTCCCTCTAAACATGATAGATCTAGCTTTTGGTGACAGGTACATCACTTTTCCTCCCCTAGACCCACCTACAAATTACTATTTCAGACTATTCATATTCAAGATATTACATTTTTCATGTTAAGTTAATCATTCCAAATAATTTACAATTCATTTATAAGACTCAAAAGGATTAGATCCAGGTCTGATTAGCTCACCCTTTGGGTTGAAAGTCAATCTATGCACCTTATTGATTTTCATCCTAATGAAACCCTTGGAAAAGTGGAACTAAACCTAGGTTCTTTGTATATAGGAAATAGGAATCCCATTTCCCTATGTTCCATTATGGTTAACCTAGAGTTTGACATCATAGCTTTCTGATTTGGTTGTCTTCCAAACCCTAGATCTAGGCTTTACATATTTTTTTCTTGCATTTCTCATTTAGGGTTTCATATTTGCATCATAAAATTTATAAAAATCCAAAAATATTACATCCATATATCATCATAGCTTGCATTAGGTTGTGTTTTAGTCATTTAGATCATATTGTCATTTCAAACTTAATTAAGAAAAGGTATCATTTTGTACCAAAATTGTCATACATTTGCATTTGCATTACATTGGAAAATTCTAGAAAAATAGTCATTGTCAAAATCATTTACAGATAGGAACAACAATAGTGAATGACAACTTAGAAATAATTTTTTTCATATTTCAAACCATGAACAAGGACTCAGACACCCTTGGGCAACATTTTCCTTGTACAGGTGCATCAACATTCCCTTTCACACTTGTTTCTGGTGCAAGGGCACCATGGTAACTCATTTTGTAAATAGGGTCTCTTGATATATTTCTAGATGTGTGAGTATTTTTGTTACTCAATAAGGTCATTATAGACCATATTTTAATGTAATAAGTCACTTTGGTTAGTTTGGAAGTCATTTTGTTAAAAGTTGTGAAAGTTTGTAAAATCTTGCAATGTTGTCATGTTCAAAATGCAAAAAGTGCAAACTTGGAATCCCAACAGTCATGGGAGTTTAAAAGTTAGTTTTGATGGTTGTTTTAGTTGGTTTTTAGGATGAAAAAGTTTAAATATGCTTGGAATCTCATTGTAAACTCTCTCTTGGAAGTTTTGGTGAAGAAATAAAAAAAAGCTCTCATTTTTTTGTGTTTTAACTAGTAAATTGCTATTGCAGTCTTCTATATGGGTCTGTATAGTATAGTAAGGGTCTAAAAGCTTATGAAATTGATAGAAGCCTAAGATATCTTCAATTTAGATTTTTTTTGGTTGTTTTTTGTAAATTTTGGTGCATTTTATAAACAAACTTCTGAAGGTGGGTTTGTACAATCAATTTGAAGGTCTGTGATTGCATAAAATGGACTAATGGCCCTTTCCACTGATTGTATCTCCTATAAATTAGTGGAATGGGTCTAGTATGGTAGGGTTAGGTGTTAGAGTTGTTTTTTAGAGTAGGGGAGGCCATTGGTGGGTCTTGGTGTGATGCCCTAGTTGTTAAATTTATGTGTTTTTAGAGAAAATTGGTGGTTAAGGGTTGGTAATTGTGGAAAAATCTTGGGGCAGAAAATTTTAAAGGTTTCTTACGAATAGGTAGACCTATTGGAGCATGTTTGATGCATTGATAAGGTGGATTTTCAATAAACCCCCTTGAAACTTGTCAAAAATGATGGTTTTATGGTTTGTTAAATTAGAGGGAATTTCTCTAGTTAAAAATTATGGATTTTATCATTTTATAGGCTGGTAAAGGACTATCCATAGGAATGAAGTATAAAGTGGTGTTGCTTTGTAAAAGTGGGCTAATTGTGCCCCTGTTTAGCATACTAGTCTATTTTAGGGGTTGATGTTCCAAAATGAAGGTGTGTTCTTTTGAGATGTGTTGAACTCTTTAATGTGTATTTGAAGTACTATTTATTTTATGGTTTTGAGGAATATTTTGAGAGATATGCACAAAATTCCTTGCTTGGATGGTTAGAAGAGAGATATGAAAGAAATTAAGAATATGGGAAAGTTAGGGTTTTAAAGATTGCAAAGTTGTTTGAAAGAGTTTGGTTTGTGATTGTTAGTTGATTACCTCCCTGCTCTGCATTAGTTGGTATTAGAGCATAGATATGATCTTTTGAAAGGAAAGGTGTGAGGAAAATTGAACAAGATGCCTCCTAAGGGTAACAATATGGCTAGGAAGATGCAAGAAAGGGAAGAGAATACTGAGAAAGAGATTAGGAAGTTAAAGGAACTACAAAATAGGTTGGTAGCAAGGTTGGAAAGTGTTGAAGTAGGTCAGAAGAGAGGTGTGGTTGTAGGTGGTGAGAGTGACTCTAAAGAGGAAGAGAAAGAAGATTATGAATATGTGGAAGAATAGTTGGATCCTAAAAAGAAAAAGATGTAAAAGTTACTAAAGGCAGTTAAAGGAGATAAACATAAGGTAAAGATTGATTTTCCTATGTATGGAGGTAACCTTAATGATGAAGAATTGTTAGATTAAATTACAACATTGGATAACTACTTTGAATGCAAGGATGTACCTGATGAAAAAAGGTAAAGATAGAAAAAACAAAATTGAAGGGGCATGCACTAGTATGGTGGTATTATGAACAAGCTAAAAGGAGAAAGAAAGGTAAGGCAAAAATTGTTTCTTTGGAAAAAATGGTTGCCAAATGGAAAGGTAAGTTCCTACCAAGAGATTATGCAATTCAAATGTCTAAGAAGCTTCAAGATTTGAAACAAAGGGAAATGGATGTCAAAACTTATACTAATGAGTTTTATAAGTTGAGCATAAGAGAAGGTCACATGGATGATGATGTGGAAAATGTGGCTAAATACATCAGTAGGGTAAGGTTTAACATCCAAGATGAGTTGAGTTTGCACAATCCAAGGACAATTGAAGATTGCTACCAAATGGAAATAAGGGATGAAGAGAAACTCAAAAGAAGGAAATACAAAAAAAGAGAGGTAGAGGCAACAATTCAAGAGGAAGAGGTACCTTTTCCACTCCAAGGCAACCACAAGTCAAGAAAACTCAAGTAAGGGGAAATAAAAGTTTCTGATCAAATAGCTAGATTTAGAGGAGGAATAACAAGCTTTAGAGGTAGATTTTGGAGGACAAGGCAGAGGTTCCAATACATTCACAAGCAGATGCTATCAATGTAAAAAATTTGGACATCAAGCATGGTAGTGTAATGAAGTAAAAGCACCTAGTTCTCATGGAGATGATAGTGAAAGTGTGAATTCTCCTAATCAACTTGTTGATCCAAAAGTTAGGGAGTCATTGATGGTGAGAAGACAACTCCTAAAAGCATCCAAGGAGAAGGAGATGACACAAAGAAGAACATTATTCAAGACCACATACAAATGAAAAGGTAAGATATGCAAAGTGGTAGTAGATTTAGGGAGCACTAAAAACATAGTTTCAAATGAAATGGTAGATAAATTGAAGTTAGAGAAAATTCCTCATGAAACACCTTATAGTGTAGCTTGGTTGAATGATGATTAGTCCATTTTGGTTAGTGAGCAAGTTTTAGCTAAATTCAGTATTGGTGGATATAGAGACAAGGTTCTTTGTGATGTTTTATCCATGAGTTGTCATTTATTGCTTGGAAGGCGATGGAAGTTTGATAGACATGCCATTTATGATGGGAGAAATAATACATATTAGATTGAGAAGGATGGGAATACATTCACATTGACTTTATTGGTTGAGGATGTTAAGGAACAAAGTAAGTCAACAAAAGTTATTATGATGGGAAAAAAGGAGTTTGTGTAGCTAGAAGAAAACAAGAATGAAAAGTATGCAACCACTTCAAGGCTTGGAGATATTAGGATAGTGAATTTGAAGGATGATGAAAAGTTAGAAGGAAGGAAAGATGGTGATTTGGTGTCAAAAGAAAAAATAGAAAAGTTCAAGGATGAATTAGTTGTAGGAGTGCAACATGAGTTAGGAAAAAATGATGAAATTATGATAGGGAAAGTGATTTGTCCATTGAAAGCAAAGGAGGTTAAAGGACAAACAAATTTTGTCAAGGCAGTGGTTTCTAAACCTGACACTATAGAGGCTTGTAAGTCTAGTAATACAGTGGTATTTACGGGAGAGAACTTGAGAAAATAAATGAAAGTAAGAGGTGAGATGAATCAAGGTGAAAAGGAAAGGCCAAAGGAGTGAATTTGAGTATGCAATAAGAGGGATAGAGTGGATAGTCAAAGATAAAGTTGGACAATGATTGTTTGTAGATGCAAAGACAAGATATAAATTAATTTCAGGTGGTGGAAAGGTAAGAGAACATCTGTCAGGTCAGTTTGCAAAAGTGGAGCAATGCTTAGGTGGTCAATAGTTCAAGGGAACAAATAAAGATTCAAACCTACAATACCTAATATAGTAGAAAGGATTGTTAGAAACACAAGGGTACACAACTAAGTTAGGGGTGTGAATGAGTTGTCATAGATATTTCAAACTTATTCAACTTATTAACTTTATTCTCAAATTTGATTGTTAACCATGAAAGCATAAATATTATTAACCTTATTATCAAATCTAATTATTAACCATGAAATCATAAATCATCAACACATCAAAAACACACATAACGCCAAGATTTTTTATGTGGAAAACCTGTTAGGGGAAAAACCACTATGCAAGTCAGTCCACAAGATTATACCTTGTTAAAAGTATAAAGAAATAAAATATGGGGAATGCACATGCATTCAGGCACACTGCCTAGACCTCACTGATCAATTACAAGAGGCTAACTACCCAAAGGAAGAAAAACTATCTTATAGAAAGAATCAAATTACATCTGCAAGGATTTGAACTGATAAATTAGCATTTGCTAATACCTAATCATAGTTCTGTTGGAATAATGTGCTTCAATCCCACAGGCTGAAACCTTTGAAAGGGAAAAGTTGGTGTGACTTTCATTCTGTCTGGCCGACTAGTATTTTAGTAACCTTGTGGATTGTTCATGTCACTGAGACATTGTTGTTGTCTTGCTGACTGGTGTTGTCATTGTGACTTGTGGCGTCCATTGTAACCCTCTACCGAGTGGAGATCTCTGGCCAATGGGTTGGTGTCTAGCAGATGTCAGAGAGACTCATGGTGATGTGGTCATCAAAGTAACTCATATGCTTCAGTATGAAGTCTTGTTGATATGGAAAGTCTCACTGATAGCATTCACTTAGAGTCTTTGGGGTAGCATGGAGGCTTCGCTATGAACTCTTGGCGACATATGTTTGTATCACTGATGCTCATCGGGGTAACATGGAGGCTTCGGTATGAAGTCTTAGCAATGAACGAAGTCTCGCCGATAGTGGAACATTGTGGTGTAACTTGAAGGCATTGGTATGACCTCTTGGTGAAAGTGGTAAGTCCTGCCGACATTAATGTTTATTAATGGGTGTCTTCAGTGAGACTCCTAGCGACTAAAGTCTTCGAGGAAAGGTGTGAACATTCAGAGTAACATCTCAGCGATAGCCTAACTCTTGCCGATGAGTGTTCTTTTTGGTATGACTTGAAGGTTCGGTATGATCTCTTGGCGAAGGATGATACTCTTGCTGATGGAAATACTCTTATCTATGTGACCTTTGAACATCGGTATGATGTCTCATTGAATAAAAATTTTCTTGTCGATGAGAATGTTGAGGTCGATGTGACTTGTGAACTCAGTGTAACCTCTTGCCGATAGTGATGACTCTTGGCAATATCGACAGTCAGGTCTTGTGGCATCAAGGAGACATGGTTAGTGTCTCACCGACATGTGAACACATTGTGAATGCCTTTGACCAAGTCATGATTGTCCTATGTGGTGAGTCTTCGACCAATCAGAGAAGTCAAATGGGAACTATTGGATGTTAGTCTATTGTGGCAATTTTGTGAGGAAGTTCAACAGACAAGGATGACATGGATATACTCTGTACTTGCAGATGATGTTCAGTTTGACGGATTGTTGTGTGGTTCAATCAATAGTTGGATGAATAGTGTTGTGAACGGTTCGACGAGTGATCAGTGGATGAATTTGATTCTGAGAGCATTGTAACATGAATGTTCTATACAAGGTTGGTCATTGTGGAATTTGCAATAATTTGACATCAAAGAGTCAAGCCTGTACTCTGTATGTAATTCCATTACTGTAATACAAAGGGGTTTTTCTTGGCATGGTGGGTTTTTCTCCCATAAGGGTTTTCCCACATAAATTTGGTGTTCATATGTGTATGTTTAATTCTTTGTTTCTGTTATCTCTTTCAAGTGCATCTTAATTGGACTGTAATTGTAAAATTTAAAAGGTATATCTACATTCTTCCATGAGGTTTTGACATTAGGAGAGTTGTTTCCACACCTTAGCTTTCCTTACAAGTGGTATCAGAGCCTAGCCAGTTGTGTTATCCTTGTGGGTACGTTGGGTTTTTTGTGTCAATTCTATTTAGTGGGAGTCTTGTAGAAGTTTGTTAAATTCGAATTATAGATTAAGATGGCTAGCATGCTAGGAAAGATTGAAATAGAGAAATTCAATGGCAACAATTTTGAGTTGTGGAAACTAAAAATGGAAGATCTGTTAATGGATCGTGATATGTGGCTTGCTGTGTTTGGAACAAAACCTACAGGAATGAAGCAAGAAGATTGGGACCTTGTAGATAGAAAGTCTAAGGGGCTGATAAGGCTCTGTTCTTTTGAATGTGCATGAAGAGAAGATTGCATCTTCCTTGTGGAAGAGACTGGCATCTATTTATCAGGGGAAGTCCTTGGTGAATAAACTATTCCTGAGGAAGAAGTTGTACACTTTGAGAATGTAGGAAGGAGGGTCTATAGCTGATCATTTGAACACATTCAACATGCTGATTGCATAGTTAACATCTGTTGGTGTGAAGATTGATGAAGAGGATCACTATATGCTTTTATTGTGTTCTTTGCTAGACTCTTGGGATCACCTGGTGATGGCTATTGGGAGTACAACATCCAATTTCAAGATGGAAGATGTTGTTGCTTCTTTGTTATCAGAAGAGATGAGAAGGAAATCTTTTGAGATGGCGAAGGAGGCCCTTGTTGTTAGAGGAAGATTGGAAGAAAAATGAAAGAAGGACAAGAAGTCTAAATTGAAATTAGAGGGGAGATCAAAGTCTCCTAGAAAGAAGTCCAAGGTGAGATGCTGGAATTGTGGGAAACTTGGTCATGTATGAAAGGATTGTAAAGAGGAGAAAAAGAAGAAGAAGAAGAGCTCTTCCGATAATGATTCTTCTTAGAGTGATGTAGACACCTTCATCGCAGCCTTGGCTACACAGGAATTAGATGATGTCTGGCTTATTGATTCTGGAGCATCTTTCCACATGACATCTCATAGAGACTAGTTTATGAAGTATGAAGAATATGATGGTGGAATGGTGTACTTGGCAAGTGATTCATCTTTGGAGATTGTTGGCCATGGAAGAGTCAAAATCTAATTCCCTAATGGAAGAGTGAAGGGAATCAAGGATGTGATGCATATACCAAGTTTGGCTCGAAATCTATTGTTTGTCAGTAATCTGAATGATATTGGAGTGCAAGTCATGTTCTCTAGAAATGGCTGCAAAATGACTAGAGGCTCAATGGTGCGAGTAAGGGGTGCTCGTATTGGTACCTTGTATAAGCTGGATGCACATGTTGTTCAATGCAACAGTGTCTCTGTAAAGTCATAGAAAGCTATTCATGGAGGAAAAGAGGGAAATGTTCCTAATTATGTAAACTCGATGGAAGTTAAACTTCCAGCAGAAAAGACTATGCTCTGGCATCATAGGCTAGGCCACATTGGAGAGAAAGGTTTAAAAACCTTGAAAAATAAAAACCTGGTTGAGGGGCTTGATGATTGTAACCTTGAATTTTAATTTTGTGAACATTGTATATATGGAAAACAACACCATGTTTCTTTTTATTCTAGTCCTCACAAATCTTCTGGTTTTCTTGATTACATTCATTATGATGTTTTTGGTCCAATGAATGTTCCTTATTTGTCTAAGTCAAGGTACTATGTATCGTTTATTGATGATTATTCAAGAAGAGCATTTGTCTATTTTTTGAAAAGTAAATCAAAAGTGTTCAGTCAGTTTAAGGAATTTAAAAACCTTGTAGAAAATTAGATTGGAAGAAAAATAAAATGTTTAAGGACTAATAATGGCAATGAATTTTGTTTCGATGAATTTGAGAGGTAATGTAAATACCATGGGATTAAAAGACATAAGACTACACCTTATACTCCATAGCAAAATGGAGTTGCAGAAAGGTTCAATAGGACAGTGATGGATAGAGCATGAAGTATGCTAAGTAGTGTTGGATTGGAGGAGAAGTTTTGGGCTAAGGTTGTTGCTACTGCATGTTACTTGATAAATCATTCTCCAAATTCTACTTTTGTTGAGAAAACACCTTTGGAAGCGTGGTCTGGTAAGAAGCCCTCTCTGAGACACATTCATGTTTTTGGATATGAGGCATATGCATATGTGCCAAATGATAAAAGATCTAAGTTGGAGAACAAGGCTATCAAATGTATTTTTATTGGCTATCGTGCTGGCATAAAAGGATACAAGCTTTGGAATCTTGATACGGAGAAGGTTTTGTACAGTAGAAGTGTAATCTTTCATGAACTGAAGCCTTCTACCTTGGATCTACAGTCAGAGACAAAGTTAGAAAATAATAAGATGTAGTTGTAATTCCTCTAACACCAGAGAAAGAGGAATTGAAAATTCAAAATGTACCTAAAACTAAGGAGAGCTCAAGTAGTTTTGAAAGTTCTAAAGAAGAAGAACAACCTCAGCCTCAGCAAGTGAGGTCAACTTGTGAAAGAAAGCAACCTAATAGGTATGGTCTCTTTTTGATAGATTCTACTTGTTCCTATGCTTTGATTTCTAGCATAGATGAGCCTAGGACTGTGAAAGAGGCATTTAAAATGTCTGATTCAAACTCTTGGTTGGAAGCCATGAATGAAGAAATGGCATCATTAGAAAATAATGATACCTGGAGTTTGGAGTTTGGTGCCCTTGCTTGAAGGTAGAAAAGTTATGGGCTGTAAATGGGTATTTAAGAAGAAAATAGGTCTGGATGGTAGAGTGGAAAAGTACAAGGCGAGGTTGGTTGCAAAGGGTTATTCCCAGGTAGAGGGAATTGATTATGGGGAAATCTTTTCTCATGTAGCTAAGCTGACATCTATCAGATTTGTTTTGTCACTTAAAGTAGTGTATGACTTATAGATCGAATAGATGGATTTGAAGACAACATTTCTTCATGGTGATCTTGAAGAATAAATCTATATGTCCTAGCTTGAGCACTTTGTGGAGAAAGGTAAAGAAAAAATGGTTTGCAAGTTGAAAAAGTCTTGTGCTTGTTTCATGTTGGGTAGGTAGCTTGTGCTTGTGTTTGAATAAAGTATGGCTGTTTGGTTGCATTGAACTAGACTGCCCCTTTGTACAAAACCGTAATGCGACTATCATCTCATCTCTCTCCAGGAAATCTCAAATTTCTTGTCATCTCCTCTTGTAGCTGTCAATTCTCTTATCCATTGCACTTGTACCACTATTTACAAGAATGCTTCTTTTATATGCATGAAAACCCCATACTTATCTCCAGTTGCTCTCAAAGTTTTATGCACATTCTTTAAGAAAATAGATGTTTCATGGTAAAAGGAAAGCAAGTGCTACGTAGTGAAGAGTACTGCTTTTGAAATATTATAAAATGGAATTTGTTTTGTGATATAAAAAGAATTAATGTAAGTGGGATTGCAGGAGAATGCATTATACCATCTCTTATTAGTATCTGTTTGGGTAGGTACTATAGTGTTCAATATGTAGATTAGTTTGTCACATTTTAATTAATAATTTTTTTGAATTTTTTTATGAATATAATTTTTAATGTGAGTTTTTTAGCTGGCTATAAGAGTTTACTTTCTTTTTATAGGTGTTAGGAGAATCTATGTAAGCATTATATACTTCAATCAATATAGTCCATATTTAAAGTCAAATCATTGTGCAAGAAGTCAATATATCCCTACCTAAAATCAAATCAATATTGCAGAGGTGAAGTAATATTTGTTGCAATGCTATGTCATCCTCATGACTAGGTGAACTTTTATCATTAAAATAGTTTCCAAGGTTGATACAAAATGTGATTGGTTATTGACTCTATATTTTAGCCTTCATCCATGCAAACTTAAAAATCCACAATAAATATGCTTCATACTGAAAATTAAATCAAATCAACTAAATTTCCTAAAATAAAATAAAATAAAACTATTTCTCTTACATATAGAGAAGGTAACAAATTAGCAGATTGTTTAGCAAATATGGGGTGTAATTAACAAGAAGTTTATTTAGCTCAAGATATTAGTTGCATTAAAGATTAGCCTCACTTAGAGGAAATTATACAGCAAGATGCATTAAATCTTGATCAAACTAAGGATACAAATGAGATTTTTTAAAGGCTTTGCAAGTTTTATCTCGTGACAGTAAAAAAGGGGGGTTTGTAATAGAAAGCAAGTGCAGCTAGCTAGATATCTCTATAATGTAATTTTTTTAACTAAGTCTCATCGTGCACAAATGGGGTTTGCATTCAATGATGACTTAGTAAGGCAGAGAATTTAATGTGCATACTTGGTAGCTTTGGCAGAGGATATGAACTATAATATATCCAACTTAGCAATTTATGTCACACGCATTTAAAGGCTTTCCTTCCTCTGTGTGGTAGTGTTGCCGTTGTTTTTGAGCTAACATGTGTTGGTTGTAGGTACCATCTTAATAATGATAAGACAAGGGTCCATTTATTCATTGTTTTCTAGGTGAGGAAGTAGAAATGATTTTGCAGACGAGGATTGCTCATACGAACAATCTTCATTTGAAGAACATGCCATATCTAGAGGCCATAGATTTTAGGGTTTGTGTAATAATATTGGTGTTCAAACCTTTCATTAAAGTTTATGTGGTCTATTGGGGTTGCTTTTATTTAAGCTGCATTACATTACTTTTCTCATATGTTGCATTATCTATTGGGTGAGAGGGAGTGGGAGTTTCTAGTAATAAATTGGCAGAGTCTGAAGTGGGTGTGGCTGTAAGTGTTAATGTTCAAGTTATAATGGCTTATTAGCCATGGAATTTCTAAGTGCAACTGAAATTGCAAAAATGGGAGAGGTCGTCCAAGGGATATTTGGCATGGGAAGATTTAGCATTCTTGTTCAAACGAAATTTCCCAAGGGTGGAAGATTTAGTCCATGCAATCATTGGATTTCATGTTATTAGCCCCAAAGCAAGGAGAATTCTTCAGCCATCCTAGGTGTTGTCAATTTTTCTTTCAAATTTAATGGATTTCTGTCAATCCTTAGGAGATGTTGAGAAAGTAGCAGGGAAATTTGTGAAAGAACAATTTCTAAAAGATGATGCTTTGCAATTAACTATGCAAAACTATAATTTCTTTTGAGGGAAAAGGGTATATAGGGGGGTTATTTTCTAGGAAATTCCTTGATTAGCATCAAGGTTTTCAAAAAATCTATGATGGGGTTAAGATGGTCTTTGAATATAATAATGATAATATCTTTTTGAAAGATTTGAATAAAAATTTCCCAGTTTATTTTCCCAAATATGGAGGCTACTTTTAAAGAGAAATACTATTCCATATATTTCCTCCATTCACATGATTGTGTGTTATCTATCCCCAATCCACAAATGGATCAGTTACTCATGGAAAACCAAGTTTTCTTTGTTTCGAGTTCTCATTCATCTCCAAACATAGTGGTGGATTGTGGCATTCGCATTTCAAGGTATAAGAGGAAAGCATAGGTGTTGGGTGAAAATTGTGATGAAGAACAAGGTTGTTGTTAGGAAGGCCAGGGCGAAAATTCAATGGCGTGTATGGATGAAGATTAGTTTTAAATAGGGCTAGGGGTTTCATTAAATATCTCCTAATAGCTTTGTTCAGGTTTTATTTTTTCTATTGTAATTCAAGTTTCTAAAGACCAAACTATATGCATAACTTAGATAGTTTGTGATTTAGTAAGCACAAGTACAAAAGACTGTAATTGGGCATGGTATGGGGTTAGTTAAATTTTTTCTCTTCCCAGATAGTTCATGTAGTCAGACTATTTGGCAGTGATTTTGGTCGATCTAATACACTATTCTGATAAATCTTGTGTAAATTTTATATATTAATATATAATACAAGCTCATATCTTGCCTTTTATCAAAAGAAAAAACTATTTCTTCTAACCTCTAATGAAGCATGGTACTCAACAAATGTTAGCACATGTTTGAAACAATTAGCATTGTTTGTCTTGACTTAGACTCTTGATCTAGTAATGGTGTAAATTTGCACCCTATGCAATTTCCCATTGATTTACCTTCATTTTAGGCTTACAAGTTGGATAATGCAAAGACCTGCTACTTTTCCTATGCTTTTTCCACATATCCCTATCATCTAGCATTAGTGAAGGGAATTTCTATCAGGGATGCATGCATTCCACGTGGATGTTTGTGTGCCATGCTAGTGTCCTGACAAGATTCTTGCTTCAAGAAGCTATGAAAACATTACATTTTTTTGCCACCTACAAACGTGATTTTCCCCTACCAAATCTTGATAGCCAGGAACGACCACTTGCCTCTAATTTTTCCATTTTAACTCCATTCTTTCATTCTCTCAATCGCACTTTCTCAATTTTATCTCTCACTCTCACTCTCTAACACTTCTTCTTGCTCTATTTTAACCATATCTTGCTGTTACCAACTCCATACTTGGTTTCTATAGCCTCTCCTTGCTCCAATTCCATTGCTATTGTAGGATCACAAATCTCTACCTCCTTGGCATGGTCGCATTGTTCTTCTTCTTCCTCTATCAACGTTGAGAACTTATAGAAGGGAATACAATATTGTGTCTATTTGTTTACTTGCATTATTGTTCTTGTAGAGTAGCATCCAAGTTGCCATTTCTCTCTACTTTGTGTCTTTTACATCTACTTCTTTATCACTTTTCTCAATGTGGTTGTCTATTGGCTATCTGTGGAGGTGGGAACACTGAAATGGGGATTTGACTAAGGAAACTTCTAAAACACAACCCTAACATTTTTCATATTACTGTGTGTAGGCGTTGTTCAATTTCTTGGAGCTAGTTGGAGAACTAGACCTTGAGTAAGTTGGTATTCTTCTTCTCTCTTTGTCATTTCACTATTAGAGTGGATTTCATAGTATTCTTCTTCTTGTACTTTGCATTTTCATACATTTTTATCAAACTATAAAACCATAACAATTGGGTTGCTAGTAGACCCTATGTGTTTTTGGATGCTACTTGACCCTCTATCCATATAGGATGCCAAGGCATCTTGTGTTGGCAGTACACCCACTGTCGATCATGAGTCTTCTAACTCTTTCATGGCAAGTGTTGTCAATACTCAACCTATTTTGGTTTCTATTCTTGATCTTACCATGCCAATGAAAACCTTACAAACACCCACCTTTATAGATCTTGAAAATATGGTTTCCAATGTTACAAAAGACAAATTGAAAAATTAGATAAAGACATATAAAAATTTCAAGACTTTGTGAGTACTAAATACTTCACTAGTATAATAGTTGCTATAATTGACAACACGATGAAATTGATTAATGATGATCATGGATTAGAGGTTCTATGTAGCCTAGCCCATATAGTTGGTGATAATGTGCCTATAATGACTAGTTATAGTCAAGCTTTGGGATACACTCAAAGTTAGGGAGGAATTCAAGTCTCTCTCCCTACAACCATGGCCTTTATTCTTATGTACACAAATCTAATTGTTGCTTTAAAAATAAAAACAAGCATTGGTGTAACTTCAACCATAGGTCTTTCTACTAGAAATCCTTATGGATTTGGATCTTCACATGTCACACCTCAAGTTCCATCCCCACTCATAAATTTGCAACACAGTAGCCCATCTGAAACACACACACTTCCACCATATTCAACTCATTCAAAAAATATGCCAAGCAATTAGTTTATCATAAAATAAATTTTGTAAAATGTGACATCACTTTAACAACAAATCTAAATAATGTACGAAAACCAAAATGGAAAACCATCATAATAAATTAAAAGCATCCCATTGTAACTTGAAATATTGAAATCATAAATGCCAAAAAATAGAGATACCTTTAGTTAACAAGTATAATGGTAAAGACGGCCCTTTCAAAGACATATCATCATTTACTACCATGTGTAGTGACTTTATTTTTGAGGATAAGCTCCTAGCTAAGATTTTCCTAGGTCATTGCAAGATATGGCCTTGGAATGGTTTTTTTCATTACCTAATAACTCAATTCACTCATTCAATGAGCTTGTTGATGCTTTCCTCAATCATTGTCAAGTTAACATTAGTCTTAAGATCAACATAAATTATTTGATGTGATGCAAACAAAGGTAAGGTGAAAAGGTTACAAATTTTATAAACCGCTATTAGTTAATATTATCACAAATTAATCTAATGCAGATACCTAAATAATTTTCATTGAAAAATTGCATATTGACACAAGGGATAGGGTCCTATTAATTAAATTTTTATCCTTTATATATTTGTGTATGACACTTCATGATTATCAAAATTTGATTAGAAATTATGAAGAGGCATTTCATCAGCTCATGTTATGAAATCAAAATCTATTCTCCATAACAACTACCATCCATTCAAGAAGAAAAACAAAAATATTATAAAGATAAACACATCCCAAATAGGTAATCATGTTGAGCCTCAAGCTTTTTCCATAAGTTCAACCCATACCAATTTAGACCAAAAGATAGACAATTTACCCTGCTACCTGATTCCATCCATGCAATCATGTTGTAACTTTTGAGCGAGAACCTAATCCACTTGCATCTAATAAATCCATAAATTTTAGACAACAAACTTCATCTGAACATGATCCAATTTTTTTTGAAAACTAAAAAAATCCTTCACAACAAATTTCACCTAAAGAATGTACAATGCTAGGACACCTAGACAACACTGTCAAACACTATAACTCAAAATACCATCATCTTATATAACACTAAACCATGAATCCTCTTGACACAAGCAAGAGACTAACACCATCAACATATATTTGGAATTGCAAGAATTGAATCACTACTATAGATAAATGGGGAGCCAAAAACATTTCTCCCAAACACCTCTATAATACACAGTTACACATAAGTGAACACAACTTCTACTGTGTGTGATCCCCCAATACTGGATTACAATTTTTGGCCAAACTGCTACTGAATTGATTTTTTATAACTAAATATTCACTTTCAGGCACCTATATCTGCTAAACATGAGAAATTTGAAGATGATGCAAACTAGTGATTTGTGAAATTTTGTTTGTAGATTCTAAATATATTTTTTTCAATTTTTTTGGAATCAAATTGCACTTCTTTTTCCATATCCTTCAAAATCTAGTTTTTTCAGTCAACACCATTTTTTAAAGAGTGATGTTCATCGTATACAACATAATTTTTTTTCCATGAAGGATACAATTCTATTTTTTTTCGAATTTAGATTTGTACCTATGATATCTAGTGCTTTCATTTGGTTTCATAGTGTTTTATTGAATATTTTTTCCTTAATCAAGTTTTGAAGTCAAACCAATTACAATTCAAACATAGTTGAACCGTATACAACATAACTTTCTTTGTATGTATCAAAATTCAATTTTTTTTTTGTTGTATCAAAGACTTCAATATCTAGTGAAATAATATTTTTCAATTTTTTTTTGATAATCTGTTATTTTTCCACATGTGCAAAACAAAGAGCTTCATTTTTAGTGAAAAACCTTTGTTTAATCAAACTAAAAAAACAAATACATAATAAAACCAAAACATATTATAATTATATTTGTTGGATAGTTCATTCAAAGGACTACCCTCATCTAATTGGGTATATGAAGTCTCATCCATTTTCATCCTCAACTTGAGCTTCCAAGGGAAAATTTATGGAGATTTTTAGTGCTAGAGGAGAAGAAGGAGGAAAAGGGGGGTTCGAGCGAATCTAGGTTCAAGAAAACCCCGCTTGGAGGTTCCCTCGAACCAGGGTTGAAGTGAACCCCCTTTTCAAAAACCTTTTTTTGCTTGGGAAATGTGGGACCTAACATTTAATGGGTTCGCTTGAGGGGGGTTCACTCAAACCAAATGTTCATTTGAACCCCCAAAAACCAAAAAAATTTCCATGGGGGCATTTTTTGCAAATTTCCTTCCTCACTAGAATTGTAAACCAATTTTTTGGGTTTACCCCTATACAATGATTCTTCACCACAAATTCTAAATATAACATATTTGAACCACACAAGTAGATCTTCAACCTAGAAGAAATGCAAAGAAAAACTACAACATAATACTACAACAATCTCTATCAACCACTACAAAATTGACACCAATGACAACATAGGCTTGTTGACATTAACAACAACACCTTCATACTTGTAACAATATCCCCTTTTGTCATCGATGGCAACTCAAGATATGAAAAACCATCAAAGAAAACTCCCCTTTATTTTTTATTTATTAGATAGATTACACAACATTTTTCTCTCCCCCTTTCAACTTATTCTTTTTCACATGCTTCTCTCTACAACTGAATCTCTTTCTCCCCTTTCAATTTGTTCCTTTTTAACATGATTCTTTCTCCCACTTTGACATCAATAGAAAATGATAAAATGTTTGCATTATTCTACCTCTTTGACATTGCACAACTTACTTTCAACTACTCTAAATACTCCTCCTTAGGAGCACACACCAAGCTGTACTAAATAAGAAATCTCTACAAAATGACAATACTGACTCCATACTGTAACAATGTCACTACCTACTCCCCTTGAGAGGGATTGACTAACATCATTCTAGAAAAAAGGATAGATCATGAGATCCATTGCACTAATGCATCTAGTTCAAAGAAGGAGGGGAAATGACCACCAAATTCTCTCGAAGATACTCAAAAGTATCCTTAGGAAGATTCTTAGTGAATATATTAGAGATATAATTCTTTGTAGGCACATATTCAAGTTTCACTTCATTCTCCACAACCTTCTCTCCTAGAAAGTGATATTTGATTGAAATATGTTTTTTCCTTGAATGCATCACTATGTTCTTTGAAGCGTTTATTGCACTTGTATTGTCACAAAAGATAGAAGTAGGCTCATCATACACCAATCTAATATAGTTTAATGTTTTCCTCATCCACAATACTTGTGTGCAACAAGATGTTGCTACAATATACTCAACTTCTATAGTAGATAAAGAAACTATATTTTTTTCCTACTTAGCCATGACACCAATCTACATCCAAGAAATAATGGACCACCACTCACACTTTTTATATCATCCACACATCCAACATAATCTGCATCTATGTAAGAACTCAATGAGAAATTAGTATCCTTTGGATACCATAAGCTATGATCTGAAGTTCCCTTTAGGTATTTGAATATCCTCTTCATCACTGCAACATGTGACTCTCTAGGATCTTCTTGAAATCTAGCCAGAAGAAAAACTACATGCACGATATCCAATCTAGTAGTAGTTATATATAGTAGTCCACCAATCATAAATCTATATTTTCTTCGATAAGCCTTAGGGGATTCATCATTATTTCTCAATTTACAACCAATAACCATAGGAGTACATACCAGTTTGTAGTCTTCCATTCCAAACTTCTTCAACATTTATTTGACATACTTTGACTATGAAATGAGTATGCCTTTAAATCTATTTGATTGATTTTTAGCTCAAGGAAGAAATTCATCTCCCCAAACATAGAAATATCAAACTCTTTTTGTATTTCTTATACAAAATTCTTACACATAGCTTCATTGCCTCCAAAAATTATCAACATACAATACTACAATCAAGATTTGATCTTTGTGAACCTTAAAGTAAAGATTACTATCTATGGTGCCTTTATTGAATACTTGTTATATCAAATACTTATCCAACCTTGCATACCAAGCTCTAGGAGCTTGCTTCAATCCATACAATTCCTTCTTCAATCCACAAATTGTATTAGGTTTATCTAATATCTAAAATCCTTATGATTGTTCCATGTATAATTTTTATTCCAATTCCCCATTCAAGAAAGTAAACTTCACATCCATTTGATAAAATTTGAAATCCTTATATGCTAAAAAAGCTAAAAACATCATGATCGCTTTCGTTCTAGCCACCAAATTAAATGTCTCCTCAAAGTCTACTCCTTCAACTTGTGCATATCCTTTACACACAAGCCTTTCCTTGTTTCTTACCACTTATCCATTCTCATTTAGTTTGTTTCTGAATACCCACTTAGATCCAATTATGTTTTTTTTTGGAGGTTGGGATTAGTTCCCAAGTCCAATTCTTATAAATCAACATAAGTTCTTCCATATATTTCATCCAATTTTCATCTTGATATACCTCAACCACTAACTTAGGTTCTACTTTAGAAAGTAGATATAAATTTACCTCTACTTCAGCAAATTTCCTTCTTGTCAACACACCTTTGCTTTTGTCTCCAATGATCTATTCTTCAGAATGATTTCTCTTCACATACTTAGGGGGTTATGTGTAGGATCATCATGGAAAAAACAGGCTCTTAAGTGGCAAAAAATTTAGAAAAATCAGAGTTAGGAAACTTGACATAAAAATTTGAATAATTTATCTATATTATTTCAAAAATATGTAAGAATAGAATCTATAGAAAATTGAATGTAGTTTCTAAACTACTAGGTTTATTTAAAAAATTTAAAAATCTATTTGTTGAAAATTTGAAATTTCAATGCAGTAGTACTTAAATTTCAGGGAAAAAATATGAAGTAGGTGTCTATTTGACCACCCTAACCACAATAAAATGGTCATAGTTTTTTATAATATTTTAGATACAAGTAGAGGACTCATGTCCTGATGTGATGCATATTTTTTGTAATTTTTGTCCTAGTAGATAATTATTTATGAATTTTTTATTAATTTTTTAAAAAAATATAAAATCTTGTATGTCTGACCACCTTAACTTGGTCAAAACTTCATGAAATTCAATTTTTTTAATCCTATAATATCTAAAACATAGAATGTGATGCATGTTTTAGATTCAAAAAATGTGATATCGTTTGAAAGCTATAGATGTTTTTCAATTAGCCTATCAATTAGGACTTTAGTCATAATTCAAATAGAAAATGAATAATAATTATTTATTAAATTCAAAGTAAACCTTAATTTATATTGATGAAAAGATGAGAATCTCCTTTAAAAACCCTTTTCGTTTCATCAATTTTGGGTAAAAAAAAAATTCGTTAGCCACATACCCATCATATCACCACTTTTTAGCCAATCATGATCCTGCACATACCCAGGGAATCTAGTGGTATTTTCCAAAGCTTCTTCCTCTTCATCTTGTGCTTACTTTTCCTTAGGTTTTTCTTCTACTTCTCTACAATAAGGTTCATTTGATTCATGTCCATCTATCACCACTGAATTCTGTAGGTCTTCATCCACTTTGACACTTGCACTCTCAACACTTCTTCTCAATCTTCTATTGTAACATATGTAAGCTTTACCTTTAGTAGAATATCAAAGGAAGATACCTTCATCAAACCATTCATCAAACTTTCCTAAGTTTTATGCATCAATCCTAATATAGCATTTGCTTCCAAACACTCTAAAGTACTTGACAGTAGGGATCCTTCCATACCACAACTCATAGGGAGTCTTTGTGCTGTTTTATTTTGATTGAACTTTGTTAAGTCTCTAAATAGTAGTATGAAATGCTTCTCTCCAATAAAATTTAGGTAGGTTAGCTTCTTTCATGAAAGTCCTATTTTTCCTCTCAACCACTCCATTTTGCTGAGGAGTCCTAGGGATAGAAAAATGCTTCTTTATGCCATGATTCTCACAAAACATGTTAAATTCATTTTAATTGAATTATCCACCTTTTTTAGACCTCAAAATTTTTATCTTGAAATCCATCTCATTCTCAACCATAACTTTAAATTCTTTGAATCTATCTAGGGCTTCAAATTTTTCTCTAAGAAAAGTAACCCATGTCATTCTAGAATAATCATCAATTAAAAGCATGCAATACTTGTCACCTTGTATAATTCTCACTCTTGTAGAACCACAAAGGTCTGTATGCACTGATTCCAATATTTTGATAGAAGATTTTTCTTTACCCTTGAAACTTCTTGTTTTTTTTCCAATCTGACATTCCTTGTAGATAACATTAATAGGCTTGGTAATCCTTGGTAAATCTATCACTGCTTGAACTAAATTGATTCTAACCAAGTTATCAAAATTGATGTGACACATCCTCCTATTACATAACCAAATTTCATTAATTTGAGTAAAAAAGAAATGGACATCAACACCCTTGAGCTCATAAACATTTCCATATTTCCATTTTCCAGCATCAATCACAATTTGGACCCTTTTTTTTTATCTCACATCCATCATCATGAAACATAAGATTATATGATTTTCTACACATCTATCCAACACTCAAAATATTATGCCTTAAACCCTTGACATAGTAAACATCATTAGTATTATGCTTTCCATCAAAACTAATTGAACCTATTTGACAAATCTTAGCACCTAAATCATCTCCAAATTTAACAAGTCCTACATCATACTTTTCAATTTTAACAAACTTACTCTTGTGTCCAATCATATGATTTGAGTAACCACTATCAATGATTTAGTAGTTCTAATCCTTTCTAACATGAAAATGAGACACCAAAGTACCTATAGCCTTAACATTTGTCTCCTTTGTTGCTTGAGTACTTCCCTTCACACATCTTTCAAAGTTAGCAAAAAGAGATTCATTTTTTAAAGCCAAGAACAAGAATTCATTATCATCATAGTCTCCATAATCAGATTCATCATTAGAAATGCAAGCATGTTCTCTAACATAATATATATTTTTTAATCATCTTACCTTTATTTTCCTTATTCTTATTGTTCATACTTCTATTCAAACATCTTGAAGCATAGTGACCTATTTTTCCACAATTGAAACATAAATGAAAGGAAATTTACCTTTGTACTTACCAGCTCCCTTTTTCATCCTGCTACAAATTTAGCTTCCACATCATCAAGATCATTTCCATCTAAATCTTCAACCTTTTCTAATTTTCTAGCCTTGAAACCAATCTCCACTTTTGCACCATTATTTGGACCAAATTTTCTCATTTCAAATGTAGTTAGTGTGCCAATAAACTACTCTCTAGTGTTATTATTAAAATTTTCAACTTCCTGAATAGCGAAAAACTTTTTGACCATATGAATCAAGAAGATTCCTAAGAATTTTATTTACCACAATTGGTTCTTTTACTTTTACACCAAGACCTCTCATTGCACTGACAAGTTCATCAACCCTTTGCATGTAACTTGTAACTGTTTCGTCTTAGACATTTGTAAGTTCTCAAATAGTGTCTTTAGATTCCACATCTTAGCTTGTTTAACATTATCATCTCCTTCATAAATACTTTCTAGCTTATCCCAAACTTCTTTAGCAATTTTTTAATCCATCACTTTCACTAATTCAAAATTCGCAAGACTACTCACAAGAATGAACCTTGTTTTACCATTTGTTTGATAGGCCTTGGTCTCACCACTTGTTCTCAGTCCATTTGGAGGTATGGTATATGTATTCTTCATCTCCTATGCAACATCAAACCTAAGGTAAACCAAATAGCCTTCCATCTTAAACTTCAAAGATGCATAGTTTGTGCCATCAAACACAGGGATCTCCTTCTTGTTCACCATCACAGATCTACCTTGAGATCTGTTAAGATTTTCTCCATGGAACCTTTCTTTGATACCAACTGTTGAATGAACAAGACAATTGAGAGGGGGGGTGAATAAGTTGTATCTTATAAAAATATCAAAAACCTCATTAACATTCAAATCCACAAACATTCATTAAACCCTTAATTTTCTATGATGAATTAGCATGAAAAGAAAATAACAAAAAGTTAAACAGCTCAAAACCATGCACAAGAGAACACCAAATTTACGTGAAAAACCCTTGGAGGGAGAAACCATGTTGAGGTTTAGCTCACAATATAAGTAATAAAAAAATTGGTACAAAGGCTCATTAACAAAAGAGGACACACTATCCAGAAAGACTCACAACCAAGGCTCACTACTAGAATGAAAAGAAGATAGAGAAGAAATGTTACACAAAGAACATAATCTCAATGCAATAGGGATTCCACCACAATAGATCCAAAACCTTTGTAGTATTTTTGAATGATTGTAGAAACCTTGTGCTCATTACATCTAGTAATCTAACACTTGAAAGTGTGCACTTCTTTTCTCAATTGTGCATTACTCACAACATACACTCTTGGCACACATCTATCTTACATCTATCCTAGCCACCTTCATTTATTCAACTCATACTTATATCATCCTCAACCTTGAAACCCTTTCCAAGGTCGGAAATGCACCTCAAACATGTAAATTCAAATTAGATCGGTGTCAAAGCATTCCTATGATGGATAGAAATGAAGAAGGACCACACAAATATTTAGCTAGGACCCAAATTTGTCATAACACACCTCAACATGCTTCCATAAACATCAAAGATGCTTCGCATGTAGTGTAAACAATAGGTCAATTGTTACCTATGCAAACACCATTAAAATTTTAAGTAAGCAATTCCTTTGATCAATCCATAGCTTTTAGACAAAAAAATTCACCTAAACATGATCCAAAAACATCCTAAAAACTAACAAACTCCTTCACAACAAATTTCACCTAAGAATGTACAAGGCCAATACATCTAAATAATACTATCAAAACCGTACAACTAAAAAGACCATCTTCTAAAACACCAAATCCTGAATCATCTTAACATAGGAAAGAGACTAACACAATGAACATATCTACAAAATTGCAGGACCTAAAGCACTACTACAGAGAAATGTGGAACCAAAACATTTCTCCCACACACCTTTGTAATACACAGTCACACATTGGTGAACATTGCTTCTATTGTACAATGATCCATTACCAAAAATTCTAAATATAGCATCTTTGAACACCTACAAGGAACATATTTGAACTACACAAGCAAATCTTCAACCTAGAAGAAATGCAAAGCAAAACCAAAATGCAATATTGCAACAATCTCTTTTAGGCACTACACAGTTGACACCAATGACAACATAGGATTGTTGGCATTAATGACAAAACCTTCGTACTTGAAATAGAGTTATCATTTCATTAAACATCCATAATGAATTAAAATTTTAATCCCATTGTGTTATTATTTTCATAAAAATGGGAGACATATGATGTCGGGAGATATGATCTAGATAAACTAGTGAAGGTATTTCACATTGGGTCTCCACTTGTGAAAAGTACTCTCTAAAATGTGATGGGGTAGGACAATCTTATGGAGTTTTCACAATATCACATATCATGCATTTTTAAGCTCCCATATTTTTATCTAATGCATTGGACCTGTCAAGAAATTCTAATATGGTTAGATCTCATGTAATAGTGTATATTCAAGACATTTTTATTTTATATCAATAAATAATGGAATTTTGGTTGAATGTGATTGGGAGATTGGTTTTGCTAATATGGGTGGATTTTTTATTCTAGAGATTTTGGATTCTTTATTTTTTGTGAATTGTACAGACTTCTAGATTTGAGTATTGGTTTCATAAAAGGCTATATAATTAATTTTAATATGGCTTTGTTCAAACATGAAAATGAACCATGTCAATTTATTCTTGCAAATTCCAAAAATGTTAAACGTCATATATTTCCTAGTAAGGAATGTTGTTGATAAGAAAAGGGTTGAGGAGATAAACTTGTGTTGTAGGAAGTTGTTAACGCAGAGAAATCCTATGATAAATATTAATCTTGAATTGTTTGTTGGTGTTAGATGTGCTCATGGTGATGGTTTAGGTTTGCTTAAATATCCAGTTATATATGTTTAATTTACATATGTGTAATGGTGTTTGATATGTCAAAATATATTTGTCTTAGCTATTCTAATATATTTTGGGTGTTGATTTAGTGGTTGTATAATTTCTTTAAAAAATATATTATATTCTTGTCATCTTCACGGTTAGTTTTCTTATTTTTTATCTTTTATATATAGTGGCATAGTTGTAGAGATTTACAATGCCCTGCTTTATATAATCCTTTTGCAAATTTGTGTGATCCCAAGGGATAACATTTATTGATTAAAACATAATGAAACAAGCCTGAAATGAAATAAACAAAGACTAAAAGAGCAAAAAAAAAGTCTAAAGAAGAGATAAAATCAATAGAAAACAAATGATGAATTAAGATAAACATTTTGTATAAACAGTCTAAACAATCTAGGAAAGCTCAAGATAACATTCAAGGACTTTAACAATACCCACACTAGAGTAAATTTAAATTAATTTAGTTTAAACTTTAGATAATTATTAAATGTGATATTTAATTAAGAAACTCTCAAATTTAATATAAGAATCAATATGTCATATATGGAATTTAGGAAAATATAAGGGTGTTCAAAATGTAAGATTCATTTGAAATTATTGTTTGATTAATCTTTAACCTTGCAAATATTCAAAGTAAATTATCAAACAAGTGAACAATAACTTATCATGTACACTGACATAAGTGAAAGAAACTTAAATATGACTTGAATTATTTATATTGTAAATATATTATAATTAAAAATTGTGAGATTAAATATTAAAGTACTTTTAAAAGACATGATACATATTTATCATTAGAAATACATAATTTTAATGATCCAAACTCGAAACAAAATCAAACACAAACAATTTGATACTACTAAAACTCTTATAACATATAAAATCATTAAAATTAAAAATAATAACATAATAGAGGTAAATTGAAAAAAATTAAGTCCATTAAAGTACCAAGAAATATTTTGAATAAGGGCCACCATACAAAGATGTGGCATGAACTTAACAAGCCATACAATCTTCCTTCTTTATGGTGAGGTATTAAAATAAAAGAAAGTAAATGGAAATCTATAAGAAAGGTAAGAGAGTGAGCGACTGAGAATGATCATTGACCCACATGTAGAATAGGAGATGCCAAAGCTAAGGCTGTTGGACTTTTGAATAAACTAGTAAATAACTTTAGACCTCAAAAAGTTGATAAAATTTCATGGTGGCTTTTAAGGGCTTAAATGTCACCACACATTTCAACTTGTACATTCGGACCCTGTGGAAGAACGTCGTTTTTCTATTGCCGTTGTCGTCTACGGAACTCAAAATTTGAATTCACTTATTTGGATAAATATTCTGAATTTGTGGAAATGATTTGGATTTCTGTTTTGAAATTTTTTTAGATGTGTACTTTTTGTAGTGTGTCAAATTATGATATTAGCATCAAGATTCAATTATGTAGTGAATCAAATTCATTAACTTAAATTCTATGAAACATTTATTACATTTTGATGATGTTCAAATGATGAAGAACTGAGACTGAGAAGTTATCCATTTCAATACCACACCAAATTTGTGAATAATTCTTGAGATAAAAACTATTTGACTGCTTTCATTAATTGTTTGATAATTGATTGATTAGTTAACATTGAAAATATGAGATGAGATTCATGAAATGATTTGACAGGCTACTGTTCACAAGTAAATGATGATAATATGTGGACTACATATTTTCTGGATAGATAAGTAGAGATTATTTTGGTTGTGTGCTGAATTATAATATTAACATCGAAGATTCAATTGCATAGTTTTCTAGTATAATTAATAGACTTATATTTTATGAATAGTGGTTTGTATGAATTCATCTTTCATGATATGAATCATTCATTCAACACTTATTGCATCTAGATGATATTTATAGAATGAAGCATAGAAATTAAGACAAAAATCACCTATTCCAATATTATGCCAAATTAGTGAACATGGAAAATATGGATTTCATTACGATTTGACAGGCTAATGTTTGCAAGTTAACGATGGCAATTGGGAACTACATTACTTTGAAAGACAACAACTATTCAGAGTTTCCAAAATTTCAACGTAACTTATGCAAGAAAAGCTTTGGAGGGGCCAGCTGATGCTCTGGTTTAAGTGTTGTTTCATGTTGGGTAGGTAGCTTGTGCTTGTGTTTGAATAAAGTATGGTTGTTTGGTTGCATTGAACTAGACTGCTTCTTTGTACAAAACAGTAATGAGACTGTCATCTCATCTCTCTCCAGGGAATCTCAAATTTCTTGTCATCTCCTCTTGTAGCTGTCAAGTCTGTTATTCATTGCACCTGTACCAGTATTTACAAGAATGCTTCTTTTATATGCATGAAAACCCCATACTTATGTCCAGTTGCTCTCAAAGTTTTATGCACATTCTTTAAGAAAATAGATGTTTCATGGTAAAAGGAAAGCAAGTGCTACGTAGTGAACAGTACTTCTTTTAAAATATTATAAAATGGACTTTGTTTTGTGATATAAAAAGAATTAATGTAAGTGGGATTGCAGGAGAATACATTGTACCATCTCTTATTAGTATCTGTTTAGGTAGGTACTATAGTGTTCAATATGCCGGATTAGTTTGGCACATTTTAATTAATAATTTTTTTTTAATATAATTTTTAATGTGAGTTTTTTAGTTGGTTATAAGAGTTTACTTTCTTTTTATATGTGTTACGAGAATCTATGTAGGCATTATATACTTCATTCAATATAGTCCATATTGAAATTCAAATCATTGTGCAAGAAGTCAATATACCCCTACCTTTAATCAAATCAATATTGCAGAGGTGAAGTAATATTTGTTGCAACGCTATGTCATCCTCATGACTAGGTGAATTTTTATCATTAATATATTTTCCAAGGTTGATACAAAATGTGATTGGTTATTGACTCTATCTTTTAGCCTTCATCCATGCAAACTTAAAAATACACAATAAATATGCTTCATACTGAAAATTAAATCAAATCAATTAAATCTCATAAAATAAAATAAAATAAAACTATTTCTCATACATATAGAGAAGGTAACAAATTAGCAAATTGTTTAGCAAATATGGGGTGTAATAAACAAGAAGTTTATTTAGCTCAAGACATTAGTTGCATTAAAGATTAGCCTCACTTAGAGGAAATTATACAACAAGATGTATTAAATCTTGATCAAACTAAGGATACAAATGAGATATTTTAAAGGCTTTGCATGTTTTATCTCATGACAGTAAAAAAGGGGGGTTTGTAATAAAAAGCAAGTGTAGCTAGCTATATGTCTCTATAATGTAATGTTTTTAACTAAGTCTCATTGTGCACAAATGGGGTTTGCATTCTATGATGACTTAGTAAGGTATAGAATTTAATATGCATACTTGGCAGCTTTGGCAGAGGATATGAACTATAATATATCCAACTTAGCAATTTGTGTCACATGCATTTAAAGGCTTTCCTTCCTCTACGTGGTAGCGTTGCCGCTGTTTTTGAGCTAACATGTGTTGGTTGTAGGTACCATCTTAATAATGATAATACAAGGGTTCATTTATTCATTGTTTTCTAGGTGAGGAAGTAGAAATGATTTTGCAGACGGGGATTTCTCACATGAAGAATCTTCATTTGAGGAACATGCCATATCTAGAGGCCATATATTTTAGGGTTGTGTAATAATATTGGTGTTCAAACCTTTCATTAAATTTTATGTGGTCGATTGGGGTTGCTTTTATTTAAGTTGCATTACATTACTTTTCTCATATGTTGCATTATCTATTGGGTAAGAGGGAGTGGGAATTTCTAGTAATAAACTGGCAAAGTTTGAAGTGGGTGTGGTTGCAAGTGTTAATGTTCAAGTTATAATGACTTATCAACCATGGAATTTCTGAGTGCAGCTAAAATCGCCACAATGGGGAGGTCGTTCAAGGGATATTTGGCACGGGAAGATTTACCAGTCTTGTTCAAACTAAATTGCCTAAGGGTGGAAGATTCAGTCTATGCAATCATTGAATTTCATGTTATCAGCCCCAAAGCAAGGAGAATTCTTCAGCCATCCTAGGTGTTGTCGATTTTTCTTTCAAATTTAATGGGTTTCTATCAATCCTTACGAGATGTTGAGAAAGTAGCAGGGAAATTTGTGAAAGAAAAATTTCTAAAAGATGATGCTTTGCAATTAATTGTGCAAAACTATAATTTCTTTGAGGGAAAGGGTATATAAGGGGGCTATTTTTTAGGAAATTTGTTAATTAGCATTAAGGTTTTCAGAAAATCTATGATGGGGTTAAGATGGCCTTTGAATATAATAATGATAATATCTTTTTGAAAGATTTGAATAAAAAATTCCCAGTTTATTTTCCCAAATATGGAGACTACTTTTAAAGAGAAATACTATTCCACATCTTTCCTCCATTCACATGATTGTGTGTTATCTATCCCCAATCCACAAATGGATAAGTTAATCATGACAAACCGGGTTTTCTTTGTTCCGCGTTCTCATCCATCTCCAAACATAGTGGTGTGGTATTCGCATTTCAAGTTATAAGAGGACAGCATAGGTGTTGGGTGCAAATTCTGATGAAGAACAAGGTAGCTGTGAGGAAGGCCAGGGAAAAAATTTAGTGGTGTGTATGGATGAAGATTAGTGAAGGGAATTTATGTTAGGGATGCATGCATGCCATGTGGATGTTTGTGTGCCACACTAGTGTACAAGTGACAAGATTCTTGCTTCAAGAAGCTACAAAAACATTACATTTTTTTGCCACCTACAAACAAAATGTCCCCCTACCAAATCCTGATAGCCAAGAATGACCGCTTGCCTCTGATTTCTCCATTTTAACTCCATTCTTTCATTCTCTCAATCTCACTCTCTCAATTTTATCTCTCACTCTCACTCTCTAACACTTCTTCTCACTCTATTTTAACCATATCTTGCTGCTACCAAGTCCATACTTGGTTTCTACAACTTCTCCTTGCTCCAATGCCATTGCTATTGCAGGTTCACAAATCTCTACCTCCTTGGCATGGTCACATTTTTGTTCTTCTTCCTCTATCAACGTTGAGAACTTATAGAAGGGAATACAATATTGTGTCTATTTGTTTAATTGCATTATTGTTCTTGTAGAGTAGCATTCAAGTTGCCATTTCTCTCTACTTTGTGTCTTTTACATCTACTTCTTTATCACTTTTCTCAATGTGGTTGTCTATTGGCTATTTCTAGAGGTGGGAACATCGAAATGGGGATTTGACTAAGGAAGCTTCTAAAACACAACCCTAACATTTTTCCTATTACTGTGTGTAGGTGTTGTTCAATTTCTTAGAGCTAGTTGGAGAACTAGACCTTGATTAAGTTGGTATTCTTCTTTTCTCTTTGTCATTTCACTATTAGAGTGGATTTCATAGTATTCTTCTTGTTGTACTTTGCATTTTCATACATATTTATCAAACTATAAAACCATAACATTTGGGTTGCTAGTATACCCTATGTGTTTTTGGATGCTACTTGACCCTCTATCCATATAGGATGCCAAGGCATCTCTAAGACTCCAATGTAGCACACTGAAGTTTGACTGCCGCATTGTCATCCTTTGGTAGAGAACCATATGGTCTACATCTCGAGAAATTTGTGGTTGGCTCACCTAATTCCAAAAAACATGTGTCATAAGTGGGGGGGAAACATAGTCATGTTTTCCCTTCCTCTTCATTTTTTCCTTTCCCTTTCAGTATATTAGGTAGTTTGAGGTAGTTTATGAAAACTCACTCCCTTAGGCTCTTTCATGACCTAAGAGCCTTGGGAGTGACAAATCTCGCTTCTCTACATTTTTGTGAGCCTGATGTGAACATCCTTTGTTTTGTTTCTTTGTGTTGAGAATATTTCTCTCATGTCTTAGGTGTCATAGATTTGTGTGTTATAAGGAATTTAGGTTTGCCACCCAATCTGTGACCTTTGGATACATAGTTAGAAAGATTCCCTGACATAGGAGAATGAAATCTTTGTAGGTCACTATCTACAAATCTAGTCACACATTCTTCTACATCTTTTGAGCTAGTTTGATTTGAGTATGTGAGCATGGTCTAATTCACGCATATTCCTCCTACTAGGAATACGATTGTTATGCCCGATATAAATTTTACCTTGCATGATTTACTAGTAAACAAGGATCCTTCCATGTTGTACTTTCCTTCTTGGATTAATTACAACACCGTGACTAGCCTCTTGGTTGATCCAATGAGTCAGGTGAATGTGATAATAAAGGAAACCTTATTCATGAATAGTCTACACAAGGAGAAATATGAAGAGTCACAAACCACTCTTTGTACCCATGATGGACTTTCCATTGGCCCTATGGGCACCATTTCTTTGTCAATTTCAGTAGGACCCAAAACTATCAATGTGTAATTTTTTGTGATCCCAAAGTCTAACCTTTTTAGAGTTAGGCTAGGCATTCCATGGTTGGCCTCTATGAATGATGTTACCTATATAGTACATAATTTCTTAAATTTCCCCCACAAAGGTGTTTTGCACATGGTGCACAACACCAATTATAAATCATTAGTGTCATGTGTGGGATTCTCTCTGGATCATTTTTGGCCTGCTTCAATCAAACATCTCCCTCATGGGGAATATTTTTTATATAGAGCTGATGTTAAATATAAGACTAGGGGCTTGGTACCAAAAGTTTTTTTGGGTCTCTTTGTATGTTGTTTCTATAAAGGCCTCTATGATAGCACAATAGTGAGCTGCTTATTTGGCTCTAGAGCCTTCTCCTTTTGCATGTTCTGCTCCATTCACTCCTACTTCCTGACCCATGCTCACATCCTTAGTTTTCACTCTTGTTCCTTGCATGGGGAGCCCGATGGTTCCTGTATGGAGGAAGGAACAACATTAGGATATTAGTTTCCTATTCTTCCCATAGTTCCCCAACCCATTGTCTATGGGAAGGAGAAAAATTCTCATGGGATTGTTCCTATGTATTGGCCTTCATGGCCTCCAACAATTCTTCCACTTGGCCCTCAGAAAATGAATTGGGAAGAGGCCCGCTACCAAGGATCTTCTGTCTATTTCTCCTGATGTTGTCATTTCTTCTTTTGTGCCTCCTCCTCCTACTCCTGCTTAGGATACCATCCCTCCACCTAAAATGGTTATGAAGGATGCTCCTATAGTTGAGTAGCAACCTCTAGCCTCTTCATAGGGTGCATCCTCTAATGCTCGCAATCAAAGTAACTAGCTCGTGAGTGCAAACACAAGTGAAATTCTCTAGTCATGGAGTATTCCACCTTGTAGAAGATAGAGGGGGAGCTAGTTTCATCTATTTCTGCATCTTCTTTTGTTGCCTCACTTTCCTCTTTTGTTCCTACTTCAATTCCCATCACTTTTGTTTTGTTTCCAGCTCCTTTGGTGGGTCCTGCTAATGCTCACCGCAAAAGGGTACATGTCTTCACTGTTCCCTCCATGGAGCCTCCTCTTCTAATGTACCTCTCAGACATCCCTCCTTTCTTCCAGCTCATTGACATGCCTTATATGTAGGTGGTGTCCTTTGTACTCTATTTTCTTCCTCCTCCACTTCTACTTCTTCCATGGGGATCTTGCATCCTCCGCTGAAGTGTAAGCTGGAGGATGACCTCACCATGGATGATGGTCATAAGAGGGGTTCCCCTTCTTTAGAAGATGGTTCTATTTTGGCTTGTGACATCCTTGTGATAGAGGTATCACCCACTTTCCTTGAGTTATTCATCACCCCTCTTCCCACGGTCAGCAATGACTCTCAAGTGTTTCATCCTTCCCCTATTAAGTTGACACAGGGAACTCCTGAAAAGTTCATGTTCAACTCAATGGATGAAATCCTAACTTTTTCCTCAATTTTTATGAAATCAATGACCTTTGCTTCACAAGGTTTTAGTTAAGAATACCTCAAGGAGCATTCTTCCTTGGATCTTATTGCATGTGAGTCATAGGTTACTACCCTTGCTATCCTATGCTTGCAATATTTTCCTCCCTCCCCTTATAATGATCTAGATTGGGAATAGGATGACCTACTAGTTGATAAGGGCTAGGGTTGTGCCTCTTCTACATTTGTAGATTAGATCTATTTGTGTGTTTGTGTTCCCTCATGCTTGTCTTTTTATATTTGTGATCCTACCTAGAGGAACCTTACTACCCTTGTAGGTATTTGAATATAGACACAAAAATATGTCATACATTTTTTCTATTTTGTAATCATTTTTTTATGTGTCATAATATTACTTTACGATATTAGGGATGATGCAAAGTGTTGGGTGCATTTAGGCCTTCTTCCATGTTGAACTAATTTTTTTCACTTTGTCTTCATGTGCTCTTCTTTGCATTATGAGAAATTTGGGGAATGATGAAAGTTCATATGTATACTATATTATATTTTTCTATGCATATATATGAATAGTTTTGACCCAAAATTATTAGATCCCCTTGTCTCTTGATTTCTTCATCTCTACTTGTCTGCTTCTTGATGTTGTGGTTTTCTTGTGTTGTCCCTTGCATGTGTGACAACATACCATAATAAATCTCACTATGTGTTGTGTGCCACAACATCTCTACCTATCCTTTCTCTCCTTAGGATGTCATGTGATCCTCTACACAACACACATCATCCTAAGGTGGGGCTACCATGCTTTTCTAATTTTCAATAAGGTGAATTCTTTCAAAAGGATTCCTTGGTGTCAAATTTCTTTACAATGCATTCCTTGAAAAAATAATGCTTTGTTGAAATTCCTTCATTTTCCAAAATGATCTATTCTCTAAAAAAGGAATCCTTGAAAAATTTTCATTTTGAAAAGGATCTCGTAAGTGAAAGAGTGAAAAATTTCCTTTAGAAAATGAGAATTTTTTCTAAAATGAAAGATTCTAAACTAAAATGAAAGAGTCTGACAGTTTTCCTTTGAAAAAAGAGCATTCTTTCCAATGAATTCCTTGATGAAAGATTTTTCAAAATGATTCCTTGATAATAGAATCATTTGTAGAAAATCATGTGTCTTTTAAATGGAGCTTTTCTTCAAAATGGCCCCTTGGTGTCTTGATGTCTTCAAGGGTTCCCTAGTGAAAGAACCCCTTTATAAAAATTTCTTTCTAGAAAAGGATTCCTCAATGTACTGATGCCTTAAGGAGGATTCCTTTGTGTCTTTTGTTTGATATTTGATGTTGTGTGTCTTGGTTTCAAACATCTTATATCTTGGCATCTAGCTTGGGTGTAGCCTAATTAGAACCGTCTTTTTTGTGGATATCCTACAATGCAATTTGCAGCAATCACATGCTTGTGTATTTGATCAACATGGGTCTTGTGGCTATCTAATCATACTATGCCTTACTATGCCAGATTGTGTCTTCTTATGTCTTATGAGTTGCATCTATTATGATTGAATTTTTTTTCTAACATGGTTTTTTGCAACTTAGCATGTTTGTAGTGAGATCATAGCTAGCTTTGGAGGATCGAAGACCCATGTCATCTTCAAATATTGGTGGATCTCCCTCTTTTACATCTAGGTACTTCGGATCAAAGATCTACTTCCTCAATGATATTGGTATATTCTCTTCAACCTCTTTCTACTTTATATCTCATATGAATTGACAGGTATTCTCACTAAAGTGGGGGGGGAAATGCAATGGCATAAATGTTAGAAATTTGAAATAGGTTGAATAACCCAAGGAAATTTTCAAGGGAAAAACAAAGTTACATAAGCTTGAAACACATAAGAATGCTAACTAGGACTCGAAGAGATTATGCAATGTCGAAGTGACAATATTGCATTAAGAGCTTCTAAGCTGAATCAACACATGAATGAATGAATACAAATACAAGCTAGGTAGTGAGTTTATATAGAACTTAGGAGATGAGGTGGGTGGAAAATACAACCAATATAAATCAACCACAAAAAGTGGAAATGGATCACCAAAAGTGGAGGCTGCCACCAAAAGTGGAAAGTGTTCCACCCTTCAAGGAAGGGGACACCACATCACTTATCTAGTAGTTATTAAATAATAAAATCACTTTATTATCCTAAAAAAGCTCAATTAAAGTATAGGGAAAACCTAGGACTAAGGGAAAATGAATTAACCCACTAGGAAAATGAAAACCTACACCAATAGCCCCCTTAAGTGTAGCTTAGGTGGATATAAAAGATGATGGATCCCAACAAATGAGGCCATGTTAGGTACCCATGTACATATCAAATTCCCCCCCAAAAGAAGAAGTGCCCCCCCCCAACAAATAGAGTGAGAACACCCTCCCAAATAGAGAGAGAAGAAGATAAGGACTAAGTAGGCCTCTCCCAAAGAGATCCAATGGTTGATGCTAAAAGCTAGATGCAGAAGATGGTCCACGATCATCAAACAATGTTCCTCCCCTTAAGAAGAAACACAAACAAAGGTGTATGCACACTATCTCCCAAGTCTTGAATATGTAGGGATAAGGTGCAAGATTTATGAAATCTTTGAAGTTGGCTCAAGTGTCCCCATGTCGATGTTGAAAATGGTCACAATGAAATCAAGCATTCTAGGCTTCATTGTTGAAGATGACAAGTAAAAATCTCTTAGAGATTTATGTAGAGCATAATCCAAAGACAATTAAGGATTGATAATATTTATGCAATGACTATCATCAAATAGGATAGATAGCCCCTCAAATATGTCTTCCAAATCTGAAATATGTGTCTCCATAAACAAGTCTAAAACTCTTGTTAAGAGATCATCCCAAGCTGAATCAAGAAGACTATAGATTCCCTGTTGCAAGAAGTCATTCTAAACTTTTGAAGAAGCAACTATAGACTCTAAAGTAGCAATAGATGAAAGGATGGAGTGGTCCTCAAAGAGATTATGTATGTCCTCAATAGTATCATCTAGATCCAAAATGAGGGACTCTATAAACAAACAAGAGATGTTTGGTAGAAGTTGGTACCAATGAACTGAATCCAAATGACATAAATGATCCTACTACAATGAATCTATAGGGGCTCTCAAAGAAGCATCTCTAGAATTTGAATCTGCAACAAGTGATTTCAATTTAAACTCAACATGAGGATGTGAAGTAAGAGAAGTCTATATGTCATCTAAATGTTCAAGACATGCATAATACTTAAGCTCTTGTCAAGTACCATCATTAAAGGGTATATTATTTACATCATCATGTGGAATGAGGAAATCTGCAGTTGGATCATCTAGGAATGGAGAAACATGAGGGTCTCCAAACATCTCCCAAATTTTGGTCCAAAGTGTGTGAGGCCATTCAATGTCCGTTATAACCAACATAGTGTAAGTATCAACATAAGAGCCATTGATTCCTAATACATGAACAATTTTATTACCCCATACTGATTTCCTTCTAGGTGTTTCTAGTTCAAGCATGAGCCCATAAAGGTAAGGAAACAATTTTAGCCATTTGAGATGGGTTATAATTCCTTTTCTCAAGACTCATAATTATCCTTGGCTAGGATTATCACAATTTTTTTAGTAGAAAAACCCATGATGCAATCCTCAAATGATTATAAAGGAACACCCAAAAAATAGCACCAATACACTCCCACCCTTTTTAATAGTATCAAATATCACCCCCCTATTAGAATACAATGATCTACTGAGAGGGGGGGGTGAACCAATAGATATTAAAACTTTTAGTTCTTAAAAAAAAATTTGTATATTCAACCTTAAACTCAAATGTGTATATTGAAATACTAACAAATATAATAAACACAAGCACAAGAGAGATTAACACATAACACTAGATATATGTGGAAAACCCAAGATGAGAAAAACCACAGTGAGAAATGTTGTTAGGATCTATTATCCTAATCCAACCTCACAAGCATCAAAGTTCAGTTACAATGTTTAGGGATACAACCAAAGGAAGCAAAAACTCCCTATTTAGAAGTGACAACTTCAAGGAGGCTACTACACCCTATTCTGAGCTACAAGTTAGTAAAAATGGAGGCTACAACCTCTTACAAATTTTTGCAATCAACTATGCATAAAATGGTTCTACACAACCTACAATGCATCAATTCACTACATAAGCTCTCTCTCTCTCTTTGTTCTCCCTTCATTGTAACCAACTTCATGAATTTTCAGTTTTTTCTTTCTGTTAAAGTTATCTACTTCAACTTGTGGACCCCTTATCTTCACACCCTTTTTTTCACATAAAAAATTATGATTCTTAGCTTTTTCATAATGAAATATCTGTTAGGGTTTCTTACTTGCTACCTTCTTCAACAAGTTTACTCTACATCAAGCCACACACCACTGTCTAGCTCATCAGATATCACCATTCCCTACATCAAGACATCCAATATTAAATTCTATTTCAGAGAATTTTCTTTTGTTTTCTCCATCGAATCCAAAAATTTGATTATGCATTTAATGTTCTCTTCTAATCCTTCGATCTAATTTTGATCTCAATCACTTCTACAATTTATTTTTTTGCCTACAATATCAAATCTTCATTCAATTGGTCATTGGGTGACCAATTAACTCTGCTCTATGTCGGTTTCCAATTAAAACCCTCATTTAAACTTTTCATAGCCATTTATATCTTTGCATTTGAATTATGGTCATCGATCTTTTCCTTTCACGCCTCGATCCTGTGATACTCATTTACTGTTGTGTCATTAAATCACAACCATTCGATAAATAGTCTTCAAATATTCATCATCAATCTCCACTGATGTGTGATCATCATTGGATCAATCACCAAATAGTATGCATCATCAATCAAACATATTGCTCCATCAAGGGGACGCCATCCCTAGCTCTAGAGATGCACCTCTATCTTGCCAAAGAAAGCTTATCGCTTTGTTAGGGGGACATCCATCATGCTCCTACCGAATGTCATGTTGATATACTTCATTTTGGTATGGTTTCCACACCATCATGTCACCACATGCCATATTTCATTTTTCACTTTCTGCCACGTGATATCCTATCATTTGATCTCTTTTTCATACTTTCAATGCATGTCATCTTACATTTCTGAGTCTCAGTGCTGGTGTCCATTCTTCCATCATTCTATTAGAGGGACCTTCTTCAAGGTTCTGGTGATGAAATATAGTCTCACTAAAGATATAGCCATCATTGTATCAAGGAGATGATCATGAAACTCCAGTCAATATGACTTAGTCACATCGATGAAAACCATTGATGATGTCACCAATCCACCTCATCTCCATGAGTCTACATCATAATCCACAACAAGGATGTGGATTATGGTTCATCCAATCTCATTAATCCATGTGTTTGCTTTGTCATCACTGTCACCCATGTCATTATGATTGGGTCCCATAGTAAACGCTACCTTCTCATCACTACATCAGGTGGAAAAGATCTTAGCTCCTACCGATGATGTTCACTCTCGCTGATGAAGCTTCCATAATCCACCTATCATCCTTATGTCTACACTACCATGCTACATGACTACATCATCACCTTCCATGTTAGCATCTTCAAATCCCATAGGCCATTGCTCCATCACTGGGACGAATTTGCAAGTCCCACCGAAACCAACCTGTCACTTTGATGAGTGTTCCATCGCTAAGTCACTAGAAATCTGAACTTAAGAACATTGCCAACCTAGATAATGGGGTTGATCACCTCTATGGGATGAATGAATTAAGTTATCACTTAAGTAACCTGCAACTCACTGTCAAAAGTCAATGTGAAAATATAATATTTTTCATGAATGCAAATGATCGAAGGTTTAACTGATAAACCCTAAAACTCCTAAGAGAAGAAATAATACGTTTATGGGCATGTCCTTTACTCTCTCAACCGACAAAGCACATCACTAGAATCCTCTCGAAAAACCCATATCAAATTTTCTGCTTAGTTCACCATCAAATCCACTTCTCTCTCCTCCATCTTCTGTCATCTTTCCAAAAAACTCCTTTGCTTGATTTGTAGTTTGACATCAATGAAAACTATATGCCAACACCCCCAAATATTATATGGTTGGCACTTTATAATTCAGTGCATTTACAAAGCCTTTTCCAAGATACAGTGCTCAATAGGCTCAAAATAGCCAAATTACAAATTCTGATACAAAATGAACCCAAGAAAAAAATCTAGAAAAACTAGCCTTATAGCTATGTAGTTCTCGTTAAGACCTTTCTAATGCCTAATCCTTTTCAAAAAATGAAGCACAGAGGAAAAATTTATGGCCTACTAAAGAAATTAGCCCAAGATAGCTTCAACTTGCAATATCTTGCAGAAAATAAAAAATATGTTTCAATACCACTATGGATGGAAAGTGCCCATCTCTAGATTTTTGACAATATCATGTTTGTAGAAAATAGACACCATAGCAAAAATTTATGATCTTTAAAAATGGCTAAATTTAACCTACAGTGACAACCCTCCCAACAAAAGAAAAAATTGCCAACAATAAAATTAATCTAAAATAGACAAATTTTATATGAGAATAAGGGTTTTCGAGCCTTCTGAATGTAATGGAAAGGTCCGTTTGGGCTGAAAATTCTTTAGTAAAAAGTTGATTTTGGATTTGAGCTTTAAACCTTCATTTGCAACTATGTGAAATGATCTCCAATTTGGATGAAATAAAACCCAATTTTGACTTTCTTAAGCCTTCTCAAAGCATTGGAATAGGAAAAAAAGTTTCCAATATAACCAAAAATGTTGCAATCATCTGGATCTCACAAAACACATATGTAATATGAAGAGGTTATTAGATCTTTTCAAATCCTTTGTGATTCTCTAGACTATTCAAAATGCAAGAGAAAATCATACATGTATTTATCAAATCTTTACAAGAAAACTCAATCTCTCAATTAGGAATCCATGAACTTAGATTTCTCAAAACAAAATCTCTAATACCATGTTAGAAATTTGAAATAGATTGAATAACCTATGGAGCTTTTTAAGAGAGAATCAAAGTTACATAAACTAGAGAAACATAAGAATGCAAACAAGGACTTTGAGAGATTATGCAATTTTTTATGTTTGAAATAGGGTTCCACGTTTTTGGAAGATGGAACAAGGGAGATGAGACCCTCCTATTTTGCTAACATAACACTCAAAGAAACCCCTAGAGATCTCAAGCTAGGGATGAAATTAAAGAAAGAGATCTGCAATAGCGATGTCCTAGGGTATGAAAAATGACTAAAGAGGGGTTCACCACCAAGCTAGGGCTTGGAAAGACTAGTAATATGTGAGATATAATGAAAAGACCTAATGATATGCAAGACTTCACTAAATGACCTAGAAATGAATGTAAAATGGAATAACAAATGGAGAAATTAGAGAAGTGCACCTGGGAACTTGAGTGGACTCGATATAAGCTCTGAAACTATGAAAAATGAAAACTTTAGGGAATATTAGGACTCATACACTAGGTTGGGTGTATCAGTCCCAAACTAGGGTTTCTAGTTTGAATCAAGAATCTGGTAGTGTGGAATCAAGATCTTCAGAAATTTGGAAATTATCCTATACTAGACGCATATGAAATTTGTGGTGTATCAGTCTTGTCTTTCTTTTTTAGGAATTCAAAGTCTGAATCTGCTCTTTTATCCTTGCTCTATTCCTTCAACCTGATTTCTAGATTTGAACTTGTAAAAATCCCTGCAAAATAGAATAGAGTGTTGATTTTCTTATGGGGTTTTCCTTGGTCAAACCCCTTGGTAATTAAACCTTGATAAAAATAATGGATCTTGGAAGTAAATTTGTATACAAACCCTAATCTTAAGTTCCTCTAAGATTAGGAAATCTGAAATGCAATGCAACCCTATTCTAATGTGCTAGAAAAAAATTCAAAAATGAAACATGAAGATGAATGACTCGCTTTTGGAGATATGTAATCACCCATAATGATGCATGCACCTTCCTTAGGTTGAAATTAGAGTGATAATGGAGGATGGAATCACTTAGGAAACAAGTCATTAGACTTGGCTTGATGGCTAGTTGCATCTCCACAACCTAGAATCCATCATGATTCACCATAGGCAACCATAGTCAATCCTTGAAAATGATAAATCTTGAGTAAAAGTGAGCTTGAAGACCCACAAATAGACTATAATGTTGCTCTAGGACTTCAACCTTCTTTCTCTTGAAAACTTGAATATTTTTGTGAAAGAATACTTCAGTACTTATGAATGCTTAGACCTTGGATTGCTTTCTCTAGATGAAAATAATGAATTAGAAACTTTTTTATATAGGAATTACACCTAATTTACTATTATTTAGATCTCAAAAGTTGACATCAACCAAAATTTTGAATTAAAAACTTTAATTTCCCCCTCAAACCCTAAAAATAGGCCACATGGGACTCATACGCCACATGTGGTGTATGGGTCCCACCTAGGGGGACTCATACACCCAAGGTGGCATATGTGTCCCACCCTATATTTTTCGGGGTGGACCAATTATGGGTTGTTAGAAAAATTAATGCTTTTGTTGATTTTTTCAGGATTTTAGTTGAAATAGGCCTCTAGATCCAAAATAAAGGGTCTTAGGGGCCTATTAATGAGGATTTAAAGGGTCATAAATGCAAAGGTATGAAATAGGTCTAGATTAAATGAGAATTTGTACCATCTCCAAGAAGGGAGTACAATTTCTATCATTACATCTAGCCCCCACTTTAGCTCCCATATGACTCTACATGCATATGCAATCTAAAGGAATATGAACAATAAACTTCATTTCGTAAAAGGATACTCATATGGTTTCATTCATAATATGAGAGAATGAAGCCCCCATTGTAGCTATTTGAAAAAACACAATTTTAGGAACCACATCTTGCAACACTAACTCGTTAGTCATTCAAAAATCCTCTTATCTAACTTCTCATAAAAATAAAATTTGAGGCTAGATGTATGCTTGATGCAAATAAGGGAGGAAAACCTTCCACAAGATCAATTAGATTAGTTTCAAACAATTCTTCAAATCACAAAACCCTAACTTCACCTTATTTCATCATACCTTCACAATCTTCCTTATAGCATTGCCAATAGAGAAATTTGTGCATAATTTTTAGAAAACTCTACAAAACTACAAAAAAATAGCATTCTATATATCCATTAAGGAGTTCTTTAACATATCTAACTTACACATGGTTGTTTCAGAACTTCATGCTGTAAAAAGGACTAGTATGTTGGACATGGGCTTAATTAGCTCACTTTTACTAAGCAACTCCCACTAAAACTCTCTTCCAGCCCCAAAAATCCATGGAAAATCTTTCACCAGGTCACAAACACCCAGATTCCACAACTTTCATCAAGAAAAATGATCGCTTAGTCAACTTAACACAAAACCCTCATTTCAAGCCATTTCCAAGGGGGTTTATTGAAAATCCACCTTCCCAACTTCTTTACAACTATCAATGCATAAAAAATTCTCTATATAGTCTACACATGCTCCTCAAAATGACTCCTAAACTTTAACATTTTTGTCCCATCAAACCACCATTCTTAAGCATCAAATTTGGCTCAAAACTTACACAATTCACCCTAGGGAATCATTCCAAAGCCCTCAAACAACCTCCCCTACTCTTGAAAACCTCATAGACACCTAAACCTACCCGTAAGCACCCATTCCACCAAGGTGCAAGAAAAAATAATGTTGGAATGGGTGTTAATCCATTTTAAATGTTTACAAACCCTTGAAACTAGGTTACAGGGACGTTGATAGAAAAATCACAATAAAATCTTCAATTTCAACAAAAAAAATCAAACCAAGTTCAAAGTGAAGCTATCTCAATCCTCCATTAATTTTCAAAATATTTTAGATCAATACTACATTGTACGCACCCGTATAGCAGTCTGCAATAGAGAATTACGAGAAAATAACACAAAAAGGAAAGTTTTCTTATTGATTGCGTCAACCAAATCTTCAAAAACCCCTTACATCGAGTCTTCAAAACATATTTAAACCTTTTACCTCCTATAAAAAACTAACCCAACCAACAAAACTATCTTTTGAGTTATGTGACCTTTGATCTTCCCCAATGTTACATTTTGCAACTTTATATATGACAATTTTGACAAAATTGCAAAATATGACTATAAGAACTCTAAACCAACCAAACACAACTCAATACATATTAGATGGTCTATTATGACCTTATTGTATTGAAAAAAGACTCAAGCACACCTAAATCCTATCAAAGACCAAAATTGATCATATTTAAAAGTTTCAACATGGTGCCCCTACACCATACACCCGACCTAAAAAATATTCCAAGTCCCTTGGAAACTGAATTGCAGCTTGTCCACCCTTGAACACTTCATCTCTTTGATCCTCAAAATCTCCTTCATTAGGAAATCCTTTCCACTGAGTCAAATACTACAAATTTGCATTGCACCTTGCATTATTAAACTTTTTACCAACTTGATAATGCTCCACCTTCACAAACTGCCATGTTATATGTCCTCTTATCTTCCCCTCAATTGAAACTAAGGTTGAACTTGATTTAACATCTACAAACTGACCTTTACCACATGTACCATGAACCATTTTCTTCCTTACCCCTGTTTCATGCTTGAACTCATCCATTTTCTCTTGGCCTTCACCTTTATTCACCTTACCTTCTCCCTTTATATCCTTCATCAAGTTCTCTGCCTATTGGATTAGGTTCACCAACCTTTGTATTGACTAAAACTGGATGCCTACTAACCTTTGAGTTATCAGGTTTATACACCTCTTTCTTGATAGTATTATACTTCCCATCAACCTTTGTAGCAACCAAAGGACTGAAGCACTATCCCTATCATGATCTCTTCATGCTTTCCTAGCCTATTTTGTAATTCATCCTTGACCTTCTCTATCTTAGACTTTGACACCACCATATCATCTTTTCCTTTTAGACTTGGATCATTCTTTATACTTGTTGTCTCAACATCTTCTTCCTTTATAGTGGCTACACACTTTTCATTTTTGTCTTCCTCCAACTTCACATACTCCTTACCAAGCATAATCACCTTAGCTACCTTGCTTTGTTCCTTCGCATCTTCCTACAATGGAGTCAATGTAAGCATTCCCATCCTTTTCAATTTGATATGTGTTATCTCTCCCATCATATATGGAATTTCTATCAAACTGCTATGGTCTCCCAAGTAATAAATGACAACAAATCATTAGCAAAATATCACAAAGAACCTTATCCTTATAGCCAACAATACTAAACTCAAGCAAGGCTTGTTCATTAACCAAAATGGGCTGATCATCATTCAACCAAGCTACTCTATATGGTGTTTCATGAGGAATTTTCTCCAAATTCAATTTATCTACCATTTCACTAGACACCATGTTATCAGTGCTCCCTGAATCTACTACAACTTTGCATACCTTACCTTTGCATTTGCATGTGGTCTTGAATAATGTTCTCCTTTGAGTTATCTCCTTCTCCTTGGATGCTTTGAGTAGTTGTCTTCTCACAATCAAATATTCTCCCACTTCTAGAGCAACATATTACATTGGAGAGTTTACAGTCTCATCTTCATCTTCTTGCAACAAATATACCCTCTTTTCACTTCTCCTTTCACCGCCATATGAACTAGAAGCTTGTTCTACCTTGCACTCCCATGCTTGATGGCCAAAATGATGGCAATGATATAACCTACTTGCAAATCCACTAGAGCCTCTTCCTTGACTTCCAAATCTACCTCTAAAGCTTGATCTACCACCTCTAAAGCCACCTCTTTGATCAACAACTCATTCTTGGTTTTCATTTGATTGTCTTGAAGTAGAAAATGGACCTATTCCTCTTGAAGTACTGCCTCTACCCCTAGATTGTTTATCTTTCCTTCTCTTGACCTTTTGTTCATCCCTTATTGCCATTTGATAGCACTCCTCAACTGTTCTTGGATTTTCCAAGGTTAGTTCATCTTGAATGTTAAATCTCAATCCACTCAAATACTTAGAAATCTTTTCCACTTCATCCTCCATGTGACCTACCCTTATGCTCAACTTGTAAAATTCTTCAGTATATTTTTTAACATCCATTTCTTTTAGTTTCAATCCTTGAAGTTTTCTAAAAATTTGAACAACATAATCATAAGGCAGAAACTTACCTTTCATTTTATCCACCATTCTATCCCAAGAAGCCATATTTGATTTACCTTTCTTCCTTCTCTCAAATTGCTCATAATCCCACCACAATATTGCATGATCCTTCAACTTTGTCTTTGCAATCTTCACACTCAAAGTAATTGTCTAGTGCTGCAATCCAATCCAATAATTCTTCATCATTTATATTACGTCCATATTTAGGAACATCAATCTTCACCTTGTATCTATCATCCTTGATTTCTCTCAACAACTTATCCATTCTTTGATCATGAGGATCCAATTCCTCTTCCTCTTCACTGTCAGTTTCTTCTTCTTCATCATATTCACTCTCATCACTCATGTCCACATCTATTTTTTGCCTTGTTTACAAAGTAGCCAGCCTTTCCTTCAACTCTCTCATCTCCCTAGCATGCTTGTCCTTCAATTCACTCATTTCTCTAGGCATAGTTTTCCCCTTTAGAGGAATCTTGTCTCTTCAACTTCCCACTTTTCCTTCTTCAATCTACAACTTTTCACCTTCCAAAGATTTGATACCTATGCTCAGATACCACTTGATGCAGAGAAGTGAGGAAAAACTTCCACAAAATCAATTAGATCAATTTCAAACAATTATTCAAATCACAAAACCCTAACTTCGCCTTATTTCATCATACCTTCACAATCTTCCTTGTAGCATTTTGAATAGAGAAATTTGTGCATAACTTTTAAAAAAATCTGCAAACCCACAAAAAAATAACAATCTAGATACCCATTAAGGAGTTCTTTAACATATCTAACTTACACATATGGTTGTTTTAGAACTTCATGCCCTAAAAAAAATTGGTACATTGAACAGGGGTTCAATTAGCCCACTTTTACAAAGAAACTCCCACTAAAACTCTTTTCCAACCCCAAAATTCCATGGATAGTCTTTCACCAGATTACAAACACCTAGATTCCACAACTTTCATCAAGAAAAATAATCACTCAGTCAACTTAACACAAAATCCTCATTTCAAGCCATTTCCAAGGGGGTTTATTGAAAATCCACCTTCCCAACTTTTTTACACCTTATCAATGCATCAAACATGCTCCATATAGTCTACACATGCTCCTCAAAATGACTCCTAATCTTTAACATTGTTCTTCCATCAAACCACCATTCTTAAGCATCAAATTTGGCTCAAAACTTACACAATTCACCCTAGGGCATCATTCCAAAGCCCTCAAATAGCCTCCCTTGCTCTTGAAAACCCCATAGACACCTAAACCTACTTGTAAGTACCCATTCCACCAAGTTGTAGGAAAAAATAATGGTGGAATGGGTGTTAATCCATTTTTAAATGTTTACAAACCCACTGACAAAAAAATCACAATAAAAGTCTTCAATTTGAACAAAAACAAATCAAACCAAGGTCAAAGTGAAGATATCTCAATCCTCCATTAATTTTCAGAAGCTTTTAAATCAATAATGTTGGACTCAGGGAACACTGAGAGGGGGGGTGAATCAGTGTTCAACAATTTAAACTTCAAATAAGATCTTAAACCATTTACAACACATAAACATAAATAATGATGCACGCACATGAACAAGATAATCAAAGCACCATAACACCAATATTTTTACATGGAAACCCTATTAGTGGAAAAACCATGGTGGAGATTAATCGAAAACTTATATACTTTGTTAAAAGTATGAAGAAAAGGAATGCACATGCATTCAGGCACACTACCTAGAGCTCACTGCTCAAAACAAGGAAGGCTCACTGTGTTACAAAATGTTAGAGATTAAAACAAAAGTTTGAATTGAGAATACAACATCTCCAAATGCCTGGTTTCAGTTTTGGTGAAGCTCATAAATCAGGTTTTGAACCTTTTGTCAGACTTTGCACTTCACTTTTGCTTTGTCACCAAATCCTCTTCTGATATTTGCATACCCAACTTCTCTTCCCTACAACTACTCACATATATATCATGCACACAAAATGAATTACCCGAACTCGCATAAATACCCACTAGCAAGAATTCAAACACTATATGTTAGCTTCACACAAAATATAATATTCTCCAGATGTCAACTCAAATCATAAATAATTTTTGATGTGTACCCATACAAGTCAGCCATGACATAGCTGGGACCGAAAATAAAATTCTTGAACATAGAAACATTTAAAAAATCATCCCTTATACATTCACAACATGCTTCATTGACTCGGTCAGCCATAATGAACAAATAGATAGAAAAACATTCTCTCGGATCTCTTTATTCGTACACAGATGAATGTAATATCACAAAAATTACCAATAAGGTACCATACATGCCTAAAAACCTATCTTGGGGATCCACAACACAATATGATAATCTAGTGAAACATATAGATTGACATACTAATCGGATACCCTGTTCTTCATGTTCTCTGCCGGTAATACAATGTACTTAACTTTAACTACTGGTATGACCAAGTTCAGATCTGTAGAGAAAAATAGTGAATTCAGTTGCCATCAATGAAAACATTATAAGCCATACCAATAATCTCCCTGAGCCATATGCCAAAAATCTTCCCCTTTGGCATTGATGGCAATAATTAGTGAAAAATGACTATGTGTCAAAACTAGAGGTACGCTGCCAAACTCCAAATTTTCAAAACACAACAAAACACTGCTCCCCCTTAGGATGTCAAGGCATTTTTCATTGCATTTTCTCCCTCTTTGAAATCAATGACAAAACTTTACTGCTTTTTCTCCCTTTTTCTAGTATTCTTACTGCACTTCTTCCTTTTTTTTGCTAATTTTTTTTTATCACTCTCTCTCCTCCTTTGCTAAATAGAATTTTGATCAAAATTTGGAAAACTACAACTGCTGCACAAATCAGAAAATTATTTTATACTTATCTTTCATCTCTGGAAGAAATTTCTTCCAAGCATCTACAACAATCCCAATAGTTATTATCAGACTTTTATTTTCTAATGTCCGGTTGATGATCTGAATGAGGGATTCTAGAATTGTAATTGCTTCTTCCAACTTCTCTCCTTTCCTCAGGACTTCAATCAATTGCTCCAATCTACATTTAGTTTGATCCTTTACTTTCCAGAAGGTGTCCATAAGAGTGTTTCTAGAAAAGTGAAATTTTGCATGCTCAACCTGCAACTCATTAATTTTGTTCTTCACTATTCCATCCTGGTCCTAAACCATATTGTAGTCATAGCCAATTTTATTCAATTCACTTTATATTTTCTCTAGATTGACTTTGTATTTTCCAACAACATGAGTTCAATGTAGACAATAATTGTAGATGTCATTAGCTAAATTGATGCACTGCCTCAACACATTCATTTTCTTTTTTAGTTTTGTAAGGGATACCTTGAATTGCTCCTTCAAATGTAGGATTATTTTCTCCTCTTTCTTATCTTGAGAGTCAGAATCCACCGCTTCCTTAATAGACTCAATCAACTCTTTAGGGAATACATTTTGTAAACTTTCCAATTCAATGTTATTCTACACAAACTATCTTCCTAGAGTACTCTCAATCAGATCCTACTCATATGAGGGTCAATCTAACCACATGTCAACAATATTTTGTTTTCCATCTTTCTCCTGAACTATTTGTAGTATCTTTGATTTGAATAAAGTTCCTTCTTCTTCATTTCCTTTAGCCATTGTTTCACCTAGTTCAACTAATTCTAATTCATCTCTTGGGGTGTATTCATCAAGGTCCTCATCAAGTATGTCCACAATTATCTATTCTTTTCCTTTTCCTTTAGTTTTAGGAGACTTGAGTACTAGAGGAGTATCATCAGTAAACTCTATTGCTCTCTTCTGCATCTTCTTTTTCTTACCGAAAAATGATCCAACTTCAACTGTTTTTACCGGAAGACAAATACCAACTAATCCAAAATTTCCTAACAAATCTCTACAGAAATTTGCATAAACTTGCTCACAATTTTCCAAAGTATTGAAATGCTTAAAAATTTGCTTATAGACTAGTTCACTCTCCTTCCATACAACATTATCATTCTATGGAAATAAATTTAGAAAATACATCATGATACATATGATCAAAGTGCCAAACTTGAAAGGATAATCTACATCCATTGTCAATTGCACGTTCTCCATCAGTTGATCTTTCAAAAAACTACACAGGTCAAAGTCTTGGTCCTCAATTATCATCTTATGCAAAATGTAAACTATGCCTATAGAGGTTGATCCTTCCCTATTTATGAAGAATATTTTGTATGAAATTTCATATGTAATGTAGCTTGTTAATGGATCTTTGATAGTCAAAATTACCAGAGCCCTCTAATCTCCTATTACACCAGTTAGGGTTTTGACTTCCTTATTTTGAATCAACTTGATCTTCAGAATATCTCCAACATTGCATAACCCAGTTAAATTTCTAATTACTTCCTTCGAAATAAGATAGGGTTTGTCCAAATTTAGAGTGCCTTCATTCAATCTTCTCAAGATGAACCTAACCACTTTCACGTTGTCAAAATAAGGAAATTCATTCCAAATGTCCAAAATCCTATGTTTCGCTCCTTTGAGCCACTTCAATTCACCGATAGGCAGCATATCTCTTACATTCCTAATCTTTCTACTACTATATTCATCCAGACTCACAATTCCCTTGATTTTCTTTTTTTTTTGTACTGAACAAGGTTTTTCTACCGAGCACAAATTTAGAGATTCTACAAGCGAATGGAGTACCTGATGAATTCATCGCCGAATTGACTTGACTACTTCCAAAATTCTGCTCTAGAGGTTCTTTCACTATTATTTTTCAATGCAAAGTGACAAATAAGGGTTCCAAGTATCCTTTTATAGCTTCACGCACCTAGCCTTTTTACTACAATAAAGGATCTACCCTAGCAGTTTCGGTTACACTGCACTCTCAAACAACAAGAGAAGAATCCATCTACGAACCTTAAAGATCTCAACTTATAGAATAAGTGATCAAGGATACATCTGTTGGCTAATGGCACAACTACTTACAACTTCTTGTATTCTAGTGCCAACTACTGACAAAGGGGGGGGAGGATTTTACTTGAAAGACTCCCCCTAAGCCAATGGCTTGAAATAAATTTCTGGAGGAATTATTGGAGGGATTACTGGAGGTAGCTTTCATTATGGGCTTATTAGATTCACTCTTCTTTACCCACATTTTCTTCATTTGATCTCTTATCTCTTCCAAAATAACTTTTCCTTTTCCTTTGTCATCTTTTTGTGAAATTCTTCCTTGATATACAAGACCTCTTCTATTCATATTTCTATTCCTGTAGAGGCTTTCAATGTGACTAAATCTGTTGTAGTTGTAACACACCAGATTTCTTTTTCTAGGCTATTCATTCCATTGATTTCCCCTTGATCTGAATTGGTTAGAAACATGTCCAAATCTTCCACAGGTGTAGCATTTTACATTCCTTATACTGACAACCATACTTCTACATTCAATTGACTTATGACGATACTTATTACAACTAAAACACTGACTAGGAAATGATGGACTGCTTGAATTTACTTTTCTTCTACACTGAGAAGCCATATGACAAAATTTACTACAAGCAAAGTAGTAACCATTAAAATTATAAGCATTGGGTCATCTTATTGGATACCTTCTGCCTTTGTTCATTTGATTTCTTTTTCTAGGATCCTTGTGTTTGAATCCAAAGCTTTCTTCCTTCTCATATCGAAGACCTCACTTATCATTTGAATCCTTCTATCCTTTAGTCATCTCATCAAGCTTAACAGAATTGATCCTAAACTTATCCTTGTATTCATTTGTAGTAGAGAGTTCATCTCTGAGAATAACTATTTTCCTTTCAAGCTCTTCTTCATTACTTCTAGATTGTTGTAGTTCAATCTCCAACTGAATGAATCCACTATTAACTCTGTTGTATTATTCATATTTCTCTTTCAAGGACTAAGTCAGATTCTCCTCATTCTTCTCTCTTTCTTCAATATCCTTAGTTAGCTTCATCGCCACAAATTCCATATCAAGCTTTAGAGTAGCATTGTTCCTAGAAAACTTTTCACATTCTTCAGTTATTTATTTTAGAGTTTGATTTAGGTGGACATCTTACAAGTTTTTATTTTCTTTCTATTTCAGTTGATCACACAGTTCCTTCCTCTTTTCTCTTGACTCATTGATTTTATCCTTAAATGATTGAATGAATTTTTCAGCATCCACAAGATTTTCTTTGAATTCTAATTTAGACTGATCAAGATCATCACATGCTACCATAAGTTGTTGTTGAAGATTGCCAAAGTTGATAATACTTCAGGATCCACCTAAAGCTATTAAGCTTCCAAAGAGGGACCTGCTCTGATTCTAATTGTTGGACTCAGGGAACACTAAGAGGGGGGGTGAATTAGTGTTCAACAATTTAAACTTCAAATCATATCTTAAACCATTTACAACACATAAACATAAATAAAGATGCAAGCACATGAACAAGATAATCAAAGCGCCATAACACCAATATGTTTACATGGAAACCCTATTAGGGGAAAAACCATGGTGGGGATTAATCCAAAATTTATATACTCTGTTAAAAGTATGAAGAAAAGGGAATGCACATGTATTCAGGCACACTACCTAGAGCTCACTTCCTTACAAAATGTTAGAGATTATAAAAAAAATTGAACTGAGAAGATAGCATCTACAAATTCTTGGTTTCAGTTCCGCTGAAGCTCATAAATCAAGTTCTAAACCTTCTATTAGACTTTGCACTTCACTTCTACTCTGTCACCAAATCCTCTTTTGTACCAATAAAATTATCACAACTGATCTTATGATATTCACATACCCAACTTCTCAGCCCTACAACTACTCTCATATATATCATGCACACAAAATGAATTACCTGAACTCGCATAAATACGTGCTAGCAATAATTCAAACATTATTTGTCGACTTCACACAAACTATAATATTCTCCACATGTTAGCTCAAATCATAAATAATTTTTGATGTGTACCCATACAAGTCAACCATGACATAGTTGGGACCCAAAATAAAATTCCTAAACATAGAAAAATTTAAACAATCATCCCTTATACATCCACAACATGCTTCATTGACTGGGTCAGCCATAATGAACAAATAGATAAAATAACATTTTTTCGGATCTCTTTACTCATACATGGATTTTAATGAAACATCAAAAAACTTACCAATAAGGTACCATACATGATTAACAACCTATCCTGAGGATCCAAAACATAAGATGATGATCCGATGAAGCATACAAATTGACATACTAACTAGATACCTTGTTATTCATGTTCTCTGTCGGTAATACATTGTACTTAACTTTAACTACCAGTATGACCAAGTTCGGATCTGCAGACCAAAATAGTGACTTCAGTTGCCATCAATGAAAACACTAGAAGCCATACTAATAATCTCCCTGAGCCATATTCCAACAAATAATACACTATACGAACCCATACAATAGTCTACAATAGAGAATTACTAGAAAATAACACAAAAGGAAAGTTTTCTTATTGATTGCTTCAACCAAATCTTCAACAACCCCTTACATAGAGTCTTCAAAATGTATTTAAACCTTTTCCCTCCTAAAAATAACTAACCCAACCAACAAAACTTCCTTTTGAGTTATGTGACTATTGATCTTCCCCATTGTTGCATTTTTCAACTTTTACATATGATAATTTTGACAAAATTACAAAATATGACTATAAGAACTCTAAACGAACCAAACACAACTCAATACATATTAGATGGTCTGTTATGACCTTATTGTATTGAAAAAAGACTCAAGCACACCTAAATCCTATCAAAGACCAAAATTGATCATATTTACAAGTTTCAACATAGTGCCCCTACACCAATGCCCCCCCTTTATTTCGCCTACTTTACAGATGTGGAATCAAGGTAGCTATCTAACTACATCGAATTAGATAATTTGTATCATATGGTATTTCCAAGTACCATACCACATAATGATAGGAATTTGATGATAATGGGAGTGGAACCATGATTCCAATGTAATAATCGACAATGAAAATGGGGTTCGATAGCCCCTGGTATGCTAATTTGAATGAAAATAACTTTTGACCCTAATATGCAAAAAGACCTAATTTAGACATATATAAGAGTAACAAGTGAAATACTTTGTAATCATTTTGTCTTTTACCTTCTTTCAATTTGACTTTGTTAGAGAGTGAGTGAAAATTCTAATCCTTCGAGAATACGTTCCTCCAAAACTCGAGATCTTGTGGGAAGAGGTAGCTCAAGCTGATCTCCAGTATTAAGTGACTTGATAGTTCTATGCCTTAGATTTTTCTTTACACATTTATTTTATGTTTTTATGCATTTCTAGAGAGATTTAGGACCCAAGAAGAAAAATTTGCAAAGTGTTCCTTTTTTTCAAAAAGTGTCCCCTTTTTTCACAGTGTCCCATTTTTTTGCAAAGTGTCCCACTTTCTTGTAAAGTGTCTTGTTTCTTCGCGTAGTGTCCCAAAAGGGGAATAAAGTGTCTAGGACCCTTAGGAAAGTACACTAGAACAACTTTAGTGCACTTTTTTGACTGTTGATCTATAGATTTGAGATTTTAGAATGCCCATAGTACATATTTTTTCATTTTTGTTAGATTCCACCCTAGTCTCGATAGCATCTTGGCAGCAGATACTTTTGTCATCTACAAGACCTAGTCTCAACCTTATTAGAGGTGGAAACTCAGACTTTACAAATGATTGGATTATACTGGGCATATCTCATTCCTCCCATGAGATACCATGATGTTGTGCTAATGGTGCTTGCGGAGAGATGGGATGTTGATACCTGCACATTTTTCCTACACACCAATGAAATGACAATCACCCTAGAGGATGAACATTGCATCCTTTGAGTTTTTGTTTGAGGCGAGGCCAAGTGCTTTACAGTGGATCATGCATATACACATATGTGAGAAGACATGGGATATTGCTTGGGAGTACCTATTCAAGATGAGATTGTAGACAGAAAAACATCCTAGACCCGTAAACTACATTTTTCTATGTCTCATCATATTTCATTTGTAGTGAAAATTCAGCTATTAATTAAATAATTCTTAATTATTTAATTAATTCATGTCTTTAATTCCTCCTGGCTATTTAATAAATAAATTATATTTCTTTATTTATTTAAATGTGTTGCTAATTTCCTATGTCCCTTTATAATTAAATAAATTTCTAAATTTATTTAATTATTACTTGTCCACCATTTCTTCCAGATTATTTCAATAAATAAAATTTATTTATTTATTTAAATATGTCATTAATTCCCTATTTCTTTCCATAATTAAATAAATTTCTATAATTTATTTAATTATTATCCACTTTGGCTTTTTCTAATTTTAAATAAAATTATTTATTTAAAATTTTCCACTTTCTATTTCTTCTTAATTATTTAAATAAATAATCTTTATTTATTTATTTAAATATGTCACTAATCTCTGATGTCTTTCTATAATTAAATAAATCTCTTTGATTTGTTTAATTATTATCCACCATGTCTTTTTCTAATTTTAAATAAATTTATTTATTTAAAATTGTCCACTTTCTAATTTCTCGTCAACTAAATAATTAAAAATAATTATTTACTATCACATGACCCCACCTCTTTTGAATTAAATTAATTTTTAATTCAAAAAGACAACTCGGTCTTTAGAATCAAATAATTTTAATTGATTATTTGATTCTCCAGATTTTATTTTTCTAAAACAAGTCTTAGTCCTTCATTTCAAATTTTAACCTAATGTTTCCCTAACCCTAATTGTTGGTTGTCACATTTAATTTCAACCATTGATCTTAGGGCATCTCTCATTTGAAAATCTTTACCATCCATCTAAAATTGAATTTTCTATAAAAAGGAAATTTTAGCCTCATTTGTCATCTCTCAACCATCTCTTAATCTCTTGGCATCTACATCTCATGCAATTTTACATACTTCATCTCTTGGCACTTTGACATCTTGGAATTTGCATACTTTAGGCTTAGTTCATAGTTGCTTCATAGTTGCTTAGTTGCATTGTGTTGCATTTAGAATAGAATCCTTCAACATTTTCTTAGGGAATTGACATAATCATAGGTTGCTACACAAAATTTGAGGGAAAACTACATATTGCAGCAAATAGAGAAGGTGCAATGGAGGTCAATCATGGATTTTGAAGACACTTGGTAATATCTTTCTTTGTTTTCATGTTATTTACTCCTTTGTACTTCATTGCTTACTTTGAGTTTTGTTTATTTATGCACTAATATGCTAACCTAGATTTTTCCCATAATTACATTGGTGAACTGATGCCAAACAAATATTTTTTGCAGATTTCTATACAACCTTTTTGTATTTTTGTAGGTATAGGTATGGCGAGCCACATTTAGAGATTCCATAATTGCAATCACTGGGTCACGACACATTTAGCTTAGAGAATGACACAACTAAGGATTTGAGTTGCATTATCTCTATTGTGACGCATTAGCAAGCTCGAATGACACATTCGAAGGCCGTGACACATTTGTTGTGCATAATGACACATTTTTCTACTAAATTCTAGCTTTTGGCCCTGAGACATATTTGCTTTGCAGAATTTACACATTTTCCTGGTAAAATTAATTTTCATGTTTTTTCCAGAAATTTCTAGATTTCTCATTTCAAGCTAGTAGTTTGGAGATTTTTGCAGGTTACTAATCTGCTGTTGCAACATGTGGCTTTAAATTTTCATGGGTCCAAGGAATTTTTGAGACTACTAACAAGTGGTTTTCTAGGTTTGAATGTCCAAGGATGTTATTTGAAACCACTTGTGTTTTTCTTAGATTAGAAAACACTTCCATTGGTTCTTTAAAAAGAACATCTATTTGTCTCATTTAGATTTAATTAGAAGATCAAAGAACATTGCTTGATTGTGCTTGAAGGTGGTAGGTGATTATTCTCTCACTTTGTGCAAACTAGGTGATCAGAAAGCCATACCCATCTATTTTATGTTTTGAACCTTAGAGGGCCATGCCTCGAAAGAGGGAATGACTCCAACCAATTTTTTTCCTAGGACGATATATAAAAGGATGAGTCTCAATCATCAAGTCCTTATAGTATGTAGGCCTTAGCCTTGTAGTGTCATTCAAAAATGGGTACCTACCTTTTCTTTTAAAGGTATAAGAGCCCCTAGTAGATTGATTAAAGCCTTAATTTGCTTGCTATACGCTCGTGAGGTGTCGTGTCCTCGAGTATCTACTATAACCCTTTTGTTTAGTGGCCAAAAACCCATCTATTTACTAGCACAACAATGGTCATTGCAAAATAATCCACATTCTCACAGTTCTTAGTAGAGGTGATAAGTCTGCCATGGGAGATTTATGGAGGCTTGAAGCTTGGTTGACACGAGAAGTGAGTGCAATGTAAGGGGGAGCCTATGTGGTCAAGCTTCTAGATTCACCTGCTAAGAATAAGTGTGGTTGGGGAAACCCACATGGAATCTAGCAAATATAGTCCTTACCTAACCTAAGGTTGTACTTGTCTTCATTGTGCATATTTTCAAACAAAACATTGTGTTCGCCAAGTGTTTTCTAAAATATTGAATAAAAAAAACTCTTCACAAACCTAGAAACATTCACTCAAATTGAAAACAATTTTGAAAATTGGCCAAAATTGCAAACAAAATGAACCTTCATTCTTCCTACAATGCATTTACTTTTTTTGTGGAATGCATTCACTAATCTACACCACATTTGACACTTCATGTAATGCATTCACTCTACTCAACCACATTTTCTACTATGTGTAATGAATTTTCTTGTATTGCACCATATTTGATTTACAAAACACCACAATTTCTCTATTGTGCCATATTTGTTACCTGTATGTTCACCACATTCACTAAAACTATGACACATCTAATAAACTACAACACATCTGTGACTTGAAATGATGAAATTGTCTAACATTTATGAAAGCATTGTCATTGTCCAAACCCAAGCCCAAACATTGTCAATAAACATCTTTCCTATATTGTGACGCATATGCCATTTTACAATGAAATTGTGACCCAAAAGGATGCATTTGTTATTTTTAACCACAATTGATTCCTAAAATGATGCAACTACTTTTAATTTTGAAAAATCATAGTCACTTTCCAAGTATGAAACCAGGCACTTTCAGTTTGTCTTTTAGATATTTTTCCTTAATGGGTTCTGTCCAAAATCAAAGTCATATCTTTTGCGTTGTCATTCTTTAGACTTCATTATCATGTCTTCCATTGACCTTGATTGGCTTTCTATTCAAGTTGAATACAAATTACTTTGTAATAGACAATACCATCAAGCCTTAGACTTCAAAATGCAATTCCTCCAATCCAAATACCAAGACCCTTTTTACCAACAACACATAAGTCCTAGTCCTCCCTCCATCTATCCTCAATATCAAGAGTCCCTTAACACAAATCCCACTATTAATTCACAAAAAATGTCCACTTATTATCCCTATCATAACTTTGACAAGGGAAACCAACCATCCACTAACCCATTCCAAACCTCCACATCCTATTCTAGTCCATTATTAATCAATCCTATCCAAACCCCCATGTCCTATCATAATCAACCATCCACTAGTTCCTTTCAAACCTCCATGTCCTATCCTAGTCCCCCATTCACTAATTCCTTTCAAGTCTCCACTAGTCCTTCATCCACAAATCCTTTCCAAGTCACTCCATCAAAAGCCACATTTAGTCATGAAAATCCTATCATTGTCCAAAGTCACATCCCATTTAATAAACTTGAGGATACATGTTACAACAAAATTCCAAAGCATGACATCATAACTTCATCCTCATGTCAAGATGAATGTTGTCCATCCCATGACCCTATCTTTGAGTCCATTTAAGAAGTCCTTCTAGAAAATTATAGCATTCAAGATACACCTATCCTTGAAAAAGATGCCAACATTCCCATTCATGTCATCCAAGACAATCCCATTTTTTACCAAGGCATGACCATTGATCAATAAGTAAAAAAATATCCACTCCTTGACCTTTATGCGATTCATGATCAAAATAGTGAAACTTTTCAAAATGAGACACTTGCCTCCATGGGACACATAGATGATATCTCTCTAGAACAAGACTCTTCTACTGTAGACATATTTGCAAATGATCAAGCTATAATTGAATTCACTAGACTCTATGACACTGACCATAAAGACAGTTTTGAAATCAACTTGGAAGCACCAATAGAATCATTTGAGTCTAACATGTCACAAGATCAGCCCAAAGACATTAATTAGAAATATGTCTCGCATTTCAATGAAGCTAAGACATCATATCAACTAGGATGATATCCACTTTTGTTAGAGTGGGCTTTCTTCAGATGAGAATATTCCAAGTAATAGTGTCCACATACACAATGTTGGTTTTGCGTCTTGTTTCCATAATGAAAATTACCGCATCATAAATAGAAGCTGTCAGAGTGTGCACTATCAAGGAAAAGGACTAGACATTCACAAGCAAGGCATTCAAGAACCAATACAACTTCAGGAAAATTACAAACATCAAGGTCTTAGCTATTCCTCATTCAGAAAATCAAATGATGTTAATAGTACCTCCTCAATATTGGGGGAAACTTTATCTGATACAAACATTAAAATAAGGCCATGAGTAATACTTGTCATAAGGTAGCTGCCAACACTCCTTCCATCCACACCATAAACTATCATTCCAAACATCTTAAACCTTCCATTTGGAACCAACAAAACAAAATTCCTACAAATAAAAATTTCAAAATCAAATATCAAAGGCCATTGAATCAAACAAAAGGACAAATGGAAAAATAAAATTAAAATGGATCAAGCAAAGAAAATATTTCAAAAGAAAAATTCAATCAAAATGTGGAGCCACAAGACAAGAGGATTCCCACATATAATAAATGCCCACCTCCTTCAAAAGGGTCATCAAGCAAGGCATATGAAAGTGTTGGTTCCAAACACCATCCTGATCAAATTTCCAAACCCTGTCATCTGAAATCACAAGTTTGGAAAGTAAAAATTGATTCATCCAAACATATAAACAATCCTCTCACATCTACCATCATTTTTCATACTCCTACATATCGCCTAAAGTCCAAAAAACCCACGTCACAAATCTATCACATCTCAGCAATGACTGTTTATCACAAGGACTCTCATGGCACTCTATTGTGATGTGCATATTTTGATTAGGCCAACTCTAGTATAAAAAAGGACCACAATGACATCAAACAGTTGTATGCAAGTGCTATGATCCTGACAAGGCAACTACTTTAAAAAGGTCATTATTGGCATGTCATGACACCAGTCTCTACGTCGACACCATCAACAGCTTCAAAAAATCATTTGGTCAACTAAGACATCAAGGTCATCCTGAAATATCAAAAATACAATAAAAAAAATAATAAAAAATAAAATAAAATAAATTCAAGAATTCAAAAAAAAAGTCAAAAAATAAATAGTAAAGAGAAAAATTTTGTCCAATGGTGAAAACTTGGAAAATAGACACCCTAGATAAGTACCATGATGAAAACCTAGCAAACATGTGTCATGTGTAAAATAAATTGTCTATGTGGAATTTTACACTTGGGGGAAAATTGTCTCATTTCCCAAGCCTTTCTCATGACATTTGCATCTGATCATTTAATCCATATCATTCCTATCCATTTTTTCCCACCTACCTTGGTCTTGACATAAATCATGCTTTGGAAACCTCTTGACATGTCTATTCTTTGGTCACATATTATTCATGAAACATCATGTCATTGTTGTCATAGTCTAATTATTCCTATGTGACATAGTCCTTGAAGAGCATATGCCAATTCCTCTAGTCTCATATCTCCTATCCTTTACCAAGGCCACCTATCATCCTTTCATGTCTGTCACTTATCTTGGTTTTCTCTTGTTAAATGGTCTAAGAATACTCCATCATCCAAGTCAGTCTTGAAAAGACTTCATTCCAAAAGCAATGACTCTAATCCATACAATCATCAAACACCGTCACCACCCTCATGACCCGTTAATCAATATTTAGCTTGAACAGGGGAACAATCACATGTTTCCTTGGATTCTTGTGCATATGAATCATTCACATGCATTTTTCACGATCCTCAAAACATGTAAAAAATTCAAAAAAATCAAAACATGTCAAAAAGATAAAAAAATCAAAACATCTCAAAAATGCAAAAGAAAGTCAAAACATGTCAAAAATCAAAAAAAAAAAAGGTAAAAAAAAAAACAAAAACATTCAGATAACTCTCAAAAAATCCCAAAAATAGAGTCAAAATTAGTCATGTCAGTCAGCGTCTAGTCATAGTTAGCACAATTGAACTGTATTGTCTCTGTGCCTTTGCTACATAGGAAAGACTCATCCTTAGGCCCCCAAGACATTAGGTCAATCCTTTTAGATTTGTTCAAATAAAATCATGGAATTTTTCACATTTGTCACAGTTGTCACATCAATTAAATAGGCTAGACGTAGTCAAACATGAACACAAGTCACTCATTGCAAATGTCAACATTTGAATCATGAACCAAAATCAGACAACATAGTCCAATTAGTCATATAGTCAAAATTAGTCAAATTTCCAAAACAATGTCAATCTTGTCACTCATTGGTCCCCTCCAAGATATGTCCTTCATGGACTTGGACCTCGTCAAAATTTCATTTTCCTTTTTCAGGATGTGTCCTTCCTAACAATAGGCACTGTCAAACCATCAAACTGTCAAAACTGTCCAATTGTCAAACTGTCAAGCAATTAACTTTCAACAAACAAACATTGGAAAACACAATTGAATGGCTATTGATGTTTTTGGTCTATTTTGTCTATTTTTGTCTTATCATTTTGTCTCTTGGTCATGTTACTAGCCACCTTGAGGATGTCCCATGAAGGATTTAGAGGTGCAATGAGGTCTCATGACCTATTTTGTTTTCTTTGACTATTGTTTGTGGATTGTCTTGACAAAAAGACTAGGGAAACTTTTTCATTAGTATGAGTTAGGGAATTCCTTGTCTGTGACTGTTTGTTTTGCAAGTGGATGATCTTGCACACCCTGGTTTATGTCATATCATGGAGTTTTTTATCCATTTGTGTCATTTTAATGCCCAATGATGATTCAAGCAACATTTATTACTACTTTGGCAATTATTGAAGGTTTCTTTCCCTTCCCACCCTTCTTCTTATCCCCTCTAAAATTTCTTCTAGTCTGCATCTTCATTAACACTATCATCATGCCCTTCATCTCTTAGTCTTCTCGTTTATTTCGAGAGCACACTCGTGTTCTTAGAACCCACCTATCCTCTCGAGGGAGCATATTGCTGCCTCCTAACCATTCTTACTCATCCTATTTTTCACTAGGGAATTTTTTTGACTCATTTTCTTTGTCACAATGCGATAAACTACATTATGACAAAGAGGGGCAAAATGTAAACACATAAAAAAATGTCCTAGACCCACAGACCACATTTTTCTATGTCTCATCATATTTAGTCTATAGTCCAAATTCAACTATTAATTAAATAATTCTTAATTATTTAATTAATTCATGTCTTTTATTCCTCCTCGCTATTTAATAAATGAATTTTATTTATTTATTTATTTAAATGCATCGCTAGTTTCCTATGTCCCTCTATAATTAAATAAATTCCTAAATTTATTTAATTATAGAGGGACACCATTTCTTCATGATTATTTGAATAAATAAAATTTATTTATTTATTTAAATACGTGATTAATTCCCTATGTCTTTCTATAATTAAATAAATTTCTATAATTTATTTAATTATTATCCACTTTGGCTTTTTCTAATTTTAAATAAAATCATTTATTTAAAATTGTCCACTTTCTATTTCTTCCTGATTATTTAAATAAATAAACTTTGTTTATTTATTTAAATACTTCATTAATTTCTTGTGTCTTTCTATAATTAAATAAATCTCTTTGATTTGTTTAATTATTATCCACCATGGCTTTTTCTAATTTTAAATAAAATTATTTATTTAAAATTGTCCACTTTCTAATTTCTCTCCAAGTAAATAATTAAAAATAATTATTTATTGTCACGACCCCACCTCTTTTGAATTAAATTATTTTTTAATTCAAAAAGACAACTTAGTCTTTAGAATAAAATAATTTTAAATCATTATTTGATTCTCCAGATTTGATTTTTCTAAAACAAATCTTAGTCCTTCATTTCAAATTTTAATCTAATGTTACCCTAACCCTAATTGTGGGTTGTTACATTTAATTTCAACCATTGATCTTAGGGCATCTGTCATTTGACTATCTTGGCCATCCATCTAAAATTAAATTTTCTATAAAAAGGTAATTTTAGCCTCATTTTTCATCTCTCAATCATCTCTTAATCTCTTGGCATCTACATCTCATGCAATTTTACATTATTCATCTCTTGGAATTTTCATACTTTAGGCTTACTTCATAGTTTCTTAGTTGCATTGTGTTGCATTTATAATAGAATCCTTCAACATTTTCTTAGGGAATTGGCATAGTCATAGGTTGCTCACACAAAATCTGAGGGAAAACTACATATTGCAGCAAATAGAGAAGGTGCAATGGAGGTCAATCATGGAGTTTGAAGACACTTGATAATATCTTTCTTTGATTTCATGTTATTTACTCCTTTGTACTTCATTACTTACTTTGGGTTTTGTTTATTTATGCACTAATATGCTAACCTAGATTTTTCCCATAGTTACAAAGATTGTAGGGCCAGGTATTGAGCTAGCGTGGCTTCTCTGTGTACAATCACCAGTCTTGAGATAAATCATGATTTTCATAGTAGTACTAGTAGTTGTCCCTAATGGTCGAGGAGCACACCTAGATGGAGGTCTCATTCATATGATCAAGTAGATGGAGCACCACAAGACTCTATATTCTTGTGGCCACAACATCTTGGCACATTTGTATTATGATCTAGGGTGGTTTGCATACCATGAGGTTGACAACATGGTACATTGTACTGGCTACTGCAAGTTTGGCGCCGAGAGCATATCACATGCACTAGGTTGATAGGGTTTCCATCTATATCATCCCTAGGATATCCATGCACATTCATTTATCCACTAAGATAGTCATTGGAAGTATGGGGATTTATACTTTTCAAGGGTTAGATTCAACTGACTAGATTAGGAGGAGATCTTGTGGAGACCATACTAGTTGATAACATAATGGCCAACTGAGGCCTGACATTTGAGGAGGATGTAGATGGATATATTTTTAATAGGCCCAAGGATATGAGATAGTTCACCTTAGATGATGCCATCTTCAGTGACCCAAAGGATGATGACCTTGATATAGCCTCAGTCTTTAACACTGATGACTTCGTTACCATAGATGTGTACAACGAGTGTTGGGAAGTAGCATTACTAACTCCTATATTTCCTATGGACTAGGATATAGGATTTTCAAGACCACTTCCAGAGTAGAGGGACGAGGAGGAGATAGCTAAGGATACAGGGCTCAGAGTTACAAACCTTTTCATAGATGAGATAGATGAGGATTATGTCAAGGAGGAAAACCTTGATTATGAGGGAGAGGATGAGGAGGAGGAGGAGGAGTAGCATCTGATGAGTTAGGGAAGTGATACGGTAGACGAGGGTCTAGTTTCGCATGAGTGGGGAGATCCAGCTCCCACTCATGTTACTAGATCATAGTCAGCAACCACAACACACACCAACACTTATGAGCATGGAGAGGCTAGCACATCCTCCATGCCTCCTACATAAGATGAGATTGTCTTTACACAACTAGCCAGAGACCTAGGTGATGATATTTTACTTAATATTATTCTTGTGCTTATGTTCATGCTTATGCTTTTAATTTATATATATATATATCATGATGTGTATTGATTATATTTATGATATCTATCTTGTAGGGGTTGTCAGAAATTTACATGATCTCTACTGACAAGTATCTATAGAGATAGTTCCTTCATCAATCTTCAATTAGGTTATTGGTATAGAATACATTCCCCCACCCATCATGGAGTGGGACCTAAACCTATTCAAGCCTTATGTTAGATTGAGAGAATCATATGAGGGTGATACAAGGCATGTTGATCAAGCTGAGGCTACTTATGAGGAGATTCAGTCATCTCAAGGTCTAGTAGACGTCTAGAGATTCCATGCAAAGGTAGAGAGGCTACAAGAAGACAAAGACCAGATAGAGTGAGAGCGTTTAGAGGTCATTGGATGGGAGACTGTTACTATTGGATGAGCACATGGTCTATAGTATTCTTTGGATGCTCTTATCAGTTCACAATCACGATCGCATCCTAAAAAGTTATATATATATATGATCTTTTTATAATTGGTTGATTACATATGCTTATATGCTTTAATTTAAATGGAAATGTGATTTATCAAATAATATTTGTAAGAATATTTAATAAATGTCTCCATGATCTAACATATTTTTTGTGATCTAATTAAAACTACTCTAGTTTCTTTTAGAGGCAACATTATGATTAAGTATGTTATGCTAAACTAAATGCACCTATGATCTAATTAAAGAACATTAAATGCATATAAGGATCTAGTTTAACACAACAGACAAAATGGACTTGAATAGTATGAAACCTAAAGTAATCACTTAAAAATTAATTTAAACAATTACTTTAGTATTCAAGACACACAAATAATTGTTTTTCAAGAACAAAGCAATGTGAGAGGACATAGAATGTTATTTACTAACTCTTACACCATTATTTTTTCATTCACCCTATTCAAGATGACTAGACATAGTACCAACAAAAATGCATGACATTAATAGGTTCTTTAAGAGGTGTACCATCCATTTACATTAATGTATATGCTCTGGACGCAAAAAAAATTCAATTATATAAGACCCTAACCAATTAGGGATAAAATTTCCTTTTTCAATCAGAGCAACATTGACGTTGTGTTGATTCTAGCATAAGACCAAGTCACCTTTATCAAATAATTGAGGGATGATGATAACATTGTAACTATGTAGCATTCTTCTAGAATAAGCTTGAAGGTGCTCAAGAGTGTTAATGCGCTATTCGTCAAGCATCTCAAGCTGATGCAAATGTTGTGCCTTGGAGAGTGATTCTTAATGAAGGGATTTCTAACTCTAAGGGAATTGTTGCCTTGGTGCCATAGAAAAGGTTATAATGGGTAGTCCTAGTTGATGCTCTAACATTTTTACAATAATCCCATAACACATATGTTAGCTGTGTGCTTATCCTTATTGTGTTTGATTATTTTTTTCCTTAAGATTTGTTTGAGGGTTTTATTAGTTGATTCAACTTGACCATTACATTTCAGCTAATAGCATGTTGAAAAATGGTGTTGAAAGTTAAACGTTTCCAAGAAATTCTTCACATATTTAATCTTAAATGGTGTCCTATTGTCTGAAACTAAAGTGGAAGGAAGTCCAAAGAGAGCAATAATGTGTTCCAATATGAAATGACATATTATGCTGACAGTTATTGAATGAAGGGGAATTGCTTCCACCCATTTTTTGAAGTAATCTATTGTGGTGATCATAAAGGTATGTCCAATAGAGGAGGGAGGTGAAATATTTCCAATAATATCCAAACCCCATACCGAGAAAGGCCAAATAGGAACTTGTGCATGAAGATCAGAAGTAGAAGCGTGAATCAATTTTCTATGCTCTTGCCATTTGTGAAACTTCTTAACATATGCAAAGAAATCTTGTTCCATATTCCTCCAATATTATCCTATATGGATTAAATTTTGAACTAATGGTATTCCTCCAAAATATTCCCCACAACCACTTTCATGGGCTTCCTCAAGTGCTATATGTTGAACATTTAGAATACTAAGAGGGGGGTGAATCAATATTCCATTAAACCATAATAAAATCAACTTAAAAATTATCACAATTCTTACTAAGTTATCAAGAGAGAACATAGAAACAAGTCAATGCAACCATACACATGAACAATGGGATTTTTATGTGGAAAACCCAAAATGGGAAAAACCACGATGATGGTTAACTCACAATATATTATATCTAGACACAAAATATTATGGGCCTCATTTCCAAGACTTACTATCCTTAAAAGGTCATTTCCTTAGTGAAAAAGATGGCTAACCACCAAGATACAATGATTATGGCTCATTGCCAAAAGATTGAATTGATAGGATACACCTTCAATGTGCAGGGTCTAGTTCCACTAAAGCTCAGAATAAGTACTACCTCACACAACAGTCACTCAACAAAACTATTGTGATCACAAATGATAAATCATTTAGGTTCATATCTTCTCCTCTTCACATTTCACATTCACTCCTACTTCTCCTTTTTTTGATTTGTCTCTCTTTCTTCTCATGTGCATATCTTCCATTCCTCAAAAAATATTATATATATACAAGTATATCTTATTCATCAATTAGGTTAGCCTAATTAGATGAACAAAAAAAATTAAATATTTCTTCATTGACACCATATAATATTTAAACATTTTATCCACATAGTGCATTACACCAAGTTGGCTAACATCCATAAAACATAAATAGTCTTCATAATATATGGCATACGCTAAGTCAGCCAAAACTAGAATGCAACTCTCCAAACCAAAAAATAATCCTCAAAGAAAACACCTTTCAAATCTGAGAACACATTAATTTCCCATCATATTGCCAATATAGATACTATCAACAAAACTACAATGTAAGAATCTTCACCTTAGTAGAATGTAGAGTCTCCCACACAATATACCACACACAAAACAATAAAAGAATACAAAGATAAACTCTATCAAAGATAACTTCCTACTCACAAGAAAATATGCCTCAAGATCTAGGATATAGCTATCTAAATGAGTCAAGAAAACATGGTTAAGAGATTAGAGTCATATCATATCTTACAGTGAATTCCAAACTCAAATACCAACATAGTGATCCATCACAAAAGGGTAGTACTGATAGAGAACAACTTCTGATAAACCAAGCAAACTTCCTATATAGTTATCACCATGTTGACATTAATGAAAATATAGGAACAACCAACACAACTATCCATTCTTCATGCTTGAATTTTTCAAGGCTTCCAACAATCTCCCCCTTGGGCATTGATGACAACATGCATGACAAAATTTTTTTCTAGTATACCGTAACTGAATACTCTGAATACTCCCCATACAAAATTGTTCCACACAAAATATGTTTTTCTTCTATCTCTCCATCTTTTTATCTCTTTAGCTCTCCTTATCTCTCTATCTACCCCCCTTTGGAATTAATTACAAAGGAAGGGGACCGATATATGTATATATGCATCAAAGTGTAACAAAAAATATATGAACACAACTTTGAATTAACCTAAAGAAGTGTGGACACGGAAAAAGTAACCCTTCTACTTTTTCTCATGTTCAAATTCTCCTAGTGGATTTTGGCTTGATTTTGCATAGATTTAATGTTGTAATGTGGTCAACACATTCACATTAGGTCTTGGACCCTTATGAATCATTAAGCCTTCTAGGATGTCTTTTAAAGGTGTTGTGAAGTGTTGTAACCCACTTTCACACTTTTCTAGGACCTTTTCATCATAATTCACCTAAATATTCCCTTTTTATCACTTACCAAGTCTTATTTCAAAGTGTTGTAAAGATTTGTAACAAACTCTCATGCTTTTCTAGACTTGTCATCACTATTTCAACCCTTTCTCATGTTTAAATAACCCCTTAATGCACTTTCAGACCATTCTTAAGTGTGTTTTTTAGGATATTCCCATTAGACAACATTTAATTCCCTTTAATTCCCACCACCCACTTAAATTGCTTAAGTGGGACTAAGTCACCAATAGGGATGACTTAGTCCTATTTGGCACAAAAATTAAAATTATTTCAAATTTCTGGTGGGATTTCATTCTCTAACCCTTGAGGTCGGCCTATGATGTGTTAGTTTTGGGAAATTTAGGAAAATCAAGTATAAATAAGAGATTTTCTCCTCATTTTTCATCTCCTACAATCTCCTAATCTCTTGCACTCTCATAACTCATTAAGCATTCAGTCTTTCAAGCATTCAAGCACTCTAAGCATAATCAAGTCATCCATTAGAGCACTTCATTGCATATCTTCATATTTCTACATCAAGGGTTTGGTAAGTCTATGTCATTGCATATTATCTATTTATCACTCTCTTCTCATTTCATTTCATTTCATAGGGTTTGATTACCAAAGTGGGGTTTGACCAAGGAAAACCCCTATAATCTAACCCTTAACCATTTTTCCTCTCTTTACATGCATGTTTGTAGACTTTGTAGGAAGATTTGTCAAAGAAATATGTGTTGAAAAGTGGTCAACAAGTCATCAAAGCTATTCAAGTCAACAAAGACCTAATTGGATCTTGGAGACTCTTTTTATCCACTTTTCTATAGAATTAAGAAGGAACACCTATCAGAAAAACAAGTGTAGGCCTAAAGCTACAAGATCCTATCTTGAAATTCCTAAAATCTGGAAGTGGACTAAGTTGCCACCAGTGGTGAATTAGTCCCATTGCTAGGCCTGAAAAGTGGTTTCTACATTTTTGGATACCCATTTTGAAAATTCCTATTTGGGAAGTTTTCCTTAAAACTGGACTAAGTCGCCCACCTTGGTGTTAGTGTCCTAGTCAACATTTTCAATCAATTATGCAGGATTCCAGAACCTCTCCATAGCATATGTGTAGGATCATGATGGGCCAAAAAGTGGTGATATGATGGGTATGTGTAGGGTATGTGGCTAATGACTTTTTTTTTTTACCCAAATTTGATGAAATGAAAAGGTTATTTAAAGGAGATTCTTAGCTTTCCACCAATATAAATTATGCTTTACTTTGAATTTAATAAATAATTATTATTCATTTTCTATTTGAATTACGACTAAAGTCCTGATTGATAGGCTGATTGAAAAACATCTATTGCTTTCAAATGGTATCACATTTTTTGAATCTGAAACATGTGTCACATTCTATGCTTCGCATAATATAGGATTTAAAAAAAAAAATGAATTTCATGAAGTTTTGACTAAATTAAGGTGGTCAGACATACAATTTTTTATATTTTTCAAAAGTTGTAATAAAAAATTCATAATTAATTATCTACTTGGAAAAAATTACAAAAAATATGCATCACATTGGGACATGAGTCCTCTACTTGTATCTAAAATATTTTCATTTTATTGTGGTTAGGTGGTTAGACAAACACCTACTTCTTATTTTTCCCCTAAAATTTAAGTACTACTACTTTGAAATTTCAAATTTTCATCAAATATAATTTTTTTAAAAATAAACCTAGTAATTTAGAAACTACATTCAATTTTCTATAGATTCTATTCTTACATATTTTTGAAATAATATAGATAACTTATTCAAAATTTTAAGTCAAGTTGCCTAACCTTGATTTTTCTAAATTTTTCACCACTTAAGGGTCTATTTTTTCCATGATGATTGTGCACATACCCCACATCAAATTTTAGATTCCAAGTGCACCTCTATATTTTTGTTCAGTTATTTCATCATTTAGTTGCATTTTTTAGGTGTTTTTTCATATCACAATGTGTTTTCCAACACTTTGCATTTCTTAGGTTTAGGATCATTAAATCATTTCCTTTTTAGTTTATTGCATTAGAACATCATATTTAGATACACTGCATTGCATTTACATTAATATTGAGTGTAGAAATTTGCATTTTGGACCCAATCCCTCTCCTTTTAGGCGAAAAGCCTAGAAGTGTTAGACACACCTTTGGGTAACCAAAATCATTGTTTACATTTTGGTGAACCTAACTTTTGAACATATTTAATTTTGATTTCAAGTGCATCCTAGGTTTCATTTACATTCGCATTGCATTAGGTCTTGCATTGTTTAAATTGCATCCTAGGGTTTTAAAAATTGCATTAGTGAAAAGCTTAAATAGATTGCATTTTTGCATCATTTTTATATTGAAAACAAAAAAAATTCTACATTTTCATACTGTAGTTGCATCCATACATATGAAAGACATAAAATTGCATTCAATTTTTTTGTAAAATCTCAAAAAAATCATCATTGGGACTAATTCGCCACACTAGGCAACCTAGTCCTTCTGCACATTATGCACTGTAATTTCTAGCATTTCCTATGGATTTTCTGCACTTATGTTTTCTACTATTGTATTCCTATTACAATTTCTATAATTATAGTTATTAGCATTTTATTGCTCCTAGTTTTCATTTCATTCACACCCCCTACCTTTAGTAGCCTTTGTATGATGTTTGGTGTCCTATTGCTAATACTTTAGTGAGAAGAAGTTCACGATTCATGGCATCCTACGATAACACACTCATTGTGGACCTTGGGTTGTCTTGAGCTACTACTCTTGGTATTGAAAATAGTACATTAGGCATGGAACCTACCTTTAGCAATATGGTGCCTTCGAATAATATGCAAATTGACACACAAACCGATAAAATTCCAGAAGACAAATTTGTTAGCATTCATGAGGAATTTGCACATTTTCAACAAGATTTATGTCTTGAAAACATTTCAACCATTGTGATCCCTGCTTTAGATAACCTTTATCGCTTGATTCAAAGTTACAATGGATTAAAGGTTATGAAAAGAATTGTTGAGATATAAAAAAAAATGCTCCTTCCACCTCTAGTACATCCCACACTGTGGTTAGTCAAGGAGGACTTAACACTCCTCCTCCTTCCACAGTAGCATCCATACCTACCTACACCATTCTGCAAATCACCACAACAATGTAATAGGTTAGAAATGTGATTCCTTCCTTGACTATTCCTATTAGCATTCCTAATTCTTATCTAGCATCGAATGTTCTCTCCTCTCCCACCATACCATTCATCAACATTCCATTCACTTGCGCTACCACTAGATACACTCCATCACCACTTTCTCTTCCACCTCATCCCACTTACACTGACCCTATCATCACACAACTTTTTCAAACTACAATGAATCCTATGTGATCTCTTCTACATCCACATGATAAGTCTTTGCAAAACTAACATATGTCTTCTTACACTTTTGTAGCAAATGAAAACATTCTACACTCAGAAAAAATGCATACTTTGTTTTTATAGAGTCATCTAATCTTCTTCTCCACTTGAACCCACTCTCTCTTTTTCTCACACACACACTCAAGCAACCCAAAAAAATGAATAAAAACCTAAATGTTATAAATCACTCTTGAAGTTCAAAGGAAAAATTTGTAGCCCTAATATTTAAACAAATAAATCTGAAATTTTTTATCAATAAATTTTTGACTTTTGTGTAGCAATCTATCTGGAGATTTCTATTATATTCCTATAGAAGTCTTTCTGTTAATTTGAGAAATCTTATCTTAGTCATCACAAATTCTAAACCTTCCCTAACATTCTTGATCAATTTGCAATGATTATAAAAAGATTAAAATCCTAAATCTTATCATTTTTCCTATTCTTCCATCTACAAAAATTTAATGCTTTTCTGGAGCAATTGAAGGATTTGAAGCAACAAATTCTTCTTGGATAGGATACAATAAATTTAAAATACCTCATATTTATTCTTTAATAAAAAAAAATGAATTCTTGGAGCTTTGATTTCTCCAGATGATTAGCAGCTTATAGTCTGATGTCAAATCTTTAATAATTAGAAAACCTAAACTAGGGCATCACCATCTTCTTAACAACCTCTACAAGAGGTATGAAATCTAGATAAAAAAGATTAGAAAATATTTTCAATCAATCATTGCTATAGATTTTTTTCTGCCAAGCAAGGAATAGAATCAAATTTTCTTTGAACCACAAATCTGAGTTTTAATCAAATCATATTGACCACAATACAACTTTAGAAGATGTGAAAAAAGATTTAAAACTCTTCATCTAGCACAACTTCATGAAAAGAGACTTTGTCATCAAGCAAGGAATAAATAAAATCTAATTTTATTCAAATCATTCCAATCCAACTCAAAAGCAAGGAAAGAAGATTTTTTAGAAAAGAAAAAAATCTAATATCACCACCTTGCCATAAGTGAGGTGTTGACTTAGGGTTTAAACTTCCCTACCTGGTGTTAGATCAAAAACTTCAACTCAACGTTAAGTTAGCTGCATATTATCCTATAGTTGCCATAATATCTGAGCACTAACCAAAGAAAATCCAATATTTTGTAGCCGCACTTAGCAAAAATCTATGCCTGCATAAAACCCTAGCAAGATAAACAATGAGTTAATTGATCAAATCTCCACCTCTTCACCAAGTTATTACTAACAAATCATCATGCCACAAATTCTCTACCATGTGTATGCCATGTCAATATTCTCTAAAGATGTTTGCATATTTAAAATATTGACCATGCTGCTAACTTTGAATTAAGTTGTTAAGTCTGTCACTATGCAATCAGCTTCCTATCGCATGCACTGCACACAACTATAATTACAAACTGAGATGATTCTATAGCTATACCTATTCCTATAGCTGCATACAAACATTGTATACCATGAGTTGACATCAATGGCAATCTAATGCCAACCAATCAAAACTCAAATGCCAACAATCTCCATCTAATGCCAACAAATAGTAGCTAATTTAATGTGATGCAAACAACATACAGACGAAAAGGTAACTGATTCCATCTCACACTATTAGTCACTTTATGCCCAACTCAATGTTAAGATTCCTGATCTATATCTCCAAAATATTTTCATTGAAAATTTGCAAAGTCCAATCCAAGATAGATTAACCATGATGAAATTTCCCTCTTTCATGCACTTATGCATGGCCCTTTGTGATTATCACAATTCAGTTAGTAGTTGTGATGAAAGTTCCACTTCCATCCAAACTAAGAAATCTGAACTTAGCACTTCAAAGAATTGACAACCATTTTGAAAACAAAACAAAGGGTTTTTACAATTCAAACCCCCTCCTCAACAATCAATCACCTCAACCCATCAAAAATGAAGTAGCAACTATTAAAGTTGTAATACCTTACAGTTGTGGAGATCTAAAATGATAGTTTACACCATTAAAAAACACTCTTCATAATGCAATGACCCAACTTCTACAATGTTCAACAAATGATTTTTTTTACCTATTGTTAAACAATTAGATACAAATAAACCTTTTCCTTCAACCTTTCAACCAAATGTTTATTGCCATTATCATAGACAAAATGGGCATGAAATAAAACAATGTAAGCATCTTAAACACATAGTGAAAGATCTCATTGATTTTGGTCGTCTATCTATTTCAAATGTTAATGTAATTTAAGGCAATATGTTCATTTCTCCACCCAATCAAAATTTGCAAATTTTTACCAATCCCATGCCTAAACATAATGTGTCATTCGTCTTGAAGCTAGTGAAACTCAAAACAATGATGTGATGATTAGTCATAAAGAGACTAAACATCCTCATCCTATTCCACATACCACTTTTATTAATCCTATGGGTGCAATGGTAGGAGTGATAGATGTTATCCCTCGTAAGGGCCAAAGTAAGAAAAATCTTGATATTAAATTCTCTTCTAAAGATATTCTTCTGAATCTTCCCGATGGTTCTCTCTACATAGCCAGACGTATTTATGACAAGCCCACTAATGGGATACTCATAGATCTTTCCTGTGGCGAGAATGTGATCACTGAGGAATTTTTGGTATTACATGAACTATATCAAGATAACTATGGTCAACCAAGAGCATGGATCAAAACACATAATGGTTTCACATGCCCTACAATTAGATCAATCGATCTTTCATTACAAATAGGACCTAAGACAGTGGATGTACATTCTCTACCATTCCATAATTGAATCAATTTCATCTACGGCTAGGTCATCCATGGCTTCGCTCAATGAAAGTTGTTCCTTTAGCCATACACAAAAATTTAAAGTTTTTGTATGACAATGACATATTCACTATTCACCATAGTGGCTTTAACCCTTTATCTTCTAAAGGAAACTTCTCCTTAGAAGCCTTTTGGCTAGAGACCATGGAGCCCATAATACCTCACAAATATTTCCTTTTCATTACTTATCAAAAGTTTAAAGCAAAGAAAATTGCTGAATTGTCCCTTCATAATCAATCCCCGTCCACTTCCAACATTCCCATCCTTGATGAGATAATGCTTCAACCTAAACTTGAAACAAAAAATCTAGATCAACCCCTGCTAAAAACTTCACCTTATTTATCCAAACGTCCATGAGATAATGAAACCAACCCCATCATGCCTCCTCACATAAAACACATTTATAAAGCAAAAGAGAAAGTGTTTGATCCATCTCCTTCAGTTCCTTCCCCTCAAGAAGAAAAGGAGACTATAATGGATCAACCTGCTCTTACACCCACACAACTTCAAAATAGAATCAAAAGAAACTAGGGAGCATAGATGTTGATGTCATCTCCTTTCTCATCAATTACAAATGGAGAAAAAAAAATCAACCTCCACCTTTGATAGAAGCAATACATAATGACCCTCCTCCCCAATCACAAAAAAATGATCAAATACAATAACCACAACTCTTGATACACCCTTCATTAGAAAATACCATTCACCCTCCCATCATAATTAATCTAGATGATGATGATGATGATGAGGTGGTCTCTAAAATAGATGAAGAGGTGCATAATGATTTGAATACATTATTTTCCTCTTCCATGAGCTTAAATGAAAAATCCCCTACAACAAGTGTAGAACCTAGTACTTCCCCTAGTTTGGCCCTTGCAATTGTCCCCTTGGATAGTCAACCACCCTCACAATACACTACACATGAATGGGAGGTATATGACTTGTTATATGGTTGACTTGCATTTTCCTTGCTAGCCTTTTTCATTTTTCATTTATTTGCTTTTTCTTTTGAGCTTCTATGTGTGTATCGTGTTCCTTTGTGATGTGACATTTATGTTCTTTTTTTTTGTACTTCCTCTATTTGTACCTCTATTATTCTATATGTCATACATTACCTTTTCTCTTTCAATTTTGTTTTATGTTTTCCTTTTAGGGATGACACAAAGTATAGAGATGCCCTATGTCTCTTCCATGTTGACCCAAAAGGTCCTTTTCTTTTTTGATTTTGTTTTTGTTTTCATTTTGGGGATAATGCAAAGTGTAGAGATGCCCTATATCTCTTCCATGTTGACCCAAAATGTCCTTTTTATTTTTCTCTTTTGTTTTGTATTTTCCTTTTGGGGATGATGCAAAACATAGAGCTGCTCTATGTCTCTTCCATGTTGACCCAAAAGTTCCTTTTATTTTTTTCTTTTCTTTTGTGTTTTCCATTTTGGGATGACACAAAGCATTGAGATTGTAATGTCTTTTCCATGTTGACCGAAATGATCCCTTTTCCTTTTTAATTTGTTTTTATCTCTTGTGTTTTTCCTTTTGGGGATGATGCAAGGAATTGAGACCAAAATCTCTCCTTCATGTTGACCAAAAATAGTTTTCCTTTTCTTTTTCCTTTTTGTTTTCATTTTTCGCTTGTGTTTTCCTTTTGGGGATGATACAAAGCATTAAGACCACAATGTCTCTTCCATGTTGACCCAAAATAGTTTTTTTTTCTCCCTCTCTTTGTGTCATCCTTTCAGTTCTATGTATATTTGGGGAATGATGATAGTTCTAAGCTCTTATATAAAATCATTGCAGCAATGAACATACTGACCCCAAATCCATAGATCCCTTATGTGTTTGGTATGTTCCATTTTTGGCATAACCCCTCTTTCTTTTGTTCCTTTTCTTCCACATGAAGTAGCCTTACTTGGAAATGTATGACTTGGCATAGGGGCTTTCCAAGTTGGCTTTCATGTCTTGTTTTTTTTTTTGCATTTTTCATTTGCTACTTTAAAGTAATTGCTCATAGAATAGTGTGTAACAATTCCTTTAAAGTGGGGGTATACATTGGCATTATTCATTTGTATTTTTTTTCTTTTTCTTGGTTCTTAGTGCAGCCTTGTTACTTTATACGATGTGTTTGTCACTTTGTAGATGACATTGGGTGTGATGTACTTCATAAGTGTGACCTATCTTAGCATATTATATTCCTCTTGGTGGACTAATGCGACACACTGCATCCCCTAAGTTGTGAGTATTCTATTCTCCGATCAGTCCTCTCTTGGAGACATTAGACACAATGTTCCCTAAGTTATAAAACTCACATGATCTTAACAAGACTCATTTGAACATCTTTTGAATGTTGTGTTTTGCATTTACATGGCCACCTTGCATAACATAGCTTGCATGCATGTGGTGCCATTGAATTTTTTCATGAGTTCTAAGCATATGAAGCTTTGCTTGTCTCATGAAGCACAAATTGACATTGTCTTTGTGGTGCCTTATTATAGTTATTGGGAGGTATAAATTTGATATGGTTGAGTGGGAAGCCCATTCCAAGGCATGACTTTCCCCATAGCAACCTTTTGGGATTTCTCATCCCACAGAGAACCAAAAGTTTTGTGGCCCCAAAGTGAGTATGTTGTGGATTTCTCATCCCATGGACAACCAAAATTTTTATGACCCTAGAGTGAGTATACTTTGGCTTTCTCACCTAGTGGAAAGCCATGAGTTATGCCACCCTAGAGTGAGTACATATTTCTTATTTCAAATGAATAGCCTAGATCTAATCCACAATATGCTGGAGATACAATTGAAGCTTTGTTTCATCTCTTCTCATCATCAAGTGTGCTACCTTTTTTCTCGTGTTTTATTTTCCATGGGATTGTGATCTTGGGGTCTTGATCATCCCTCTTGATTATTGTTATCTCATCTTATCAAGAATTAGTGCATTTTGACCCCTCTTGGTTACATGATGGGCAACTTTAGTATGAGTTTGAAGTAGGTTCATCCTCTCACTAAAGTGGGGGCTAACTATGGACATGTAAAAAGTAACCCTTCAACTTTTTCTCATGTTCAGGCCATCCTAGTGGATTTTGACTTTATTTTTCCTAGATTTAATGTTGTAATGTGATCAACACATTCATATTAGGTCTTGGACCCTTATGAATCATTAAGCCTTCTAAGATGTCTTGTAAAGGTGTTGTGAAGTATTGTAACCCACTTTCACACTTTTCTAGGACCCTTTCATAATAATTAACCTAAATATTCCCTTTTTATCACTTACCAAGTCTTATTTCAAAGTGTTGTAAAGATTTGTAACAAACTCTCATACTTTTCTAGACTTGTCATTACTAAGTCAACCCTTTCTCATGTTTAAATGACCCCTTAATGCACTTTAATTCTCAAAACCCACTTCAATTGCTTAAGTGGGACTAAGTCACCAATAAGGCGACTTAGTCCTATTTAGCACAAAAATTAAAATTATTTCAAATTAATGTGGGATTTCATTCTCTAACCCTTGAGGTCAGCCTGTGATGTGTTATTTTCAAGAAATTTAGTAAAATAAAAGTATAAATAAGTATTTTTCTCCTCATTTTTCATCTCCTACAATCTCCTAATCTCTTGCACTCTCATAACTCATTAAGCATCCAATCTTTCAAACACTCAAGCATTCTAAGCATAATCAAGTCATCCATTGGAGCACTTCATTGCATATCTTCAGATTTCTACATCAAGGGTTTGGTAATTCTATGACATTGCATCTTATCTATTTATCATTATCTTCTCATTTCATTTCATAGGGTTTGATTACCAAAGTGGGGTTTGACCAAGGCAAACCCCTATACTCTAACCCTTAAACATTTTTCCCCTCTTTGCATGTGTGTAGAATTTGTAGGAAGATTTTTCAAAGAAATAGGTGTTGAAAAGTGGTCATCAAGTAATCAAATATATTCAAGTCACAAAATACCTAATTGGAGCTTGGAGAATCTTTTTATCTCATTTTCTACAGAATCAAGATTGAACACCTATTAAAAAAGAAAGTGCAGACCTAAAGCTACAAGATCATGTCCCAAAACTCCTAAAATCTACAGGTGGACTAAATTTCAAACAATGGCGAATTAATCCCACTGCCAGGCTTGAAAAGTGGTTTCTACATTTTTGGATACCCCTTTGGTAGATTCTTGTTCTAGGAAGTTTTCCATAAAACTAGACTAAGTTTCCCAACTTGGTGTAAGTGTCCAAGTCGACATTTTCAGTCAATTCTTTAGGATTATAGAACCTCTCCACATCAAATTTCAGATTCCAGGTGTACCTCTCTAGTTCTATTCAGTTATTTCATCATTTACTTGCATTTTTTAGGTGTTTTTGCATATCATAGTGTGTTTTCAAACACTTTGCATTTCTTAGGTTTAGCATCATTAAATCATTTACTTTTCATTTTATTGCATTAGAACATCATATTTAGATACATTTCATTGCATTTACATTAATCTTGACCATGTAAACATTTGCATTTTGGACCCAATCCCTCTCCTTTTAGGTGAAAAAGCTAGAAGTGTTAGAGGCACCTTTGGGTAAGAAAAATCATTGTTTAAAGAAGAACCTCTAAGACTCTCTAGGATTGCTTTCCATGTTGATTTACCTTCTTCTCATGAACCCTTTTCACTTACAAGAGTCTTTTAAAATAGCTCAAGTTTAGTTAAGAACTCTACACCATCTATTAAAGTATTGGGACAAAGATCAATCTTTGATAATTGACCAATATAGCCAAGAGCACTAGACACCAAAGTATGTATAAATTTAATCATTTCTCTGAGTGCCAAAAAATTCTTGATAGAATTTTTCCTTTGATCCTATAGAGAAAATATTTTTTCCTTAAGCTACACATTGTAGGACCACCTCTAATTATCTTTATCTTCTACTAACTTGTGTGTATTTTCCAGAGTACTCAACCAAGACTCACTCATCCTTATCTCATTTCTCATATCCAGTGTACTGCCAAACCAATCTAGGAAAAAAGAAAGTAGTTCATGTGCCTCTTCTTCACAACCTTGTACACTCCAATTCCTTCATCACATGATTGTGTGCATGCAAAAAAATTTCTTTGATATCTTCCAAATTTCCTTCATCAAACCTCATTCCAGTAGACACTTCAAGTCCAGAGACCTAGACCTTCAAATAATTAATTATTCCATAGATATTCTCCACAATAGAAATAAATGAATCAAAATTAGCATTGGGAATAACCTTATGAAATTCTTCCAAAGCTCTCTGAATATTTATTCTTTCATGATCATGTTCAAGATCACTTCATTTTACAACTTCTTACTTAACAACACTCTTCCTTTTCTTCCCTTTTCCAATCATGCTATCATAGGTACATTCTACATTGATATTCTTAGGGATTTCCAAAATAATTTTAGCATAATTATCAACTTCAACCTCTAACAATTCATAATCCAAATTATATATCCAAACTAACCTTGATTCAACTGCTTCCATGTGACAAAAATCTGCAGACACAAGAAAATTTATGATTCCAGAGTATCTTTCCACAACACTTACTAGAATCCTAAACTTTTGTTCATCCTCATTTGAAATTTTCCAAAGAATGTAGCAAGGGAAGACTCTTGTGCATCTAAACTACAAATATTTATCATGAAGTTCCTGATTTGATAGGAGATAGGCTTTAAATTTGACCATTCAATCCTTCCTATTACCAGTAATTCTCTCAAAAAGTAAACGAGCAAAAAGATAACCAAATTTCCATACTAGAATTTATTATTCTTACTCTTCTTGATCTCCTTTAAATTCTTCAAAAGATGTATATGATGTAATTCAAAAAATTCATATTCCATACCTCTTTTAAACCATATAAAAAATAGTATACACAACAATAATAGAAATTCTAATTTCATTGTTAGGGATAAAAACTTTGTGACCGATGACCATAGTAGCATACCTTATTACCAGATCAACAATAGATCTCAAATCAATCTCTTTCCCCTTAGAATTCGCATTGGTCACCTCAATTATTTCTTTCTCATTCATAGCTTTCAGTTTGGGAACTGGTCTAGAGGAACTCAAACTAGTTACATCTCTAATAACTTCTCTAGAAATAAAATGTGCCTCATCATGAATTCTGCTCAACACTATTCAAATATACTTCTTCTCAAATCAAAACATTGGAAAATTCCTCCAAACATCCAAATTTTCCTCAACTAATATTTTGTAGGCATCAATGCTCTATATCAATTCGCTTTCCCAAAGCATTTCCAACTGAATTGACATCTCTTCTATCTTACTATAAATAAATGCATAGATATCTTCTATAGGAAACACTCTTGGAGGGATGCAAGAGAATGCCCCAATAGAATCTTTTGACACATTCCTCAAATATCTCTTCAACATAACTTTGTCCACACAATTCAAAACCTTTGAATTATCCATAGCAATAAAAGTGAAAGATTGTGGAAATAGGAATACCTTTAAAAATGCCAACAAGAAATGTATACATATCTTGCTTACAAAGCCCAGTTCAAATTCATTTGATATCTTCTTCAAACCTTGAAAATCTTAATTTCCTTCTAAAGTTCATTTGCACACTTCTCCAAAAATACATATGCCTTTAATAAAATTATTTGAATTTATTCCTTCCATTCTGAATGATTTTTCATTAAATGCTTCAACTTGTAGGTAGATTTCCTTAAGAATTGTGTACACCTCCATTCTTTCCAATTTTACATACTTCATTCTTCACACAAGTGAATGCCATAATCTTGGCTATCACATTAAATATACTTTTGTAATGACATGACACAAGTATCAATGAGGGGGTTTATTATATTTTTTGATGATTTCCCCCCTTTAACCACTTCTTTTATTTAGAAATTGATAGGAGTATCTACACTAAAGGTCGACATAGTTAAGAATGATGATTCCTTTCTCCAAATCCTTTTCATTTCCTTTCTTGCTTCTTCTAGATCATTGATTTGATCTTTCTTCTTCATTGGATTGATATTTTTCTTTCTTCTGATGTTACTACTATGGTGTTCCAAATTACTACACTTACAACAAACAAAAATTTTCTTTCCATTTTCCCTTTTATCCAACATACTAAGTTTATATCTATTATTATTCTTATTAAATAATCATTCATTTTAATTTTATAGTCATTTTCCTTATGACCAAACTTCTTGCAAGAATAACAAACACCATTGAAGGATAAATACCTTTTAGCATCATGTTATTTGACAAGAATTTTTCTAGAATTGCTTCTTAGTTCCTTGATTTGTCTATTTTTGTACTGCATCTTCTTACCAATAGATAGCTTCACTTTAGAACTCTGACCTTCCTCAAACCATAAATCACTCTTATTTATCCATTTTTGGTCTTTAAGAGATAATCAATTCATCAAGCATCACCGAGCTTATCTTAAATCTGTCTTAAAAAAATTTCGCCCTTTCCAGATTAGATCTCAAGATTTTTTCTTCTTCTTCTACATTTATGCTTTCATCCATCTTCCTTTGAATTTCAATTTCCTAACATTCTTCAATTATTTTCTTCTCATCCAATTGTTGCAATGGGCTAGAGATGATTTCTTCTCCTTCAACCAATAGATCACATGTTGCAACACTTTTAATTTGTAGGTTTTCAATGTACTCATTTGCTTTCAAAAACCTGCCCTTCAAATCTTCCATTTTTGTAGAGACTACTTCCAAAGGAAAAAATTTCTCATACTCAAATTTCAGGACCTTCCTTAAGTTATTAGGCTTCTTCCGAGGAACCAACCTCTAATACCAATTGTTGAACATCTGAAATACTAAGAGGGGGTGGTTGAATCAGTATTCCATAAAACCATAATAAAATACACTTAAACATTATCACAATTCTAAATGAATCAACAAGAGAGAACATAGAAACAAGTCAATGCAACCATACACATGAACAATAGGATTTTATGTGGAAAACCCAAAATGGGAAAAACCATGGTGAGTGTTAACTCGCAATATATTATATCCAAATACAAAAAATTATAGGGCTCACTACTAGGACTCACTATCCTTAAAAGGCTCACTGCCTAAGTACAAAAGATGGCTAACCACCAAGATAAAATGATAGTGGCTCACTGCCAAAAGATTGAACTGATAGGATACACCTTCAATGTGTAGGGTTCAATTTCACTAAAGCTCAAAATAAGAAGTACTTCCTCACATAATAGTCACTCAAAAAAAATGCACTAATCACAATTGATAAATCATTTAGGCTCAAATCTTCTCCTCTTCAAATTTCACATTCACTCCTACTACATTCGCTCATCTATCTCTCTTTCTTCTCATGTGTATATCTTTCATTCCTCAAAAAATCTTATATATATACAAGTATATCTTATTCATCAATTAGGTTGACCTAATTAGATGTACACAAAAATAATCAAATCTTTCTTCATCGACACCATATAATATTTAAACATTTTATCCATTTAGTGGATTATACCAAGTTAGCTAACAACCATAAAACATAACTAGTCTTTATAATATATTACATACACTGAGTCGGCCAAGACTAGAACACAACTCTCCAAACCAACAAAGAATCCTCAAATAAAACACCTTTCAGATCTAAGGACACATTAATTTCCCATCATACTACCAAAATAGAGACTATCAAGAAAACCACAGTATAAGAATGTTCACCTTAGTAGAATGCGAAGTCTCCCACACAATATGCCAGACATAGAGCAATAGAATAATACAGAGTTGAACTTTGTTTGAGATAAATTTTCACTCACAACGAAAGATGTATCAAGATATAGGATATAGTTATTTGAATGAGTCAGGAAAACATGGTTAAGAGATTAGAGTCATGTCTTGTGGTGAATTCTAGACTCAAATACCAACACACTGATCCTTCACAAAAGGGTATTACTGGTATAGAACATCTTTCGGTAAACCAAGGAGACTTCCCATATATTTATCACCATGTTGACATCAATGAAAAAATAGGAACAACCAACACAACCATCCATAATTCGTGCTTAGGTTCCAAGGCTTCCAACACTATAGGGATTTTGGATTGTTTAAGACACCTAAACAAGATACCATCAAAGGACCTCTGATAGAATTATATATTTAGATGCAAGTTTCCAAAGGTGAGATCGAGTATTCTTATTTATCAGCTTGAGAAAGGTACCATTTTAAAAAAATAATGTTTCGGTGCATACCATTCACTAGAGAATTCTATTGTAGTTGATAATACTTCTTATCCCTTATATTCTATCGATGGTTTCATGATTGTATGCATGATAAGTGTGAAATATTTTGAAGGATCTTGAGGAGATATCAAAGAAGCCGCACTTTCCATTGCATCCACATGCCAATTATCTTTATGTGGTATGTTATCAATGGTGAATGAATCAAATCTTTCTAATAAAGTCATTGTGAGATCCTTATATTTTGATAATTTGTCATGTTTTTCTTAATACGTTCCATTTACTTTTTTAATGGCTAATTACAAATCACCAAATATTTTAACATTTTGAGCTCCCAAAGTTAAAGCAGCACATAATCCATCAATTAACACTTCATACTCCATTGTTTTTTTTGTTTATAGGAAGTTTAAGTGATAGGATAATGGAATAGGCTTACCTATAGGTGGGGTTATTATAACCCCTGCGCTAGAGCCAGTTCTTCACTTAGATCCATCAAAGTATAATTCCCATGTCTCTTCATCTTTCTGAATAGTTAACACATTCTCATTAAGAAATACTTCTATATTCAGTAGTGCTAGGGGAGAAGGGGTATCAGCTAAGTGGTTGGTCAAGGCCTATCCCTTAATTACTTTTTGTGAAACAAACTTAAGGTCAAACTTGGTCAACAACATAACCAACTTATCTAAGCATCCAAATAAATCTATTTTGGTGAAGAGATGCTTCAAGGGATCAAATTTTTTCATCACATGTATTTTAGCATTCAATAAGTAATGTCACAATTTACTAGTTGTGAATACAAGGGTTAAACATTGTTTCTCTATTGTCGTGTATTGTGTCTCGTAATCAATTAGAGTTTGGATAAAGTAGTAAATAGGATGTTATTTACCATATTCATCTTGTTGGGCCAACAATGATGTGAGATAATGGGTTGATGCTACTATATAAAGAATGAATGGTTTGTCTTGTATAGTGGGTTGTAAAACAGGTGGAGTAGTGAGATAATATTTCAAACTCTCAAAAACTTGTTTACAATCTTCATTCCAATTAAAGCAACATCTTTCTTAAGAAGATGTGTAAAACATAATCTTCGATCTACTAGGGATGCTAAAAAATGATGGATAGCCCGAATTCTCCCTTGTAAAGTACACAGCTGAGAGATGTTTCTAGGAGGTGGCATGTTAACTATAGCATCAATTTTCTTTGTGTCCACCTCAATGCCTCTATGAGATATGATAAAACCTAAAAAATTTCCACTATCTACGCCAAAGACACACTTTTTCAATTCAATCTCATGTTGTATTTTCATATTCGCTCAAAGATCTTTTGAAGAATATTCACATTGTCTTGTCGAGATAAATATTTGGCTAGAATTTCATCAACATAGTCTTCCAAAATATTGTGTATGTAATCATGAAATATCAATGTCATAGCTCATTGATATGTTGTGCTCGCATTCTTTAATCCAAAAGGAATCATTACAAAAAAAAATGTTCCCCAAGCTGTGGTAAATTTTGTTTTGTATTGATCTTAAGGGTTGATAAAGATTTTATTTTATCCAAATAATCCATCCATGAATGACAAGAAAGAATGTCTTGTAGTTGAGTCTACTATCATGTCAATATTAGGAAGGGGAAAGTCATCTTTTAAAGATGCATTACTTAAATCAGGAAAGTCTGCACACATCCTAATGTGATTATCAGGTTTCACAACTACGCCAATGTTCAAGATCTAAGGAGAATAATCTATAGGACATATAGAGTAGCTTCGAGGAGTTTTTCAATATCAACCTTAACTAGTAAGGCTATCTTAGGGTTCATATTTCGTATCTTTTTGTCAAATGGGTTTAGCATTCTCGACAAGGACTATATTTTGTGTTATGATCTTAGCATTAATTCTCGGCATATCCAAATAAGTCCAAGCAAAATTTTTAGGAAAGTCATGAAGTAAAGTTGCATGGTCTTCTTGTTTATCATCATCAAGGAACTTTTCTATCTTAATCAATTTTTCTTCATTTTTAATTTCCATCAGTATGTCAATGGTATCTCCTAAAGAAAGTACATTTTTTTTTAGAATTCAGGGTTGTATTCTTTGTTGTCCTTATCAATCTCAAGAATTTTCTTTTCTCTGTCTTCTTTTGTTAGTATTAATCATAGCATATGTAACCTGTTTCTTTTTAGGATGAGTAAATTGTTTTTCTTAAACTCCTATAATTTATTTTGAAAGGATTCATCATCTTCAAAATACTCCAATGATGCTTCACAAGTTGTGTAAATCAATTTTGGATACTTCAAAGTGAGAGTTGTTTTAGGGTTACACATGATGGTGTTGATTTTGTTGTGTAGTTTTTGCACACATGCCCCACCGGAGGTGGGGACCCTCTTTTTTCTTTTGCATCTCTACATCTTGGCTTGGTCAATTTTTTTGGTTTTTCTCTTCTTGGGAGGTTATTTTGGGATTAATTCTATACTAGATTTGATGGAGGAAATATTTCGAGGCTTTGGGGGAAATTCACCTATCTTGGAATTTGAAAATGGGGATTTTGAAGTTAATTTTCAATGTTATATGTAAATATTTTTTACACCTGTGGATAAAGGATGAAAAATTAGGCTAGGTTTCTTTTTAAACTTTTTGAAAATTCCTTCTAGAAAAAAAGTTATGGAGTTCAGGGGATTTTGAGCCTACCTAGAAATGGGGGATTTCCATCCTTGATGGAAATCCCCTAAATTCTGATTTTTGTGAAGGGGTGGAAATTATGAAATTGTCCAAAAAATAGAAAATTTCAGCATCATTTGTAAATCTTTTTTGTACCCATGGATAGAGGATGAAAAATTAGGTAGGGCTTCTTTTTGAGCTTTTCAAAAATTCCTTCTAGAAAAGAAGTTATGAAGTTTAGGGGATTTTGACCTTGCTCAAAATTTGAGTATTTCTGTCCCTGATGGAAATCCCCAAATATTAAAAGTGGGCCTACATAAGAATCCTTGCCCAAACTGTCTACAGCTGGAAGGAGTTTCTGGAAGACATGTGAAGCTAATTTCATCAATGACAAGCTGGCATAATATTGTTTTCTCATTGTTCCATGACGTAACTTATTTTATGCAATTGGATGATGATGTATCAAGAGCTCCCAACTTCTGGATGCTTCTAGAAGTGTAATTTATGCCATTGGATTGATTTAATCTTGTCCTTTGATTCAAAATGTAAATTTCTATAAAAGTCTAGTTCCTTCTCGTTTGTAAGGGGGTTAGATTTTAGAAGATGTAAAAGAAAGAATTGACTAAGTTAGGAGTTAGATTTTGCAAGTTAGTAGCTATAGGAGAGAAGAAAGACTAGAAATTGTTATGTAATGCTGGAGAAGTGAATGCAATTGGATTGTTGATTTGGCAAGCTCTGTGTTACACTTTGACAGTTCATGGCTTCTTGTTCTTTATTCTCAAATGTTAGATACATTAGATTTCAATTATTTTCAAATGATGGTGAAATTTTAATGATGTTGATCGATCTTCAGTCCATACTTTTAGAAAATTTCTAATTGTAAGTTGTTGTGCAAAGTTAGTTTGGGCCTTATTCTGTGCTAAGTTCAACTGTGAATGCTTGTTTACATTGTGACAGTTATTGGGTGTATGGATGAATATTCATAGTCTAAAAATATTCATTTTCCTTAGAATATTGCACCATTTCTACAGAGTTGTAGGATTGTCCTTGACCAAGCAGAGATTGGTTTTATTGGAGATATACCCATTTCTAGTTTTCATCATTGTTGTGATCAATCTTAGGAGTTAATTAGAATATAATCTCTCTCAACCCTTTTTCTTTTGTTGTTTCTTTATATTGGGGTTAGTTTTAGGATTGAAGGCACCAACATATTGTTACACCTAATGAAAGTACACTTCCAACATTGTTCATTTGTAAGGCCCTTTGTGATTACCAACATTTTCACATTTATCACTGAGTTGTTTTGCATTGTCAAGACTTGACATTAGAGACCTTGGGGTTATCTCTTGAGGCTTGCTAATAGAGATTTACCTTTCAAGAGAGATAGGCTTTCCATATTCTGTCTGAGTTGTTGCTGTGTAGTAAACACCATCTACAAATTTCTAATGAGGGTCTTTTTGTTTCTTGTGCTATCTTAGAAGGGAAATATCCCAAGCCACTTTTTTCTTCTTGTACATTAGGTTCTATAGAAACATGGATACCATGTTCTTTCCTCCCACATCCTTTTCCACTATAACCAAGTTTTTTCATAAAATCATAACCTTTCCCATAAAGTATCTCCATTTCTTTCAAGTTTGGTGGTTGTTGGTAGTCTATCTCATCAAAATTTGTTGTATAGCTTATGTCATCTTCAAGAGTGGATGAGGTAGATGATTGTGGTTTTTATTTTGAATTTTGTGTTTACATTACCATTGGTTTCTTTTGTTTTTCTATAAATCTTTTGTTGTGATTATGTATTCTCACATAAACGATGGTGTGAACTATAAAGAACCCCAATCATTGTCCAATAACTTTGACACTTTTCCCATCTCTTATTTTCCTTCTTCCATAAATTCCATGTTCAATGTTGAAATTAATGTGTTTAGAGGACTTGTCCTTCCTTTTTCAACTTGTAAGCAACTTTTAGGCTTGGGGTCTATTTCAAATTGTTATACCTTATTTTTATAGAAACACTTCATTATACGATGAAGAATTGAAGGAATTGCATGCATCTTGTGAATCCAAGGTCTCCCTAAAAGAAGATTGTATGAAATATTATCGAGCATGGCATGAATAGGTGTTTGCAAGGTAGCATTTCCAACTGTAATAGGAAAAATAATGACACCAAGCGGTTGCTTTATGATATTATCAAATCCTCAAATCAATAAAGAATCAGGTTGAATTTTTGACTTATCCACACCTAGTTTATCCAAAAGGGTCACACTACACACATTAAGGGTGGAGCCATTGTCAACAAGGGTTCTTTTTATTCCCCACCCATCATAGGTGGCTATTATCATGAACACATCATTTTTCTTTCTCGCATCCAAAGGAGGTAACTCATGTTGATGAAAAGTTATGTATGTGTGAGTAAAAATGTGAGTAGATGATGATCAACACAATCAATAAGACATTATATCAATAGATCTAAACAACAATTAATCTAATTTAAGCAATAATCTACTAAAAGCATCATATTTCTCTCTATATCCAAAGATTTATTAAATCACCAGACTCTCAGATTTTGTAAGCATTGTGACTGTTAAAATGCCAATCTAGAGAATGAGAATGATAAGCTATATGATTGTTAAAAGATATGCAAGCTATATGATGTAAAAAGCTATGATATTGATTGCTAATAATTAAATCTATATGTTGTGATATGATAATGGAAGCTATATTAAGATGCAATCTACAGTGAAAGACGTGATTGTAAACTAAATGATACGCTATTTGCTATTGCTAAATGCTAAAATTCTTGATTGCTCAATTAATATTTTTGCAGAGTAAGTTTGCACAAACTAAGGATCCTTTTCTTGTAGATAGAGGTTGTATTTATAGATTCCCAACAACACATTTGTGAAGGGGAAACAAAGCAAAGGTCTAGATTTGATCTGAAGGATTGAATGGTGAAGGAAGAAGAAGCCTAAGATGATTATGGAGATTATTCCTCCCCACAAAAACATTCAACCAAAGGATAAGAAGAATCAATGGAAGAAGATGAAGTTTTCCTACAAATTTGTCTCCAATTTGTCTCCAAATTTTCTTGTGATGGTTGAGGGCATGTGCAGGGTCATGATGGGAAAAAAAGTAGCGATATGTAACTGATATGATGGCCCATGTGGTTGACGACTTTTTTTACCCAAAATTGATAAATGAAAAGTGTTTTTAAAGGATATTTTCAACTTTCCACCAATATAAATTATACTTTACTTTGAATTTAATAAATAATTATTATTCATTTTGTATTTGAATTCGACTAAAGTCCTAATTGATAGGCTAATTGAAAAACATCTATAGCTTTTCAAATCCGGTATCACATTTTTTCAATCTGAAACGTGTCACATTCTTCATGCTTCACATACTATAGGATTTAAAAAATAAAATTGAATTTTATGGAAGTTTTGACCAAGTTAAAATTGATGACATGTGAGTTTTTATATTTTTAAAATTTGTAATAAAAAATCATAATTAATTATTTACTTGGAAAAAAATTACAAAAATAAATGCACCACATCTGACATGAGTCCTCTACTTATATCTAAAATCTTATAAAAATTATCATCATTTTATTGTGGTTAGGGTGGTTAGACAGACACCTACTTATTTTTCCTAAAATTTAAGTACTATTACATTGAAATTTCAAATTTTCACCAAATAGATTTTAAAAATAAAAAACCTAGTATTTTAGAAACTACATTCAATTTTCTATAGATTCTTTTCTTACATATTTTTGAAATAATATAGATAACTTATTCAAATTTTTACGTCAAGTTGCCTAACTCTGATTTTTTTGAATTTTTTGCCACTTAAGGGCCTGTCTTTTCCATGATGATCTTGCACATACTCTTGAGTTGAATTAAATCAAATATCTAATTTGGTAGGTGGATATGATTAGCTATAGAAACATGCTTTAATTGAATTATTTGGATTTATTCAAATTAGCAAAAGAAGATATTTAATTTAATAAAATAAACTATAGTAAGTTGTTTATTAAATTAAGATGGAAGAAAATAGATAATTAAATAAGATAAAAGTATTCAATTTGTTTATTTAATTAAGATAGAATGATGTGATTAGGATAGAATAAAATATGAGAATTTGATAATTAAATAAAACAAAGTATTAAATTTGTTTATTTAATTTAGATGAAATAATAAAAAAATTGGAAGAATTAAATAAGAATTTAAATGTGAACAATATAAATAAATATTTCTATTTATTTAATAGTAGATGAATTAAAGGAGTCAATTAATCAAATAAATCATATTTAATTAATTATATTATCCAGACCTTTTTTGGTTTATATATTTTTCCCCTCTTTGAAGTGATGTATTTACACATTGCTTCAAAGAAAAGTTTGCTACTACTGCAAGTATGACAAAAAAAATTTAGTGCCCCAGATGTTGATTTTGCTGTGATGATGGATATATGCCCCCTTGGGAGATAAATTGGTGAATTTTTTATTTGTTTAGATTTTTTTAGAATTTTCAAATTTTTATGATTTTTATGATGATTTGATGATTCCATAAATATTTAATGAAGTAGCGATTTATCTCCCAACAAATAATTGTGTGAAATTACCCTGTGATGAAATTTGAATTAAGCCCCTTTGAAAAAGAAATTTAATAAATCCCATAAAATCCCCTTAATTAACCTTTAAAAGGTTAAAAAGTTGAAGTTTGAATTCATTTGTGGATTTTGTGTTTTGAAAATTTGAGAGGGAGTAATTTTGAGTTATTTGGAGAAAAATGTCAATCCCCTACCACTCTCACCATTTCGAGTGCATGCATCAACACAACCCCCTGACTGCTTACGAACCTCTGGTATGTACCTGTGAACCTCCTCATTTTCTATATTTTTTTAAAATTTTGTGCATTTTTGTCATGGTAAATCTATTTTGAATCTTTTAGCACAACTGTACACCGAAGTAGTGCATCCACTCGCTATTTTACTGCATTCACTAGTTTAGCGCATAGACCAAAACAATGCTTATGTTAAATAAAATGGTGCATCAACCTCCTAAAGTAGTGCATAGATAGAAAAAACACATGAGTGGTATAGATTAGTGCATTTGGGTCTTGAAATGGTGCATCATTTGTCATAGCACATTGGTCACCTATTTTAGCGCATCTACCCTCTGAAATGACGTATTGATTATTTTAGTGCATTTACTGCCTATTTTGGCACATCAACATCAAAATGAGAGATTTTTCAATTAACTCCCTTTTTTTGTTGATGTTAGATCGTGTTAGCCTTTGATTTGATCTGATTGATGATCCTAAAAGATTAGATGTTGATCAACCTCATGATAGGTGAGGTTTGATGATTGATTGATGATAATTAACTTCATGATAGGCAAGGAATAATTATAGTTTGATTGATAAACCTCATGATAAGCGAGGATGATTTGATTAATTGACCTCATGATCGGTGAGGTACAATTTTAAGATTGATGATTGACCTCATGATAGGTGAGGGTCAATGATAGTTTCTCATGAGATTTGATCAAAATCTCATGAGAGCTATTTAGATTTGATAGGTTGATTGATGTTTGATGAATTGACAAAGATTATTGAATTTTAGTATTTCGTGATGATAGAAGCCATTGACAAACTTACATATTCAAGAGAGAATTCCTAGGATATTTGATTTGATATTGCAGCTAGTGCAGCCTAAGAAAACAATTATCATGCGATGAGGGTTGTCTTCTCTTTTATCTATGCCCCAGATTAGGATTAATCGGGGTCTTGACAACCCTTGTAGAGAGATGGCATAGTGAGCACAATAATTTCCACCTTTCGACCTTCCCACCGGTGAGATGATGGTGACTCTTGAGGATGTGTGGCCGATTTTGAGGATACCTATTGTTGGGGAGGTTGTAGTTTATGATTCCTCATAGTAGGGCGGGACTGATACTCTACGTCAAGTTTTTTAGGATGATACGATTTGTGGATAAGAGATTCCATGGTGAGAGATGGTGGATGCCTATGCTACCCTGACATCAATACTTGCTAGTTTCATTTGAGGATTCCTTTGTCCTGATCATAGATCAAAAGGACTTTCTATTGGGTGGGGCCGCATTTTGGAGAGAATGATCATCCATGGTACCCAATATGCTTGGGATATGTGTATGATTGCTCATCTTTACCATGATATGCATCAAGTAGTCTACCTTGGAGGGGCCAGTTTGTCTTCAACAATTACACTATTGCAGGTGTGGGTGTGGGAGCATATAGTTGTTATGCATCCAGTGATGATCAGACAATGACCTACCATGAGGTCGTATGTTCACATATATGTAGGTCATCTTACTCAACCTAGATTGGGTAAGTTGGAGCATTGGAGGAGAGTCTTGGATGATGTAGAGGCCATTACATGGTGGCCCTATTTGGATTGTGAGCACTGTGATGATGATGATACAGAGATGCCATTCCTCTGCCAGTCAATGTTTCTGATTGGTAGGACTCATTTTTTTATCGAGATATTTTTGTTTAATAGGGTGTTCATATAGTACAACAGAGTACAGTGCATGCCACAGGGTGTTTCACATTACGCTTGGCGTCAGATAGATTCTATTGAGTGGGGACCTAGCTGGTGTAGGAGAACCTAGATCTTGTAATGCCTTTAAAAGGATAATTTGTCCAATTTATATGTTCAAGTCTGAATTTGTGTGTCAAGGCCATGAAGAGGCTAATTTGAATGTAATAAAGTCATAAAAATAGTTACTAGAAGGTCCAAATAGAAAAAAAGAATGCAAAACTTGTATTATTGTGATATTGTCCAAAGTTGTAAGTTGACAAAAGAGCACAATATTAGGAATTCAAATGGTTATGAGGTAGTTTAAGAAGTTTACACCAATGGAAGGAGTTGAAAAATTAGTTATCAGGTGGAAAAGTTATAAAACACTTGGAGAGGCGAGGAAAATAATTTTTTCTTGTATTCTTGTAACCAAAAATTGGAAATAAAACATTTGTTTCTGAGTTTGTAGCCTTCTTTCCTTTATCTCTTACTTTATATTGATAGTTTATCTTGTGTGGAATTAGTTAGAAAGGTGTTAGTTTCCATTTAAATAGTTTCGAAGGTTAGTTTTTGAGAAACAAAAAGAAGAAAAGGCACCTTTCTTATACTCAGGCAGTGATCTCCTCACTGTGTTTTGAGAGTCTTTTAAGGAAGAACTCTCCATCCCACCAATGTAGGGCTAGAAATTGGTGGGATGGACTATGTAGGGCATCCTTAGAATGTTTACAATGTTTTTGTGTGCAAAAGTAATAAGGATACAAATTAATGTTGTTGTTTTCAAGCCTAAAACTGTGTTTTCCATTCAAAGATGGAGGTTTTTGGTAGGGTATTGAAGGAATAACACGTGCATGAACTAGGAGGCGATTATAAAAGAATTTGTAGACATAATGAAGCATGTTTTGACTATTTTCTAGAGTTACAGAGGTTTGCAAGTATCTTCTTCATGAAACCCTCATGGTTTTGGTGTCTTTCCACCCTATAATCAAGGGTTTGATGGATCAATAAGTAATCAAGCCTTTTAATCCTTAAAAAATGAATAATATTGAGTTTGGAGGTGTAAATAAGGACTGTTTGATGTTCCTTGATGAATTGGTGGGGTTGAGGAACCCCTTACTTTGTTAAAATGGGCTAATTTAGTAGCCTTTTCCTCCACATAGTTTCAAAACCTAGTAGTTTCTTTAAAGGAAGTCATTGAAAGATTTTGAAATGTTGAAGTGGATAATAAAGGGCCTCTGAATATGCCTTTTATTCTTGGTATTTTCATTTGATTTGGGATTTTTATCCAATTTAGGGCATAGAGTCCTATTTGAAAAAAATGGTGATTGTTTGCATAGATAATGGAAATATGATTAATAGTGAAATGAGTGATTGTAAAAGCTTGAAACTCATTTAATAGATGTTTTTACAATTGCAATAATGCTTGGATGGAGTTAGAAGATAGGGTTGTAGGTATTGGTGTTTGATCTTGTTTGTTCAAAGGTATGGTAGTGGTATCTTGACTGGCATATTGGAATGTATCTTGACTGATATATTAAATTGTCTCAATTAAATTAAGATGAACATTGTACCTTGAAGGTCTAATAATGGATTATGGAAAGAAGGATTGGGTTGATGTCGGTTTTCCTTGTAAGGTAAGTTGCTTGGATAGGTGTTGGTAGAAGAATATGGATTGTTTCAGTGATTTAAGTCTAATTATGGTTTGGTACTAACATTTTGATGATGCATAAGTTGAACAATATGGCATAAGTGTTTTGTTTCCTTGATGAATGAGATATATTGGTGCACTAATGATGTAATTTTTGAGTTTTTTGAAATTGATAAATTATGTAAAGATGCTAATGGAGAATGAGAGGACTGATTTCAAAGCTCCTGATTTTAGTTTTGTTTGCTTTTGATCAACTTGATGGTGTAAAATATGATTTTTTTGAACACTGAATTGATTCCTTGAAGTTGTGTAAATTGGAAAACTGAAGATTTTTTTTGTTGAAGTTAAGTGAAAATTTGATGATTACATATTTGATCTTCTCCTAATTCAATTTTTGGATTGAAATTCCTGATGAAATGAGGTTGTTAATGTTGTTGAGGATGCTCTGCATCAAATTGGTATAAGAGCCTAAAGATACTCTGGGAGATTTGTTTAATATTATGTTGTTACTGATGGTAGTTTGAGATTTTTGGTTGGTTGCAGGTCCTTATCCATCTATGTTGCATTGAGAAAGTCCAAGAGACTATGGAAGAGTAAGCAGAGACACCTAGGTGAGGCAAGCTAAGTTGAGTTGTAGTTAGAAGCTGATGGATTCCTTTTTGAAGAAGCATTAAAGAATTACAGCCCTCATGAAGGATACTCCACTGATGGGAGTTGATGAAAATTTAAGAGATGAAAGGTGATTGAGAAGAGTATGCAAGGAAAACCCTGTGTCCTTGAAGGAAAGTTGAAAGTATGCAAGGATAGTCCTATGTCCTTGGTTGAGCAAAGAGTTGGAAAGGAGATGAAAAGGATAGTCTTGTGTCCTTTTGGAAGAAAAAATAATTTGAGAACCTGATAATGCAGATTAAAAAAGGAACAAGGCAAAGAGATGAAGATGGAGATGAAGGAAAAGAGATGACAAGAGGATGAAAAGAAACAAGGAAAAGTGAAGATGAAGGTGAAGAATAAGAAGACAAGGAACAAGGCAAGTTGATTTTGTTTTATAGGTAAAAATGAAGATGATGCAACATGTGTTTCCAAGAGACTTGGAAAGCTTTGTTGGTTGGTTGTATGGTGCAGGAGCACCTAGATCTTGTAATTCTTTTAAAAGGCTAATTTTTCCAATTTATATGTTCAAGTATGAATTTGTGTGTCAAGGCCATGAAGAGGATAATTTGAATGTAATAAAGTCATTAAACAAGTTACTAGGAGGTCCAAATAGAAAAAAAGAATACAAAACTTGTATTATTGTGATATTGTCTAAATTTGTAAGTTGACAAAAGAGCACAATATTAGGATTGCAAAGCATTATGAGGTAGTTTAAGAAGCTTACACTAATGGAAGGAATTGAAAAATCAGTTATCATTGAAAAAGTTATAAAAAGCTTGGTTAGGCGAGGAAAAGTAGATCTTCTTGTATTCTTGTAACCAAAAATTGGAAATTGTAGCCTTTTTTCCTTTATCTCTTACTTTATATTGATATTTTATCTTGTGTGGCATCAGTTAGAAAGGTGTTAGTTTCCATTTCAATACTTTGGATGGTTAGTTTTTCAAAAATAAAAAGAAGAAAAGGCACCTTTCTTGTACCCAAGCAATGATCTCCTCACTATGTTTTGAGAGTCTTTTAAGGAAGAACTCTCCATCCCACCAATGTAGGGATAGAAATTGGTGGGTTGGACTATGTAGGATGTCCTTAGAATGTTTACAATGTTTTTGTGTGCAGAAGTAACAAGGATACAAATTAATGTTGTTGTTTTCAAGCCTAAAACTGTATTTTCCATTCAAAGATGGAGGTTTTTTAGCAGGGTATTGAAGGAATAAAATGTCCATGCACTAGGAGGTGATTCTAAAAGCATTTGCAGATATAGTGAAGCATTTTTTAACTATTTTCTAGAGTTATAGAGGTTTGCAAGTATCTTCTTCATGAAACCCTCATGGTTTCGGTGTCTTTCCACCCTATAATCAATGGTTTGATGGATCAGTAAGTAATCAAGCCTTTTAATCCTTAAAAATTGAATAATCTTGAGTTTGGAGGTGTAAATAAGGACTGTTTGATGTTCCTTGATGAATTGGTGGGGTTGAGGAACCCCTTACTTTGTTAAAATGGGCTAATTTAGTAGCCTTTTCCTACGCACAGTTTGAAAAATTGGTAGTTTCTTTAATGGAAGTCATTGAAATATTTTGAAATGTTGAAGTGGACAATAAAGGGCCTTTGAATATGCCCTTCATTCTTGAGATTTTCATTTGATTTGGGACTTTTACCCAATTTAGGGCATAGAGTCCTATTTGACAAAAATGGTGATTGTTTGCATAGATAATGGAAATTTGATGAACAATAAAATGAGTGATTGTAAAAGCTTGAAACTTTTTTAATAGATGTTGTTACAATTGTAATAATGCTTGGATGGAGTTAGAAGACAAGGTTGCATGTATTGTTGTTTGATCTTGTTTGTTCAAAGGTATGGCAGTGGTATCTTGACTGCAATATAGGTTGAATGTTTCTTGATTGACATATTGGAATGTATCTTGATTGATATATTAAATTGTATCAATTAAATTAAGTTGAAAATTGTACCTTGAAGGTCTAATAATGGATTATGGAAAGAAGGATTGGGTTGATGTTGGTTTTCCTTGTAAGGTAAGCTGCTTGGATGGGTGTTGGTAGAAGAATATGGACTATTTTCAGTGATTTAAGTCTTATTATGGTTTGGTACTGACATTTTGATGATGCATAAGCTGAAGAATATGGTATGAGTGTTTTTTTTCCTTGATGAATGAGATATATTGGTGTACTAATGATTTTATTTTTGAGTTTGTTGAAATTGATAAATTATTTAAAGATGATAATGGGAAATGAGAGGACTAGTTTCAAAGGTCCTGATTTGAGTTTTGTTTGCTTTTGATCAACTTGATGGTGTAGAATATGGTTTTGTTGAACACTGACTTGATGCCTTGAATTTGTGTAGATTGGAAGAATGAAGAGTTTTTTTGTTGAAGTTAAATGAAAATTTGATGATTACATATTTGATCTTCTCCAGATTCAATTTGGGATTGAAATCCCTAATGAAATGAGGTTGTTGATGTTGCTGAAGGATGCTCTGCATCATCAAACTTTCATATGATACTACAGTTTAGGAGTACCAGGGTCTACAACCTTTGGTTTGTGAGATTCATCCCTAGATTATTGAGGAACCTATCACAACATATTATGCAAAGCACTTGGTCGTACATCCTTTTTCCATGGATCTTTGTTCTTGATGAGCTAGTGCCACTACCTAGTGAGGAGTTGATTTATGTTGCACACGGTCATCGACAGAGGAGGATGTGGAGAGAAATGGTGATGAGGAGAGTAGTAGTGATGAGGAGGGAGATGGAGATGGTGTAGGTGGTGGATGAGGTCTAGCTATTGATGTTAGAGACTTCATGGTGCCTCGTAAGAGGCAATCACTGGTAGCTCCCGCTAAGTAATGTGTGCATATTGGGGTACCTTCCTAGCATCAAGAGACCTAGATTGCGAGTTTACAAGTGTAGGTACAAACATTATAGGGTTAACTGATTTAGGGTCGAGAGTTATTAGTGCAAAAAAAAGTTCAAATGCAGTCACAGTCACAAGTACAAGAATAGTTGGTATCTACCCAAGCACATATATCCTCCTTGACAACTGAGAGAGATGCAGCTAGATAGGCTGCAGAATAGGCATAGTTGAAAGATGAGAGGTTGTAGAGATTAGCCGATGGTACTTATATGGCTGATTATATGAAAGAGATTCTCCATGTGGGTAGAGAGGCTGAGTATTATAGGGGTTGATACCATGATGCATTTCCCTCCTAGTAGAGAGTCAATTATGCTTTGTCTAGATCAGGCAGGACTCATTCTAGGACTGTTAGGACAGGTGTGACATATCCTCTATAGAGAGATTCGAGAGATCTTGGTACTGGGGGAGGCATCGGTCGAGAGATGCCAACACCATCTGGAGCTAGCACCACATAGCTCCATGATTGCATTCCATGATATATTTGAGACATGATTTATACTCTGGTTTTTTTATTCACAACCATATTTGATGTTGTATCTCTTTACATTTCATACATCATTGTATACATGACATTATGAATTTTGAGATTTATATGATATGTTGTGGATTGATCGATCTATATGTGTTCTATATGGTTCTATGATGGATGCATTTAATTATCTGTTTCTATATGCCATGTGATGATTTATATGATGTTATGGACGCAATGTATGATCATGATGACATGTTATGATTTTATGATGTTTTATTGATGATGTTATATGTGATTATGCTTATAATGAGGATGTATGGATGCATGATTCGTATAATATTTATATTGACCAATGGATTTATGATAATATATATATTCCTAAATGATATGAAAATGCATCTATATGTATAATTTTGGATATGATGTTTCTATGATATATGACATAATGTTGTAAATGGAATATAATGCATTATATTTTTGAAATTTTAAATGTGGCTATATGATGTAATGAATGGATGAATGATGTTTAAATGATGATACTTCTAATGTGTGATGTATGATATGATAATGTTAATGAAAATTTGAATATGTGGATGATTGGTTTTTGATATTTTTCTTATGCAATTTAGATGATGTGACAATTTGATGCACAAATGAAAAAAAGTGATATATGATGGAATATATGAATGATTTAATACAATAATAATGCTTTATAATGCATGTAATGGAAATGATTATGCAATTATATGATAATGATAATGTTTTTGTTAATGTCAAGTATACTCAATCCATTAATGAGAAAAGATAACATTGTTTTCGAATCCTTCACCAACTTTTGTAACAAAATACTCTTCAGATGCAAAACTAACATGAATGCAATCTAATTTTACCATAATAATCTATATGCAAGCATTATCAGCTTAACAGTCCATTTATCGTGCTTATTATCATCATTGAGCTTTTAATATGTTGAAAGTGAGTACAAGCATCAATGGTATGAGTTAGACCATGATGACCTGAGTAATACTTTCATGATTTTTGATATAGCAAGTTAACACAAGCATCTAGGTATAATTAAATTGAGATGTCATGAGGCATTTATTGTGTAAATAGAAAATAATTATTTATTTTACTATGCGAATTATGAATGTCATTAGTGATATTTTTGTAGAGCACATCTTGCAAAAATTCACACAAAAATAATGATCAATTCACAGACAGTAGACAAATAAATTACCATTCTCTTTCCTAGCTTCTCTAGTTCAATACATCATTGAGTTGCTCCAAAGAAATGATAACAAAAATAAAAGTACAACATTTGAACATTCAAGATAAAGTGATAAAAACATATTTCAAAAGAGTATCATCCATCTATAGCTGTTTGGATTGATTTGATTTCAATTGTTTGATATGGATGGTTGATTTCTGAAATATTCTGACATTTGATGTATGTTCAATGTTGGGTTTCATTGTGATCATTGTTTTTTCCATGTTGTCATACTACTGTTTTCCTATTTGTCTTAAGCTCAAGTTTATTGCCACTAGTGAGTTCGGGATTTTTCCCCCAAGTTAGGGCAAGCACGACCAGGTTATTAGGATATGTATATGAGATCCCTCTATCAAATGATAAATGGAATGATGGCGAAAATGAATGATCAAGAAATGCCTCAATAGATGAAAAAGATAGTTTAAATCACAAGTAGAGCCTATTTCTAGGTTTTCATTGTGTTTTTATTGCACTTTTCTAGACTTTATGATTTTTTTTGTATTTTTTCTATCACCAAGACACTTGTTTGCCAGGTTCTCATCAAGGTGACTATTTTTCCAAATTCTCAACCATGCACTAGATGATTCAAGTGTATAATTTCTTGAGATGGAGAATGTTGATAGGTTCATCGACCAAGTCCCCTTCAAGTGTAGATAGTTGCTAGACTTCAGATCCATAGACTGATATGACAAAAAAAGTACCTAGCCAGTTAGGTTCAAATTTCCCTTTCCTTTCTCTGTCTTGCTTATTTCGAGGGTTTTCCTTTAGGACCAAGTCACCAACCTGAAATGCTCTAGCTTTTATTTGTGATTGTAGCTTCTAGAAATTATTTGTTGATATGCCTTCAAATGGTTCATATCTTGTTGATGACGTTCATCCAATAATTCCAACTCTTGAAGTCTAGACACTCTATAGTCCTCATCTGAAATAATTCCCTTTAGTGGCATATAGAGTGATGGTATCTCAACCTCAATAGGTAGTATGGCCTCTAATCCATACACCAAGGAATATGGTGTAGCTCTAGTAGGTGTTCTGATACTAGTTTGGTATGCCTAGAGTGTAGGATTTAATTGAACGTGCCAATCACGTCCAACATCGTTGATAGTCTTCTTTAGGATTTTTAGAATAGTTTTTTTGAGGCCTCTACTTGACCATTTCCTTGAGGATAGTATGGTGTTGAAAAAAGATGTTGGATATGAAACCTCTCACATAGTTCTTGCACATCCTAATTCTTAAAAGGTCTACCATTGTCTATGACAATGGACTGTGGAATAACATACCGACAAATGAGGTAATTCAATATGAAAGAATAAATCTATTTTCCAGTGATTGTTATCAAGGGAACAACTTCTACCCACTTTATAAAGTATTTTGTAGCCATAATTATGAATTTATGTCCATTGGATGAAGAAATATTAGTCTTTCCTACTAGGTCCAATCCCCATTGACAAAAAGGCCATGTTGAAGTGAACAATTGTAATTCTTGTGCTAGTATGTGGATTAGGTTTCCACGGATCTGACATTTCTAGAATTTCATCACAAATTGAAAAGAATCCTCCATGTTCGGCTAGTAATACCGCAAAAAAAGGAATTTCTTTGCTAGGGTTGGTCCACTTGAATAAGTTCCACAAATACCTTCATGAGCCTCATGTAAGGCTATCTCAGATTCATTAAGTCCTAGACACTAGAGAAGAGTACCATCTAGACCTCAACGGTAAAGTATATCGACAATTAAGGTATGTCGTGCGGTTTGGAAGATGAAGTTTCATTTTTGGTTTCTAGAAAGATTGGGAGGAAGGATATTGTCCTTTAGTTAAGAATAGGTCTTTCCATACATTGAGGATTCATTGTCAACTATATGGCATATGGTTTGAGATTCAGGATTATTATAAGCAGGATTAGATACTTTTCTACCATAAACTCATAATGACCTTGTTTTTTTGGAATCTGCAAGAGAGAAGCAATTGTTGCCATAGCATCTACAACCTTTTTTTCCCCTTGGAATCTATTCAAATTTGATATCTACAAAGTAATTTTTGAGATCATCGACCATTTTCTTATACAATATCAAATTATCATCTTTGGTTTGATATTCATCATGTACTTGATAAATTACTAGTTGTGAATCTCCATATACTTGTAGCTCTATGATCTTCCACTCAACTGCCACTTTGATTCCAATGATTAATGCCTCATATTCCACTACATTATTTGTACATGGAAAAATGAGTCTATAGGAATTTGGGATGGTATATCCTTGAGGTCTATCAAATAGAATTCCTGCACCTGACCAATGTTGTGTGAGTAACCCATCAAAATAAAGTAACCATTGTTGTGTGGTCATAGTAAGAATGTTTGCATCAGGAAATCCAATGCTCATTGGATGATTATCTGGTAGTGGAGCTTCAACTAACTAATTTGCTATCACCTGACCCTTGATGGCTCTTCGATCTACATATTGGATGTCAAATTCACTTAAGATCATGACCCACTTGGCTAGTCTTCTTGTTAGGGTAGCCTTGCTAAGTAAATACTTTAACAAATCAATCTTTTCTATGAGTTTAACCATGTGGTTTAACATGTAATGCCACAATTGTTGGGTAGAAAATACCACTACCAAACAAGCTTTCTCAATGAAGGTGTAATTTATCTCATAACCATTTATAGTCCTACTGATATAATAGATAGCCTATTCCTTTCCCACAAGATCTTCTTGCGCTAATAAAGCACCAAAGAAATCTTAGTTGTTGCAATGTATAGTAATAATGGTCTATCTTCTATAGGTGGCATTAGTATGGGTGTTGACATCAGATATTTCTTTATTTTATTGAAAGTTGTTTCACATCCTTAATCCCATTTGAAAGAGGCATTCTTATGTAGCAAATGATTGAATGAATGACTTTTGTCTGCTAATTAGGAGATAAATATCCTAATTGATTGTAGCCTACCCTATAAAGATTGTAGTTGACTGATATTCTTTGGTGGCGTCATTTCCATTATAACCTTGACCTTGGAAGGATCCACTTTGATACCCTTCTCTGACACTATGTATCTTAGGAGCTTTGCTAATGTAACACTAAACACACATTTCTTAGGATTTAATTTGACATTGAACTTCTCTAATCTAGTAAAGATTTTATCTAGGATCTTTATATTCCCTTCTTTGGTATATGAATTTTCTAATATATCATCCACATAATCCTCCATAAAAGTATGCATCATGTCATGGAAGATGGTGGTCATTGCTCGCTAATATGTGGCCCCTACCTTTTTCAACCCAAAGGGCATGATGTTCCAGCAGAATGTTCCCCATGGACATGTGAATGTTGTTTCCTCCTAATCTTCTAGTGCTATTTTGATTTGATTGTATCCTGAAAAGCCATCCATTAGGGATAACATTGTGTGCCCTACTATTAAGTTTACAATAATGTTAATGTTTGGCAAAGGAAAATCATCCTTTGGGCATGCCTTGTTGAGATCTATGAAATCACTACATATTCTGATATTGTTATCTAGTTTAGAAATATGCAAAATATTAGAAATCCATTCCACATAATGAATAGATCTGATGAATCCTGCATCTAACAACTTTTTTAGTTTTGACTTTACCAACAAGGTAATATGCGGATGCATTTTCCTTAGTTTTTGCTTCACAGGTTTTATTCTAGATGGTTGAGATAAATGATGCATTAGAAGATCTAGGTCTAAACCTGCCATATCAAAGTAAGAAAAAGAAAATTTAATCTTTCATTCTTCAAAGAACTTGGTGAATTCAAGATTTTCTTGTTCAGTCATAGATGTTGCCAAATGTAGTCTTTTCTTTTTCTGTTGTGCTAATATTGATAGATTGTGTAGGCTCCACCAATATTGATGATATTTCATGATAGTGTTCTAGAAGGGTGTCAAATCTCCCATATGTTGGTGCCTCAGAGAGGTTTTCACCATCAGATGCGTTCTTTATTTTTACTTTTTCAAGATCTAATGTTTCCATTAAATGGTTTCCACCATTAGATCCTTTATTCTTGTTTCCAATTTTGCAACTAAAAGATTTGACACCCTCCTGACCCAAAGCTTCAATATGAGAATTATGATTAGTCAGGTTTCTCACAACAAAGGAAATTTATGATAGCATCATCATTCAAAAATATAGGAATATTGATAGGTTCAGTTGGTTTCTAATTGATAAGTTTAGGATACATTAAGGGTAAAAGGTCATCAAATTGGCTAAGCTCAATTGTAGTAAGGGTTTAGATAGCAATGTTGTCAAAGTTGTCAGTGGTGATGTCAAGGTCTATGATATTACTCTCCTCCAAGTCATCTATCTCACTCGATATATGTTCATCCTCACTTGATTCATTGATATTTGTGATCCAAATACAAGGGGTCTAGTCCCTAAGCTTTGTCCCTCCTCACTTGTGGGTGAATACTCTTTTATGACATCAATTGGTAAGTATTTATATGATGCTTTTGATAAATAATCCCACTCATACTCATTAGAACCTGTTTCAGAGCTATCCCACATTTGAAGGATACTTTCAACAACTTTATGAGTGATTTCTTCTTTTGTTTCCCCTGTATAACCCAGTCATGTTTTGTCCTTTGGCTGAAGTGTGAGAGGTTGTATGGGTACTATGATGCCCTCTTTTCTTTTTCCAATAGGTTCTTGTCCTGCATACCCCATTTTCTCTAATATTTCTTTTCCCTTTCCATATTGATTTGTCTTTATGCTAATATTTTCTGATGTAGATGCTTCCTCATCCTTGTAGAGCCAATTCAGGATGGCCTTATCTTCATATTCATCTTCTAAAGTACCTACCTTTACAAATCTATCATCCAAAAATTTGGTAGGTTGTGATGATTGTTGTGCCAATGTTGATGGTTGTCCATATGACTTTGGATATGGTAGGAGCTGTGAAAGACATAAAGATTTCCCAATGGAATATTCTCCCATGCCTTTATCTATTAACTGGATATTTTCTTTGAATTGTTGAGATAGTGAATTCAGTTGATCTTCATAGTTTGATGGAGTGGATTCGGCAACACTTGTATCTTTTGACTAGTCCTTTTTCTCAACCCACTTGGATACAACGTTTATTAGCTTTTCATTGTTGGATAAATTAGAAGTGATTGCCTCTCTATTATGGGGCACAAAAGTGTCTTGAGCTATTTTAAGCATGTTACAATATTGGGGATTGTTGTAATAAGCTAAAATAGTAACTTCTTGTACACTAATAGGAAACTTTAAGCACTGGTGATAAGTTGAAGGCACTACTTGCATTTCATGAATCCGAGGACATCCCAAGAGTATATTATATTTCATCTCTTTGTCTAGCACTTGGAAAACTATATTCTTCACAATTGGTCCTACTTGAATAGGAAACACGATCAATCCTTTGGAGGATCTCTCTTCTTCATCATAGGATTTTATTGTGATTTTCCTTCTGGCATCAATAAAATTATTAGAATAACCTAGTGCATGGATCAATTTTAAAGTGCAAATGTTTAAACCAACTCCACCATCTATTAAGACATGTTTAACATGGTGTTTATGGATTAAGACATCAATATGAACGCTTGCATTGTGTGGATGATTAAGTGATACATCATATTTTTTAGAAAATGATAGGTAGTGAGGCATGGTTAAATGTCCCACCATAGCTTGGAATTGACAAAATTCTAGATTATTGGGTATTGTGGTGGCCACAAGAGCTTGTTCAAAAACCTCCTTATGAGACAGTGAGATTTTAAGGAGTTCTAATATTGATATATGTGCTAGTATTTTTTGTAGTTGATCGACTATGTTGTATTGATTTGATGGGGTATTAGTGGTTTTAGATGCAACTCCTTTCAATATTACCTTGGATTTCCCCCTTCTTGTCACATTGACTAGTTGGTAGTCTTGCTTTTCCCTGATTTTTATGACATTGATATGATCGTTGGGTGTGTCCATGTTTGAGATTAGATTTAGTGATATGATGCCATTGATTCCAATGTTATCAGTTTGATTATCAGTGACACCATTCTTCCCAACCTCAAAAATATAATGAATAGTGTTGTCATAAATGTAGTTTACATTTTTACCTTTACTGTTTGCAAAAGAAGATTCTCCCTTTTCATAATTTGGTAAATAATTTTTAAATGTGTTGTGATCATTGTTTGTTTGATGTCCTTCTATGAATAATTTATTGTTGTCAATCAAATCTTGTACTAGATGTTTCAACTAAATACAATCATTCATTTTATGTCCTTTGTTGTTATGAAAGTCACAATAATCTACGTCATTCCACCAGGATGGTCTTAATTTTGGTTCCCAATTTCTTGCTTCAGGTAAAGTGATAAGTCCATGTGCAAGAAGTTCTCTCATTGTTAATTCTAGTGTTTTCCCCAATGGTGTGAGTCTTCTTCGATTTGATGGTTTTTGGTATGAGTGTGGTTTAGATTCTCCATTGTTCAGATTGTTGTTTTGATTGACACTTTGATTGATGTTCAGGTCATTTTTTTTATTGTTCTTTGTAGTAGTTGTCAAATTAAGTATTGGTTTCACATTTTATGTCTCATTTGTAGCATCATTGTTACCACTATTTCTACTCTTTTTCCAAAAGCTTGGGTTTATCATTGTTGCTATAGTGATTTGGGGAATTTGTATTGTTTGATCCTTCATTGTATTGTTTTATTACCCCTCTTTTGACCAAGCTTTCTTCGATATTGACTCCATTTTCAATAACTTTCTCAAATGTAGGTGGGAATTGCAGTTCAATCTTGTAGCTCATGTCATCAGTTAAGTTGTCAATGAATAGTTCCATCTTTTCTTCTTCAAGTATAGAATGAGGATATCTAGCAAACAACCTTCCCCATTGTTGTAGAAATAAGAGGAATGTTTCACCTTTATTTTGTTTGGTATTGTAAAGGTGCTTTATTGTTATCTCATGTTGAATATTATAGGAGAATTGTGAGATAAACCTATTGACTAGTTCTTCAAAAGATCAAATTCCTGGTTGAAGTTTAGAGAACCATTCCATACATTGACCTCTTAAGCTTCTTGGAAATAACCTCATTAGATGAGTTTCCTCTTATGTAAATTCTAAAGTCATGGTTCTAAATTCCCTCACATGATCAATTGGCTCCGTTGTACCCTTCTACTTGTCATATTTTGGGAATTCACAATGCCTAGGAAATGGTATCATGTCCACACTTGGATCAAAAGGATAGGGAAAAATTTCCTGTAATAAGTACCTTTTCGTAGTTGCTTTTTGCATATCTTGAAGTTGTTGCAATTTTTTCATTTGATGTGTTAGGGAAACCACTTGATTTTTGTTTTGTGTGTTTTGTGTTTTAGTTTCAGCTGCTTTAGGTGTTTCTTTTAGTCAATTCATGTCAAAGTCCTTTGGAATTTTTGCACCTAGTTCAGCTAGCATCAAAAGGTATTTTTCCATATCTTGTTCTAAAACTTTTTCCATGAATTTGTGGAAGTTAGGATCTTGTTGTGCATTTTGAATGTCCTCTTCAGTTATTTCATTACCATAATTTTGGTGGAATCTAGAAAAAGGATTTTCTTCAACCATGGTATTTAGTGTTTCAATTTCCTTTTCTCTAAGTTTCTTCCTTTGTAACCTTGTCAAAATTGGCATACAAGTGTTGTTATTTTCACTAGACTTTGATCTTTTTATTTGGATGAGTGCCAATGGTATTAACTTAAGTCAAATAGAATGATAAATTCTATTGATGAGACCAAGTTAAAATATGATTATTGTGTTTCATTTCGTGATTATAGGATGATGATCCTGATAATGAAACTTAATGTAATAATCAAGAGTTGTGTTTGGTGATTAGGGACTTTAACATTGTAATATTTTAGTTTAATTTGAAAGAATTTGACTTTCAAGGTCCTATTTTTCCAAGTTTAAGACACTGTTTGGACTAAGAAAATGTTTATGTTTTGATAAAAATCTAAATTTTGATGTTAGTTGTTTGACTGATGGGAAAAATAACTCTCTGGTTTTTTTTTTTTTTCTGGATGTGCTATAACACACCTTAGATACGCTAAAATAGAATATGAATGTGCTGGTAAATTGATTAAATGTGTTAATAAAATAGGTATATATGTTGTAAAAAAGGTTATATGTGCTGATAGACAGAGTGTATGCACTCGTGAAATGGGTAGATGCACTGACAGATAGGGTATATGTGCTAAGACAAAGGTTCAATGTGCTAAACTTCTGGGTGAATGTATTGATAGACTGGGTGTAGATGTGTTGTAATATGGGATAAATGCTCTAAAACAGAGTTTGTATGCATTGTTTAGATGAAATATGCGCTAAAATATTAGGTGGATGCAATAATATAGAGGTTGGTTGTGCTAATTTGAGAGTTGTTAGTATTTTCATAGTTTTTTCTAGTTGTTCTACTTTTTCTCAATAAAAAGATTAATTCCATGTTATAATTTTCTGACCAAATCAATATTTGGAGAGGTGTTTTACTTGTAAATCTTGGAATTTGATGATCTAATTGGATGATACCTTTGAAAATAACTTCACACATTAAAGCCAGATTGTAAATAGTTATTTTAGATTCTATGTATTAAACATGTAATGAGTGTTCTAGAATCAAGTCAGATTCTTTCAATTTCCATAGGTTTGAAAAAACTAAGGATAGTTCGAGCATTTTTTCTAATTTTCAAGTAGGTCACTTAGAATATCATAGCCCACAGCTTGCAATTATGTTAGCTCACACAACCCTATCACCCCCTAGAGGGCACCCGTGTTTTCTCCTTTCCCGAGTCTTAACCAAAGTTGAATCATCCAATTTTGGCTAGGGTCTCTGATAGTTATATGGTGACTGTCTTGGGGGAAGATTCTTCCCTCTTCTTGCACCATGATATAAAAAGTGTTTAGAAACTGATACAATTGGATTCTACACTAAATTTTGTAGATAGGGTATCCATTTGGAGTGACAAATGTAAACTCCCTCAGGAGACCTCCCAATATTTAGAAAAAATATTTTGGGGATGGTTATCTTGCACACTTCCATTGAATTGTGTGTTTCCCAAAATTCAATTTTGATTAGAGTGGGTTGAAAAACTTGGCTTTGGTTGTTGCCACTTAGTTCATTCCCATAGGGTGAGTACTTTACCCCACTACGACAGGCCTTCTAAAGGATTTAACAAAGAAGGATAACAAGTCTAGCATTCTGATCACCCAATTAAGGGGAGAGAATAAGCCTATTGTTTTTGAAACACAAAGAACATGGGGTTGAAACTAGTTGATTAATTATGCTAGATTCACTAGCTTAACCAAAGGAAAAACAATAATCAAATTAAAATCCCTGCAAACATTATTAGTAATTTGCAAGTTTTTGTCTTTGAATGGAGTAATGTTTTTTTTCACAATTATCTTTGACCAGCATGTTTTGCACTTGCACGCAAGAAAAAAGTTATTAATCCCTAGATTTTTGAAAATATGCAAAAATAATATGATGCGCTACAACATCCATTAAATGCGCTAAAATAGAATTTAAAAGCACTAAAATAGAACGTAGATGCACTACAAAATTTGATAAAAGCGCTAAAAGAAAGGGTTAATGTGCTAAAAGAAAACTACATGACTGATGAAACAAAAACTTAGATGCGCTAGAACAAGGATCGTATGTGTTTGAATATTCTATGGATGTGCTAAAACAATGCTTAGATGCACTAAAATATCTATCGTATGCACCATAAAAACTCTCAATTGCGCTAAAACAAAACACATCAGAAGCCTACAAGAATAATTTTCAAAAAAAGATGTTAAAAAATGGATTTTTTCGGGCTCCACAGTGGGCGTCAATTTATGTGTGATTAAAAATGTGAGTAGATGATAATCAACATAATCAATAATACATTATATCAATATATCTAAACAACGATTAATCTAATTTAAGCAAGATTCTACTGAAAGTGTCATATTGCTCTCTATCTCCAAAGATTGATTAAATCATTGGGCTCTCATATTTTGTAAGCATTGTGACTAGTAAAATACCAATATGGAGAATGAGAATGATAAGCTATATGATTTTTAAATGATATGAAAGCTATATGATGTAAAAAGCTATGATATTGATTGTTGATAATGAAAGCTATATGTTGTGATATGATATTGGAAGCTATATTAAGATTCAATCTATAATGAGAGACATTATTATAAACTAAATGATATGCTATTTGCTATTGCTAAATTCTTAAATGATTGATTGCTTAATTGATATTTCTGTAGAGTAAGTTGCACAAAGTTGGGATCCTTTTCTTGTAGATAGAGGTTGTATTTATAGATTCTGGACAACACATTTGTGAAGGGGAAACAAAGGAAAGGTCTGGATTTGATTTGAAGGATTGAATGGTGAAGGATGAAGAAGCCCGAGATGATATGGAGATTGGTCCTCCCTAAAAAACATTAAGCCAGAGGGCTATGTGCAGGATCATCATGGAAAAAATAGGCTCTTAAGTGGAAAAAACTTTAGAAAAATCAGAGTTAGGCAACATGATGTAAAAATTTGAATAAGTTATCTATATTATTTCAAAAATATGTAAGAATAGAATTTGTAGCAAATTGGATTTAGTTTCTAAACTACTAGGTTTGTTTAAAAAAAAATCAATTTGGTGAAAATTTGAAATTTCAATGCAGTAGTACTTAAATTTTAGGGAAAAAATAAGAAGTAGTTGTCTATTTGACCACCCTAACCATAATAAAATGATAATATTTTTTTATAATATTTTAGGTATAATTAAAAGACTCATGTCCCAATGTGATGCATATTTTTTTTGTAATTTTTTTCCACTTAAATAATTAATTATGAATTTTTATTACAACTTTTAAAAATATAAAAACTTGTATGTCTGACCACCTTAACTTGGTCAAAACTTCATGAAATTCAATTTTTCTCTTTTTAATCCTATATTATGCAAAGCATAGAATGTGACACATGTTTTGGATTCAAAAGATGTGACACCGTTTGAAAGCTATAGATGTTTTTCAATCAGCCTATCAATCAGGATTTTAGTCGTAATTTGAGTAGAAAATGAATAATAATTACTTATTAAATTCAAAGTAAAGCATAATTTATATTGGTGGAAAGCTGAAAATCTCCTTTAAAAACACTTTTTGTTTCATCAATTTTGGGTAAAAAAAAGTCTTCAACCATATACCCATCATATTGCCACTTTTTGGCCCATCATGATCCTATAAATACCCAGAGGATAGGAAGAATCAATGGAAGAAGATGAAGAAATTTTCCTACAAATTTGTCTCCAATTTGTCTCCAAATTTTCCCATGAAGGTTGAGTTGAATTAAATCAAATATCTAATTTGGTAGGTGGATATGATTAGCTATAGAAATATGCTTTAATTGAATTATTTGGATTTATTCAAACTAGCAAGATAAGATATTTAATTTAATAAAACAAACTATAGTAAGTTGTTTATTAAATTAAGATGGAAGAAAATAGATAATTAAATAAGACAAAAGTATTCAATTTATTTATTTAATTAAGATAGAATAAAATAGGAGAATTTGATAATTAAATAAAACAAAGTATTAAATTTGTTTATTTAATTTAGATGAAATAATAGAAAAAATAGAAGAATTAAATAAGAATTTAAATGTGAACTATATAAATAAATATTTCTATTTATTTAATAGTAGATGAATTAAAGGAGCCAATTAATCAAATAAATTGTATATAATTAATTAGATTATCCAAACCATTTTTAGGTGCATACAATGTCCACATTAACCATATTCATTCCATGTGTGCCATAGAAAAATGGCCCCTTGTTATTTTCATGGCATTTTAGGTTTTGCTTCATGGTATTTGATATATTTTGCTTTGATTTTATGTTGTGACATGGCTTGAACATGTATATTTAGGTACTGAAATTCAAATAACGACATCTTGTGAAGATGTTGTGAAGTGTTGTAAGACATTTCTACATTCTTCTAGGCTATATTTATTACAATTCAACTAAAAAACACCATTTTATTCATTATTAAGTCCTATTTTGAAGTGTTGTAAAGTCTTGTAACAAGCTTTCATGCTTTACTAGGCACAACTTCACTATTTATCCCTTTCTCATGCTTTATTTGGTCCCTTTATGCCCTCATATGCTTGAATTAAGTGTACTTTTGAATGTTAACTTGACAAATAACATATTTCCCGACACATATTTTTAGGTCCTAGGTGGGACCCATTCTCAATGGGTGGTGAATGAATCCCCCTTGGCTCCAAATTCAAAATCACTTGACGTTGACCTATGATGAGGTATGAATGGTTAACTATGGCACAAGTGTGTATAAATATGTGATTTTCACTTCATTTTACATCCCCTACAATTCTCCAACATTCACACATCATATTCAAGCATTCGACAACATCAATTCAAGCATTATTCAAGTACTTTGGAGCATCCATTGACATTACTTCATATTTGCATTAGCAAGGGTTTGGTAAGCTTATAGCTATTGCATGTTATTAGTTTATCATTTTATTTCCTTTCATTGTTTCATTAAGGGTTTGATTACCAGAAGTGGGGTTTGACCAAGGAAAAATCTTATTCACTAACTCTCAACCTTTTTTCCCCTATTGCATGTTTGTTTGTAGACCTAGTTATGCAGATTTAACAAGTTTTTTGGTGTTGAAGATTGGTTAACAAGTCAACTAGGTGCTTCAAGTCAACTCAAGTCTACTTCAAGTTTGGAGAAGGTTTTTTGTCAGTTTCCTATAGAATTGACCTCAGAAAACCCGACAATCAATGATTTCTAGATATGGTGTTGCAGAGTTGTCTCCTAATTTTTCAAAAATTTGAGAAAGGATTGATTCACCACCAGTGGTGAATGAGTCACACTTTATGACTGAAAATATGAATTTTGTTGGATTTTGGATCCTGATAGTCAGAAACCAACATCCAATACTTATTCACGAGGAGGAGGACTGATTCACCACCCTGGGTGAATGAGTCCCACTGTGAAAATTTAGTGATTTCAACCAGCATCTACAACATTCTAGATTCATCATACTTCACCCAGGTGCATTGTGAGTTTACTCATTTCTTCATGTTCAACATATTTCCTTCATTTACTTCTTTGTTTGCATATCATAATTTGTTTTTAGACATAGCTTTAATTTCACTTTTGCATTCATTTTCATCCATTTACATTAGTCAATTGTATTTAGTTTACTTCATTTATATTAGAAAACATTACATATAATATAATTTGAATGAACTAGTTTGCATTTTTGGCCCTACCTCTCTCCTTTTGGATGAAAAACCCTAGAAGAGTTAGAGAAGTTCTAGAGAGCCAAAAATCAACAGTTCATTTTAGTGAACCCACATTTTGAACACTTTGCATGTATGATTTCATTTGCATATTGCATCCTAGGTTAGTTTTATATCAACATTCAATTAGGACATTGTTTTTTTCTTGCATTCTAAGACTTTTCATATTGCATTAGTGAAAACTTCATATAGATTTCATTTTTTCCTTGCATCTCATTGAAAAAACTTAAATTTTGCATTCTACATCTTTGATTGCACTCTGTAGAGCATTAAAATCACTTTCATATTTATGAAAAAAGCCAAAAAAATATCATACTGGGACTCATTCGCCACCCTGGGTGAATTAGTCCCTCTGTACTTTTTAAACAAAATTTTTGACATCTTTTTGGCATTTTTTTGCATTATAGTTTTCAATTCTTGCTTTCTTTTTTCATTTACATCTTCTCTAATTTTAATCATTTATTGCACCTTACTTTATTTTCATCATGGCATTTTCTTTCAATTTTTTTTGGAATTCATTAACGTCATTGGTAGACATGTCCAATTGTAACTTTGGTTGTGACCCTAATGAAATTGAACTCACATGCTAATTGAACTCCTCATGATTGTCCTCCTTGTGACGTAGACATCATTGGAGAAGATGATGCTAGCATGAAAAATATCTACAATGACTACCTTGACAACCTCAAAGCCAATGCAACCTTTTATCCCTTGATGAAGTCACAAGATCTTCCTAATGTTGCACCTCTTGATCTCTTTGCATATTTACATCCTGAAATAAATGAAGGACCTAAGGTTCCTCCTTCAAGTGGACCTAATTCCTCTAAAAAAACTCACTCACAGCCCTTTTATGGTCACAAATTCACCAACACCCTTATAAAACTTGAAGAAACATATGGTCAAGGCTTCACTATCTTAAGTAAACAAGGTTGTGATACAAAACATGAACATGGCATCCTTCAACTTCTTGAACAATAGTCAACCGATGCACATGCAACAATATTAGGATACCGAGATCCTTTTCATCCTGATAGACATCCTTTTCAACCTAGGAGAAATTGAGATGCTAGTACAGTGATCTTGGATGCTCCTCCTAACTTAAACATTTTTATTCCACTTGAGAAACTATTCTCTCCTTCTAATGAGAAGGATGTTAGGATCCCCATGGGTCCCCTTCCTCCTATTCATGAACAACGAGAATCTAGCAAATGGAAATGACCATACAAATTGAAGAAGCTCAAGTTTCCTACACATCCTCCACCTGAATGTGAAAGGAGACTTCAATTGCTTTTAAAAAAAGGTCTTATACTTTATCACCTATGAATAGGTTGGTTATTTGTTGAAAATACTCTAACATACCATTTTGCAAATATCATTGTATTCTTAGACATTGAATAGAAGAATGTCAGACATTGAAGGACATACTGGATAAGTATCACATCATTGATATCGATTGCTTCCCTGTCATACCTTAATACAATCAAAGCCATTGATCATGCCACAAGTTGTAGAATTATTTATTCTCACTATCACATGATCCTTTCCCATCACTTATGTCAGCTCATTCTTTCCTTTACACTTTTTGGGGGGCAAGAAGTTAGCCTTGTCCTTGTAATGCATTTTCCTTTGTCTCTTAACTATGTTATTCATTTTTTGCTTAACCATTTAAGATGTAGAAACCAATAACTTAGTTAATGGTTGACTTATATTTGTATTACTTGTTCCTTTTCATTTTCCTTTCATGTGTGTATTGTGTTCCCCTATATCATGTGTTTGATGTTCTCTTTCTTTGTACACTTCTTCTATTTGTACCTCTATTCTTCTATTCATCGTGCATTGTCTTTTTTGATTTTGTAAATTGTGTTCTCCTTTTGGGGATGATGCAAAGCGTAGAGATGCCCTATGTCTCTTCCATGTTGACCAAAAATTTCCTTGTCTTTTTCATTTTTGTTTTGTGTTTCTCCTTTTTGGGATGACACAAAGCGTAGAGACATCCTAAGTCTCTTCCATGTTGAGCCAATCGATCCTTTTGATTTTTATTTTGTCTTTTCTTATGTTTTCCTTTTGGGGTTGATGCAAGGCATTTAAACCACAATTTATCCTTCATATTCACCCAAAATATTTTTCATTTTCTTTCACCTTTTCATTTTCTTTCATTTCACTTGTGTTTTCCTTTCAGGGATGATGCAAAGCATTGAGACCACAATTTCTCTTCCATGTTGACCCAAAATGGACTTTCTTTTTCCTTTTTTTTTTCTCTCCTTGTGTCATTCTTCTACTTCTATGTGCTTTGGGGAATGATGATTTTTTCGAGCTATTTCATAAACACATTGCATCAACGAACACACTAACCCCAAATCCATAGATCCCTTATGTGTTTGGCATGATTTCTTTTCTGGGGGGCAACTCCCTTTCTTTGTTTTTCATTTTTCTTTGACATGACACAGCCTAACTTTGAAACATATGACTTGGCATAGGGCTTTCCCTAGGTTGTAAATATACTATTCTTTGATTGGTCCTCTCTTGGAGACATTAGAAACAATGTCCCCTAAGTGACTAATCTTGCATGAGCTGAACAAGACTCCTTCAAACATTTTACACTTAACATCTTTACATTTTTAAACTTGACATTTTTGCATTTTTGCATTTTACATTTCTACATCTTTTGCCACCTTGCATAATGCAACTTGCATGCATGTCATACCTTTGTTTTTGTTCAAGACATTTTTCCTTGTGGTACCTTGTTAAAGTTATCAAAAGGCATAAATTTAATATGGTCGAGTGGGAAGCCCACCTAGTGACATGACTTTTCCCCATAGCCACTTTTGTGTTTGTGAGTGCATGCCAACTAGTGTATGTATCTTACATTTTTGGGCTTTCTCACCCCGTAGACAACCAAAACTTTTGTGGCCCCAGAGTGAGTACACATTCTCTTTTTCAAACAATTAGCCTAGACCTAATCGACATCTAGTTGGACTAAAGATCGAAGCTTCATTCAATTCTTTCATTTCAACACTTGTGTGTTCTTTTGATCTTATGTCTAGTGTGCTATGTGATCTTCATCTTGGGGGCTTGATCATCCCTCTTGATTGTTGTCATTCCATCTTGCTAACGTAAGTGCATTTGAACCCTCCTTTTGATGTTCATGGCTATTTTAGTGTGAGTTTGAAGCAAGTTCATCCTCTCGCTAAAGTGGGGGCTAAATGTGCTGTAGAAAAATAGAACCTTGTCATTTTCATGGCCTTTTAGGTCTTGCTTCATGGTATTTGATATATTTTTCTCTAATTTTATGTTGTGACATGGCTTGAACATGCATATTTAGGTACTAAAATTCAAATAACGACATCTTGTGAAGGTGTTGTGAAGCATTGTAAGACATTTCTACATTCTTCTAGAATCTATTTATTACAATTCACCTAAAAATCACCTTTTTATTCATTATCAAGTCTTATTTTGAAGTGTTGTAAAGTCTTGTAAGAATATTGCATGCTTTTCTAGGCACAACTTCACTATTTATCCCTTTCTCATTTTTTATTTGGTACCTTTATGCCCTCATATGCTTTAATTAAGTGTATTTTTGAATGTTAACCCAACAAACAACATTAAATACAACATATTTCTTGAAAAATATTTTCAAGACCTAGGGTGGACCCATTTTCCATGGGTGGTGAATGAGTTCCCCTTGGCTCCAAATTCAATTTTTTTAAATTTTCCTTTTGGGTTTTTAATCAAAATCACTTGATGTTGGCTTGTGATGAGGTATGAATGGTTAAATAAGTCACAAGTGTGTATAAATATGTGATTTTCACCTCATTTTACATCCTCTACAATTCTCCAACATTCACACATCATATTCAAGCATTCAAGCATTATTCAAGCACTTTGGAGCATCCATTAACATTACATTGGATTTGCATTATCAAGGGTTTGGTAAGTTGATAGCTATTGCATGCTCTTATTTTATCATTCTATTTCATTTCATTGTTTCATTAAGGGTTTGACTACCAAAAGCGGGATTTGACCAAGGCAAACCCCTATTTACTAACCCTCAACCATTTTTCCCCTATTACATGTTTGTTTGTAGACCTAGGTATGCATATTTAACAAGCTTTTTGGTGTTGAATATTGGTTTATAAGTCAACTAGGTGCTTCAAGTCAACTCAAGTCTACTTGAAGTTTGGAGAAGGTTTTTTGTTTGTTTCCTATAGAATTGACCTTGGCAACCTAAAAATCAATGATTTCTAGATCTGGTGTTGTAGAGTTGTCTCCCGATCTTTTAGAAATTTTGGAGAGGACTGATTCACCACCCATGGAAAATGAGTCCCACTTTAGGAATTAAAATCTAAATTTTGTCAGTTTCTGGATCTTGACAGTCAAAAACCAACTTCTGACACTTTTTCACTAGGAGGAGGACTAATTCGCCACCTTGGGCAAATGAGCCCCACTGTGAAAATTCAGTGATTTCAACCAGCATTTTCAACATTCCAAATTCATCATACTTCACCCAGGTGTACTCTAATTTTAAAACTCATTTCTTCATGTTCTACATATTTCCTTCATTTACTTCATTATTTGCATATCATAATGTGTTTTCAAACATAGCTTTAATTTCACTTTTGCATTCATTTTCATCCATTTAGATGTGTCAATTTCATGTATTTTACTTGATTTAGATTAGAAAACATTGCATATAACATAATTTGAATGAAATAGTTTGCATTTTTTGACCTACCTCTCTCCTTTTAGGTGAAAAACCCTAGAAGAGCTAGAGAAGTCCTAGAGAGCCAAAAATCAATGGTTCACCATGAATTAGAGCTGCTACATCATTTGCATTTGTACTAGAAGAAACCAAAACTTGTTACAAGGATTTTTGACACTTAGTGTGATAACTAGGTGAACTTTGAATTAGATCCCTTAGGGATTTTTTTTGCAGGAATATTCTTAATTTGTTCAACAAGATCATACTCCTTTCCACTATTTGAAGGTAAATGAGGGGCACTAGGAAATATGGTGTTAGGAAAAGGTAAGGATGTCACAGTTGCTTGTCTTGGTTGTGGATTATTCCTAGTGTTGTATGTATGAGTATTGGTATTATAACTTGATTTCTACAAAACATTGTTCTTAGGTGGTTCAAGGGTGAAAATGGGTTTGTTATGAGTTTGAGGTTTGCGTGAAGGTGGGTAAAGGATAAGTTGATGTTGAATCAAATTAACTTCTCTTGGTTTTTTTTTCCCATGAGAAAACTTAGTGGATGAACATTGTGAGATGAAATCCTCAGAGGCTTCATCTAACATGTCAAATTCATCACTAATAGAAGGCTTGAGGGTTAGGTTAACTTGGAAAATGATATTTGACATATTCAAATAGCTATGCTTTCTCCAGGTGGTTCATTGGTTTATTGGTGTTTCTGTTTTCTAATGAATGGAAAATGTAATATAATCTAATTGAACTATGAACTAATGTTGAAAATGAAAAGTACAGTAATCTAATTCTATCCACAATTGAAATGAATGTAAACTAAGTTGGATCCAATGAAATAAATGTAATAGAAACTCTACAAACTAAAATATAGAAACAAAGAATTTAATGTTATAAAATGTTGTTTAAAATATAAAACGGTACTAAATTTCCCAAAGTGGTGTATGAGTCTCAATTAGGATTTTTCAGGGGTTCAAACAGTGAATAATAGTCACCAAAAAATACCCATAAATTAGGAAAAATCACATGTACTAGGACTAAATCACCCATAGGGGTGTATGAGTCTGAGTTTAGGGTTTTTGCAAAGATTTGAAAAAATTGTGAGTGAAAGTTATGTTGTTTGGTTCAGATAATGTCTAAACTAAACTTGCAAATGTAGATTTCAAATGATATTCAATTATGAAAGATGCAAAAATGCAACCTATATGCACTTTCACAAATGCAAGATTTCAAAACCTTAGATGCAAATCAACTAATGAAAAACCTAATACAAAGTCGATGCAAGCTAGATCTAGGATGACAATGCACTCCAAATCATAATTAAGATGTTCTAAATGTAGGTTCACCAAAATTTTATGTTGGAAATAGGGTTTTTCATTTTTGGAAGATGGAACAAGAGAGATGAGCCTCCTATTTCACTAACATAACACTCAAAGAAACCCCTAGCTCAATCTCAAGCTAGGGATGAAATGAAGGAAAGAGATCTGCAATAGGGATGTTCTAGGATATGAAAAATGACGAAAGAGGGGCACACCACCAAGTCAGGGCTTGTAAATACTAGTAATATGTGAGATTTAATATGAAAAAACCTAATGATATGCAAGACTTCACTAAATGACCTAGAAATGAATGTAAAATAGAATAAAAAATGAAGAAATCAAAGAACTACACCTGGGAACTTGAGTTGACTCGAGATAAGATCTGAAACTTTGAAAATGTAGACTTTAGGGCATACTAGGACTCATATGCCAAGATGGGCATATCAGTCACAGATTAGGGTTTTTGGTCTAGGTATGTGTAGGATCATCATGGAAAAAATAGGCCCTTAAGTGGCAAAAAATTCAAAAAAATCAGAGTTAGGCAACTTGACGTAAAAATTTGAATAAGTTATCTATATTCTCAACATGTACAGAACATGTGTACCGATCGTAGTTTTAAACTACCAGGCCTATTTAAAATAAAATACCTGCGAGGCCTCTGAGACCTCAAATGGCAGCACTTAATTCTGCTGGCACAAGAAGTAATGATAAATCGATTCACCCCTAACCACAATAAATGATAATATTTAGATAGCAGAGTGACTCATGTCGATGTGATGCAAATTTTGCACTTTTTTCCAACCAAATACTGTTGCAATTTTTGTCATAATCCTTTTGTGTATTGTACCAGAGCACTAATCATTTAACTTGGTCAAAATTTCATGAAATTCATTTTTAATCCTATAGAGCGTTAAGACACGATACGTTTTGGATTCAAAATGTGATACTGAGCTCGAGCATAGATGTTTTCATCGTCTATCAATCAAGATCCCTATTCACCAACAGAAACGAATGTGGCCTGGTTTATTAAAATCTGGTAAGCATAATTTATATTGGTGGAAATTTAGGTCTTCCTTAAAACTCCTTCGCTTCATTATCACTTTTAAGTCAAAAAAACTACCAACCATATACTCTCACATTATGTCTATTATATTGCCACTTTTTGGCCCATCATGATCTTGCACATACCCATTTGGAACACATGAATTTGTTAGTGTGGAATCAAGATCTTCAAAAATCTAGAAATTTTCCTATAATAGGATTCATATGCCACTTGTGGCATATCAGTCCCATCCTAGTTTTTTGGGAAGTCAAATTTTGAACCTTCTCTTCTATCCTTGGTTTGTTCCTTCAAATAATTTCCAAATCTCATACAAGGGTATGTCTAGGATCATGATGGGCCAAAAAGTGGCAATATGATGGGTATGTGGCTGATGACTTGTTTTTACCCAAAGTTGATGAAACAAAAAGGGTTTTTAAAGGAAATTCTCAACTTTCTACCAATATAAATTATGTTTTACTTTGAATTTAATAAGTAATTATTATTCATTTTCTATTCAAATTACGACTAAAGTCTTGATTGATAGACCTAATAAAACATCTATAGCTTTCAATGGCATCACATTTTTTCTTTAATCCAAAAACATGTGTCACATTCTATGCTTCACATACTATAGGATTAAAAAAAAAAAATTCATGGTTTTGATCAAGTTAAGGTGGTCGACATACAAGTTTTTATATTTTAAAATTGTAATAAAAAATTCATAATTACTTATTTAATAGGAAAAAAATTATAAAAAATTTCATCACATTGGGACATGAGTCCTCTACTATATATAAATCTTATAAAAAATATTATCATTTTATTGTGGTTAGGTGGTCGAAGACACCTATTTCTTATTTTTCCCGAATTTAAGTACTACTACATTGAAATTTCAAATTTTCACCAAATAGATTTATTTCTTTTAAAAACCTAGTAATTTAGAAACTACATTCAATTTTCTACAGATTCTATTCTTACATATTTTTAAAATAATATACATAACTTATTCAATTTTTTACTTCAAGTTTCCTAACTCTGATTTTTCTAATTTTTTTGCCACTTAAGGGCCTATTTTTTCCATGATGATCCTACACATACCCACAAAAAAAATAGAGTGTTGATTTGCTTATGGGGGAGTTTCCTTTGTCAAACCCCTTGTTTGATAATTAAACCTTGATAAAAATAATGGATCTTGGAAGTAAATGTGTATACAAACCCTAATCGTAAGTGCCTTTAAGATTGGGAAATCTGAAATGCAATGCAACCCTATTTTAATATGCTAGAACAAGATGAATGAATGAAACATGAAGATGAATTAATCACTTTGGGAGATGTCTAATCACCCTAATAATCCATACTGATGCATGTACTTTCCATAGGTTGAAAGTAGAGTGATAATGGAGGATGGAATCACTTAGGAAACAAGTCATTAGGCTTGTCTTGATGGCTAGTTACATGTCCCCAACCTAGAATCCATCATGATTCACTATAGGGAACCATAATCAATCCTTGAAAATGCTAGATCTTGAATAAAAGTGAGCTTGAATAACTACAAATACACTATAATGTTGCTCCAAGACTTTAACCTTTCTTGCTTTTGAAAACTTGAATGCTCTTGTGAAAGAATACTTGAGTGCTTATGAATTCTTAGACCTTGAATTGATTTCTCTAGATGAAAATAATGACTTAGAAGCTTGTTTATATTGGAATTACATTTAATTTACCATTATTTAGATCTCGAAAGCTAACATCAACCAAAATTTTGAATTAGAAAACTTGAATTTCCCACTCAAACCCTAAAAATAGGCCACATGTGGCATATGGTGTTGGAATCAAGGAACATTGAGAGGGTGGGTGAATTAGTTTTCTAAAAAATTTAACTTTATTAAACTGATCTTTAAACCACTTATAGTATTGAACCAAGAGAAAGATACAAGAACACAAAGAAATCAACCACAACATCATAACACAAGGATTTTTTTATGTGGAAACCCTATTAGGGGAAAAACCACGGTGGAGGTCAATCCACAATATGATTATACTCAAATATAATGGTTGAAAAAAGGAGAATGCACATGCATTCAGGAACACTGCCTAGAGCTCACTGCTTAGATACAAAAGAAGACTCAATGTATTACAAAAGAATTTGGATTACATACAGAAGATTTGAACTAAGAGAATAGCATTTGATAATGCTTGATTTCAATTCTAATTAAGAACATCAATCACATTCTTGACCTTCTGTCTGATTCTGCTCTTCTGCCCTTTCTACTTTAATTCAGATCACAAATATTTTTCTGCACAAGTGAAACTATGCATAATCACTCTACACTCCTTTTGACTTTTGCAACACACATCAACTTACTTCGTACGTACATCCAAAATGATATAAATGATCGCTTATATATATCCACAACTAAACATTTAATCAATCACATGTCAGCTTCAACAAAACATAAAATATTTACAAACTCTCGACTCAATCCATAAATAATTTTTAATGCACACCAAACAAAGTCGGCCACAACATAGTGAGGACCCAAAACAATATCCTCGAACATGAAAAAACTTCAAACAATTTCACCTCGAAGATCCACAACATGCTACAATCATCAAGTCAACCTTCTTGCATTGTTACATATAAAATCAATCAATCAGATCTTCTAACTTGCACACTAATCAATACAAGGCTCTAATATTTAGAGATAACATAGTTCATACATCGAAATATCTTCCCTAAGATACACAACACAAAATGATAATAGAAAATTTTTATATGAATCGATGAACACAATTATGTTGGATTCTTTGTTCTAACTTTGACACTTAACACCAAAATTCAATCTGACTTCCAGAACAAACAAATATTGATGTGTAGATTGAATCATTGACTAGGTTTTCCATCAATGACAACACCAGATGACTTGTACAATGTCTCTTTCCAACAATCTCCCCCTTTGGCATTGATGGAAACACTTAGTGAAAATTGGCTAAGTGTCAGATCAATACCAACATGAATACATTGCCAACCTTCAAAAATTCAAAACAAAACTCCCCCTAAGATGATTATGAAATTTTTTACCATCCCACTCTTCCCCCTTTGGCATCAATAGAAAAGGCAGGAAATCCACATACCAAAAATATAAAAAAATTACTATGAAAAAACTACATATGTACAAACATGCTTCTACAACTTACATAAACTTGAATATGTCTGCAAAATTACTCTTCAACAAGCTCAAACTAGTGTCCCAACCCTTTTTGAGACTCTCCAAAATAGTCATGTGACCACATAACAGATAGGATTGCATCTCTACTAACTTAAGGTTTGTCGGATCACTGACAACCATAACATCTTGTGCTTCCTTCAATGCGCTAAGCATTGTCTCCATCTTAGGACCAATTAGTCCTCTAAGCTTGCATACTTTTTCAACAATTATTCCTTCTTCATGCATCAAAATTTTTATTTTTTCAAGTAGGAATATGACTTGACCTTCTTTCTTATTCACAAAAATGGTTAGAGGATCAGATGCTTGAGAAATATCTGCTAACTATTTCTCATATTCCTTCATTTTCTTTTCAGTTTCCTCTGTGAACTTTGACAATGATAAGCATGACTTCTAAATGTTTCCACCTTCAAATACTATGCTTTGAATATTCTTTTCACAGGTAGCTATCAAATATTTATCATTAGCAATCATCCCCTTCAATCTATTGAACCTTTTAGCATCAAATTCCTTTTGAACCTTATCCATAGCTAACTTTTCAAGTGACTCAAACTGAGTACTTACATAATTGACAAGTTTCTTCCGTTGGCCAGATGGAGAATCGGATGAGTCCTTGACATATGTAGGCATGATCTTCTCTAGGATATCGGATGCAAGATTTAATAGCTCACTATCTTCAATATGAGATTTTAGTATTTCCTCCCTTGCCTTGGCCTGAGCAAATGATGCTACCTTTAGCTTCTCAATAGGAGATAGAGTGACCAAGTTGATAGGACCTTTAACTAGTTCAGGATCAAACTCCTCCTGTTGCTCCTCCGAAACTCCTTTACCACCTTAGCAGTGTCTCTTTCTTCCACAAGAATCTCCTTCACTTCAACCTTTTTTTCTTCAATCACTGATTCTTCCTTGGCTCTAGGAATCTCTACTTCTTCACTTTCCATCTCTTTAGGAGCTTTAGTCTCCATAGGTATTTTAGCATCTTG
>VDFB02271358.1:567137480-567232532 GCA_007258455.2 Sequoia sempervirens
AGGACATGACAAATATGGGGATGAAGAAGATACTGTATATCCATTGTCAAGGGTGGCATAAGGAGCATGACTAGGCGTGGATGAAGACATAGCGGGATAACTGGAAGGGGTGATTGGATTGTGGAAAGTGGGTGGAGAGATCTTACTAGTGATGATAGCATCAAGGGGATCTATGTCATATTCTTCTTGATTAACAAGACTTTCGTTATCGTCGTCCACGTAATTAAGGTTTCCCTTGACTACTATTGATGGAGGATGAGGATTCATGATGGTGAAAGGATAAAGAGGATGGATAAAAGATTTTGGATGGGAATGGATTAAAGCTCAAATTAGGATTTTGGTCAAGCTCAGATCAGGATTGGACAAAAGCTCAGATTAGGATGATTGGATGGGATTTCATTTGATTTTGATGGGATTCGGTTGACGGATGATTAGATCAGGTAGATGATTTGATGAATTTGATTAAAGTACTAGATCAATTTGATGGGATAGGATCAAATGATTAGATGATGTTGATTGGATAATTGAGATTAGATGATCTTGATCGGATTGGTGTGCTTGGATTGATTAGATGATCAGAGAAATAGATTGGTTTGATTAGATAGGAAGAAACAAAAGGTACCACTAGATAGATCTTGAAAAATTAAGCAATTTTGGTTTTTGAATGAAGTTGATTCAACGTACGGTTTGTAAATGACAGCCCCGGGCGATGCAGGGCATGGCCGCCCTGGGATGGTCAAATTCTTGATAGGAGGAAATGGAAGGTACTACTGGATAGAGCTTGAAAAACTAAACAACTTTGGTTTTTGGACGAAGTTGATCCGATGCACGGTTTGTAAATGATAGCCCCGGGAAGTTAAAGGGGCGTAGCCAGCATTCTGCATCAAATCAGGGGCGCTACCGCGTTTCTGCAGGGGCGCTACTGCCATTCTGCATAGGGCACTGCCACGTTTCTGCGTAGGGCGCTACCGCATTTCTACGAGGGCGCTACCGCATTTCTGCGCAGGGCGCTACCGCGTTTCTGCGAGGACAAAACTTGGTTTTTGATGGCAAAGGCTATGGCAAGGACACAAAATGATAAAACAAGTCCAAAGTATCAAAAATTTGACAAATTTTTCATGAGATAACACCTCAAGCAAGCACAATCCTATGATTAATATTACGGGTATGGCAAGGTAAAGTCTTAATCTAGGATGCACAAGGCTTCTAAGGAGTCCTTGATATACTCTCGGTATGTGAGGCACAATCGTGAACACCAGTCTATCACAAGCGTGAGTCGAGAACCCCAGCGAGATACTGAAAGGCTCGGACCAACTCTTCATGTCTATCTAGGTATCACCCTAGCTTCGACGCTCTGCCAATTACGATGCAACTAGATTGGGGTACAACTTTCATTCTCCCCCCTTTATATACCCTGCTGGTACACGTGGTTGGAATCGTCCCTTGGGGTGATGAAATCCCCAAGTAGGTCCCACTAAAAAGAAGAAACTAACTATTTCCAACTACTCCCTAGGCTCACATGAAGTGCAAGGGGAAAGTGAAAACAAATCAATGCCCCCTTTGGTAACACAAAAATAAGCAACCACAACAAACAGTGAGGTTTAATCCCCCTAATTAGACTATGTTTGAAAACAGCAGAGATAATTTTTGAAAGTCTAATTATGTAGATGACCCTGCAAACAAATGTTAGTTGTCCTCTTTTTCGCCTTTGGTCAAATTTTGCCACAATATGCTACAAAAACGTTAGTGAAAAATAGCAATATTCTTGCCAGAACAACGTTAGAGAGTTATCACGTGAATATAGCAAAAAACTAGAGCAAAAACAAAGTCAAAACGCCTATTTTACCTTCCGAACTGTGCTGTTTTGGGGCACTACCGCGCTTCTGCGTAGGGCACTGTCGCGCTTCTGTGGGGGCGCCACCGCACTTCTGTAGGGGCGCTACCACACTTCTGTAGGGGCGCTACCGCACTTCTATGAGGGCACTACAACACTTCTGTAGGGGCGCTACCGCACTTCTGTGGGGGCGCTACCGCACTTCTGTGAGGGTGCTACCACACTTCTGTGAGCTTTTCCTGCAAAATTCTTAACTCGAAGAGACATTAAATGCAAGACCCGTGTGTGGGTCCCACTGGGCGTGCCAGAAATGTATACCTTGATATTTCTACTGCTCTAAATGTGCAAAACAACTAAGAGACATGAATAACAAAATACCAAGGACACCTCAAGATTAGCCAAAGAGTGGTTCAATGAAAAGGAATGCAAATAAGATGAAACACAAACACTTTTACCTCCCTTGTTGTTGATACCTCTGTGATTGGCCCTTGCTTGGATTGGTTGTGTGCTCCTTAGATGATTGTTTGAATGTCTAAATGCAAGATTGTAGGTGCAAATGATTAACAAAGATGGCTAAATGATGGCAAAAGGATTGAGAGTTCAAATGGACAGCATGTAGTTATCAAAATGCAAAGTGTTGAGAAGACAAATTGGCAGCATAAGGTTGCTCCAAATGAAAAAGGTTCTAAAAATGCCCTTGAGGAGGGGGGATTTATAGAATAATTTGAATTCTCTAGAGAATTCAACGGTTGAGATGCATCCAACAAGGCCAAGATGAAGGGCTATGGTGGGTTGAGAACCCACAAGCCCTCACATCTTGACATGTGGAGGGTGAAGTGGACAAGGGGATATGAGGTGGAGATGAGTTGTCAAGAAGGTACATGAGGTGGAAAAGGACATACACCTTTGGGAGTGAGGAGATTTCCTCAAAAAGAGATTCCTTGTCCCCAAGTGGGAGTGAAAGGGACATTTGAGAAATTTTGGAATTCCTCAAAAATCTACATGGAAAAAGGAAAGGTGGTTGGGGATATAAATGTGAATTAAAAATTCACATTCATAGGATGATCTAGAGGATAAAAGGTGGGGCTTGGTCACATGTGAAGATTGTGACAAGTCTAAGGTTGGTCACATGTGGAGATTGTGACAAGTCCAAGGTTCTAGAAGCCTTGGAAGGATGGAATGTGAATTCAAAATTCACATATAAAAGAGGGGAATCTAGGAAGAATAAAAAGGAATTAAAAATTCCTTGGAGAATGATTAGGCTTAATTAATCAGTAATTAGAGGATAATTAGGAGCTAATTAGGATTAAAAACCAACTTGAAAAAGTTGGAGGATGTGACACATCCTAATCAAGGATTAGGCATGTCCACATCCTTAATGAAGAAATTAGGAGATGGATTAGGATTAGATGAAAATGACATGTGAGGAATTAAATAAATGTAATATTTATTTAATTTATTTGATGAAAAGAGGATTAAGGAGGGTAAGGTATTTAATTATTAATTAAATACCTTAGGGATTTAGCAGAATTAAAGATATTAATTAAATAATAGTAATATTATTTAATTAACTAGGATAAGAGGATGTTTAGACGAAAAGTGATAAATTTGGATAAATTAAGTGTCCAAATTTGGATGTCTACAAGGGGTAATAGGATAACTTAAGGGGATGTACATGTAGTAAGATCCTAGGAAAAAAAAAATTTCATGGCATAAGGGAATGAAATAATATGGTGGATTTTCCTAAGACAACAAAATTTCACTTTAAGGTGCTAGGCAGGGAAAAAATGAATGGTTTAGTGTTTAGGGTTTAGATTTTAGAGTTCGGTTTTAGGGTTTACAAAACTTAGGGGTAAAGTTTTGTGCCCCTTGAATATTTAATGAACTCTTCAAGTAGTGAAGAACATTTTCTGTGGAATAGTTGATTGAGATCTACTCTCTTTCAACTCACCAACCTAGATCATGAAATCTCATTCATATATAATCTTGCACTCCATCTTATTATTGTTAAATTTGGTTGCCTTGGGCAACTTCACCAAATTTTAAGAACTTCTTTGATCCCCTTAAGAAATTTGTCATATTGGGACCCCTTAAGAAATTGATTTATGATTTAGGGTGATAGGATGGCTTAAGGGGATCTAGATGTCTAGTGAGGTCCAAATTTAGTCATACTATAGTGTCATTGGTTCCATCTAGCTTTGGGTCAAAAGTGTTTACCCAGGTCTAATAAAAAAAGTTATCATGTTAAAAATGAATCAATCTATACATATCACAAAAATAACAATAATCTTAAATGTAACCCATACTCTAACCATAATAGAATGCTAAATGATCCCCACCCCTAACCATATCCTAATTGAATTGTAAACCTAATTGAAACTTAATTAAATTATAACCTTTACCTAATCTTAAATGTATTCCTATATTATATTATATTAAATTATATTATATTTAAATTAATTTATATTTGTATTATAATTATATTAATATTTATTATATATTCCTAATTGTAACCTAACTATTTACTACAAAACCTAATTGAATCTTAAGCCTAATCCCCATTAAAACCCAAGTAAATTGTAACATTACCTATCCTTAATTGTAATCTTTATATTATATTTTATGATATTAAATATTTATATTATTTAATATATTATATTAAATATAATATATTAAATAATATAAATATTTAATTATATTTCTTTTATATGAATCATCCTCTATCTCTAAATTGTAATTAATAGCATGTAGTTCCTCCAACCTATCATCCTTTTATTGATGCATTTCTATCCTTCCACATAAATCTATATAGTATCAAAATATAGGTAATTTTATGGTTATTGAATCTCTCTTAATTGCTAAAGAATCCATTATGATTGAGGATGGGTGGATTATTATCTAGGATCACATCTTAAAAATCCTATAGAGGTCATGTGGTATGTGTTTCTTAATACATATATTCCCATACAAACCTCTTTCCATGTATTATCAACTCTCCTATATAATAGACACCTTACTAGATTTAAATTTAATATGATATATATGTACCCAAGTGTTTCCAATTGGAATTGCTATAATTATACTTTTATGGCATTCTAGATATTCAAAATAGTTTTTATAAATCTACCAAATAGACCCATTCTTGACATTGAACCTACATAATTTTAGGTATGTCCAATGAAAGAAACTTTACCCATAGCACTCTCACTCACGCTCTCCTATCTTGTGGATATAATTGTGGTGCATGTTTTTGAAATATGAAAAAGACTAAGCTTCATACAAGGTTAGTAAATCACAAATTCCTCAAGCATGACCCTATGAAATACCTTGCAAATGTTCCAAAATGCAATAAAAGATAAAAGAAAACCACAAGCATAATGAAAACACTCAACAAATTACCTATTCCATAGTGGATTGGTGTCACATGTGATAGTGACCCTTTCCCAATCCTTGATTAATAGCTAAAATGATGAAGTGCAATGGAGATGAAAACAAGATTATTTCTCAAACCAAGAGAGTAACCTTGCATAAAGTTTGTGGATGCATGAATGAGAATGAAGGCCCTATTTTATAGATTTTCCTAATGATAGATTGGCCAAGATAGTGAATGTGGGACTAAAGATCCTCTAATGAGAAGATGACACTTGTCAAATGATGAGTGGTCAATGGTTGTGCAAGATTTGGGAAGAGTGCCCATGAGAGGGAGAATTTGAATTCAAATTTTGAGAGTAAATGCTAAGTGGGGGACAAGAAAATGAGCAATAAATGCACTATTGGAGGGACAAATCAACTTGCCTTTGAATTCAAAATTGAGGGAATATTCCCCATAAATGCCATGTTGATGGAAAATCTTGGATTTAATAAATCAATAAATTGATTTATATGTGCAAGTGGCTAGATCTAGATAATGCAAGTGGGATGGGATTAACATTCAATCAGGGTTAGATTAAATAGATGATGATTATGCTGATTTAATGCTGATTAGGTGAGTTGACTTTTAGGATTTAAATATTTGATTTATTTAAATTAGTAAAGGATGAAATATGGATTTAATTAAATAAATGTTTGATCTATTTAATTAAAGTGATGATGTTTGATTTATTAAAAGGCTAATGATGATGTTTATTTGATTTTAAATAAATGATCCTAGGAGATGAAATTACCTAATGAATGGATGAAAGTGCACCTGATTAATTGATGAATGGTCCTAATGCGACTTCTAATTTGACTGAATTAGATCGAATGCATAATGTTAATTTTGCATGTCTACATTTTGCCCCTCTTTGAAGCAATGTACATGTTGCGTTGGTTCAAAGAATAACTTGCCGCGATCAAAATCAAAAAATTTCTAATTTTTCGGATGCCCTAGTGGAAAGTACACTGGTACATTTCCCCCTCGAGAGATCGAGCAAAAAGATTCGATTTGAGGGTCGATCTCGCAATAAAGAGGTTCAAAATGGATGGTTATGGATGACGATGCAAATGAGATGATTTCAAGATGCTTAGAATAACAAATCTATATTATGATGATGATGCAAATGCAATGCATGTGAAATTATCAATGCTTCCTATTATGTATGATATGGATGATATGTAGTATGCTGACAGTTTTCTAAATGCAGGATGGATGCATGATGGATGCATTGGTGATGATGATTAACTATTCATGATGTGATGTTAGTGCGGAAATGAGATGATGACAAGAGGATCCAACAAGCCAACATTATGAGAGATGATGATGAGAAATGATGATAAGAAATGATGATGATAGATGGATGATTTTACTTTATCAAGGATTGGGATTTTCAAAGGGTCACTTACTTTATGCTTGATAACACACCTAAGCACGATGCATCAAGGTATAAAGGACCAGGATGGCGTTGTACTTAGTGTGATGGACTTTGACTCGACAAATAGATAGGAGTATTCTTGTTCACACCTGACATACGAAAACCTTGTTAGGATGCACTTTAGAAGTCTCAAACATCTCGGACCAAAACACAGAAAGGTATAACCAATCAATGCAATAGTCATCAAGCTGAAACATCCTCTATACATATCTAACAAAGCAAAATTATTCACCAAGGTTATTTTACAAGAACGTCCAACAAGCATAGCAGACAAAAGGATAATGATCGTTGCCCCATTCCTATCTCTCTAAATCCTTTGTTCGGATATCATCGAGAGGTCCTTGGACTGAGCACAATAAGATAAGTCAAAAGAAAAAGACCAAGTACACAAACAAGTTGATGTTCTTCAATACGCTAACCAAAGGGAATGTGTTTTTAAGGATAAGAACCGAAACTTATTGCCAAAAGATAATGCCCATTGTAGGAAGGATACATCCTAGGACATGTTAGTGGATGGCGGCACGTCATTTCATTTATCCAAAATGTTATTTCTGATAAATAATTCCCCTTGTAGGAAGGATTCATCCTACGACATGATGTTGTCAGATGATTGATATGAGACTGTTTGGATGATGGACTATCGACACAAAGACTTGACCAACTTGTTTATGTACTGACTAAGACTTGAGACTTGACACTTTTGAGTTTTGCTTTTAACCTGCTAGACTTGTTTCTAACTATTTCACCAAAGGTTGATGACGATCAGTTTATTATGAATGGTGTTTATTGCGGGTGCAAGCGAGATGAGGTGGATGGATTTTTTCAAATATTTGGATGTTTTTGGAGTTTTTGTAATGTTTTGAGGCTGTTTTTGGTATTTTTTGAAGTTTTACAAATGTTTTGATTTTCAATTTTCCAATGTTTTTTTGGGATTTTCTGAGATTTTGACCAAGAGACTAACCTAAAGACCTATCCTAAGGGTCTCAGGGGCTGATCGACAAATTAGCCTTGCCTACGTTATACACGCAGAGACCACGTAGTTCAATTGACGACTTGACCAATTTACAGATGATGATATACATGATGACATGTCAATTTATTATGATGGACTCCTATAGGACTGACCTAAATGTCTCGGGGGATGATCAAAGATCAACCTTGCCTATGTTCAAGCTCAGAGACGACGTAGTTCGACAAGATGACCTTATTTTTGGCTTTTTGAGTGACTTTTTGACCTATTTTTGGATTTTGATATGTTTTGAATGTTTTTTGGATTTTTTGATTTTTTCTGATGTTTTTGGATTTTCTGATTTTCTGATGTTTTTGGATTTTCTGATTTTGAGGACTTTAAGACCATACACGAATCCAATCCGATGGGAACATGCCCCCAGCATGATACAATAGACTACTCTGATAAAGGCAAGACAAACTGACCTTGAGAATGGGCCGAGTAGTATTAGGAGGGATCATGATACGAACACAAGACCAAGCTATGGTGCGGATGCAAATGGATGTGTAATGTACGGAGATATGGATGAGATGGATGATGGAAGCGAAATGGAGGGATAATGACGAACAAGCTATAAAGGTCCTGGTGGATGGAGAGTGCTTATTTACACAAGGCGCCTGTTTGCCAGGTTTTCACTAAGGTACTTGCCCAAAGTGCCATTGAAGTGGTTTTCACTAGAGGATGATTTTTTTGATCCTTTTTCTATTTTTTTTGGATTTTTTGCTTTTTTGAATTTTTTTTGTTGTTACCAAGATGCCTGTTTACCAGGTTTTCACCGAAGTAACCATTTTGTTAGGACTTTTTCTAATTTTTTGGTTCTATACCTTGAAAGAATTAGGCATAAATTTTTTTGAGATGGGAGCTATTCATGGGCTCCTGCAGAGGTTCCCCTTCGGGTGTTGATAACTGATATGCCCCTGATTTATAGCTTGCTGTGACAATGAAAGGCCCTAACCAATTGGGTTTGAACTTTCCTTTGCTGCTGGGATTTGGGACATTCTTCTGATTTTCTTTCAAGACCAATTCTCTGACTTGGAATGTCCTGCTTCTGGTCTTCTTGTTGTAGCTTTGTTTGAGTCTATTCTAATAGACTTGTAAGTGATTCAAAGCATCTATGCATCTCTCATCTAGTAACTCCAGCTCGTTTAGTCTTGAAACCCGATATTTTTCATCAGTGATGAGATTTTGCAGTGATATTCTGAGGGATGGGAGCTCGATCTCAATGGGGAGTACAGCCTCTGATCCGTTGACCAAGGAGAATGGGGTGGTGCTAGTGGGTGTGCGGATGCTGGTTCGATAAGCCCAGAGGGAGAGATTAAGCTACAAGTGCCAGTCACGACCTGCGTCATTGACTATTTTCTTGAGGATTTTGAGGATGGTTTTGTTCATGGCTTCTGCTTGGCCATTGCCTTGGGGATAGTACGGGGTGGAGAAGCGATGCTGGATTTTGAATTTCTCGCACAAGTCGTGAACATCCTGGTTCTTGAATGGTGTCCCATTATCTAAGATAATAGCTTGTGGGACACCGTAACGACAGATGAGATAGTTCAAGATGAATTTTGAGATCTACTTTCCAGTGATGTAGGTCATGGGTATGGCTTCCACCCACTTTGTGAAGTACTCAGTTGCAGTTATAATGAATTTGTGGCCACTGGACGAGGTGGGTGTGATTTTTCCAATGAGGTCGAGTCCCCATTGTGAGAAAGGCCATGGTGTGACGATCGGATGGAGCTCTTGAGCTGGAGCATGGATGAGATCCCCATGTTGCTGACATTGTAAACACCTTTTAGCATGATCATGTGCTTCTCTTTCCATCGTGGGCCAATAATACCCCAGCCTCAGCAGTTTCTTGGCGATGGTTATCCCACTCGAGTGTGAGCCACAGATACCATTATGAACCTCGATTAGAGCAGTTAATGCCTCCTCAATATTTAGACAATGTAGTAAGGTACCCTCTATGCTTCTACGGTATAAGGTATCACCTAGGATGACAAATCTAGATGCTTTTTTGATGAAGGTTCATTTTAGGCTCGATGGTAGGTCAGCGGGTAAGACTCCTATTTGAAGATATGTATATATGTCATGATACTAAGGATCGCCAGGACCAACGATTTCACACACGTATTCCGATTCTAGTACCTCGAATGTGGGGATGAGAAGCTGCTCGATCAGAAATTCATATTTCGGCACATTGTGAGGGATGTCTACTAGAGACCCAATTGTAGCCATGGCGTCAGCGGCTCTATTGTTGGTTCTTGGAATCTGCTCAAATGTTATGTCAATGAAGGATTCTTTGAGAGTCTCCACCAATTTCTTGTATGGAGTTAGTTTGTCATCCTTAGTCTGATATTCATCATTGACTTGATTTATGATCAACTGAGAGTCTCCGTAGACTTTGAGGGATATGATATTCCATTGCACTGCTATCCTGAGACCTATAGTCAAAGCCTCATATTTCGTTATGTTGTTTGTACAGGGGAATGCTAATTTGTATGACTGTGGTATGCAGTCCCCTTGGGGGGTGATGAAGAAGATACCAGCTCCTAATCCGTGTTGTGTGTATGAGTCGTCGAAGTATAATTTCCAGTGATCGGCTACATTAAGGTTAAAGATGGATTCATTTGGAAATTCAGATACAAGAGGATTCTCAGAATACATAGGTGCTTCTGCTAATTGATCTGCAATAACCTGTCCCTTGATTGCTTTCCTCTCTACATACTCAATGTCATATTCTGATAATATCATGACCCATTTTGCCATTCTGCCAGTTAACATTGCCTTAGATAAGAGATAATTGAGGGGATCAATTTTTGTAATGAGCTTGATCTTGTGTGCCAACATGTAGTGTCTAAATTTTTGGGATGCAAACACTACTGCGAGGCAAGCTTTTTAAATGAAGGAGTAATTTAGCTCGTGACTGACCATTGTCCTGCTGATATAGTATATGGATCTTTCTGTTCCATTTTCATCATGCTGAGCAAGAAGAGCTCCTAGGGCTGCTACTGTTGCTGACACATATAAGATCAATGGCTTTCTCGGGATAGGTGGCATTAACACTAGAGGTGTCAGTAGATATTCCTTTATCTTGTTGAATGCCTCTTCGCATTTTGTATCCCATTTGTATGATACCCCCTTGTGGAGTAGGTGTGAATACGGATTATGCATGTCTGCCAGTTGTGCTATGAACCTTCTAATGGATTGGAGCCTACCTTGGAGGCCTCTCAGTTGCTTTAAGTTCCTTGGTGCTTCCATCTCAAGGATTGCTTTGAATTTTGCTGGATCTACCTCAATACCCCTCATGGAGACTATGTATCCTAGTAGTTTACCTGATTATATGTAGAAGACGCACTTCTTGGGATTTAGTCTAACCTTGTATTCCTCTAATTTGTCAAAGATAGCACTTAGGGTTGCTATATGATCTTGTCTTTTTCTTGATTTAGCTAGGATGTCATCCACATAGTCTTCGACTGTTTTGTGAATCATATCATGGAATATTAGAGTCATGGCCCTTTGATAGGTTGCTCCTACGTTCTTTAGACCAAATGGCATCATGTTCTAGCAGTAGGTCCCCCATGGACAAGTGAAAGCCGTCTTGTGTTGGTCTTCTTTTGCTATCATGATCTGGTTATATCCTGAAAATCCATCCATTAACGATAGCATCTCATGCCCTGCTGTCATGTCTACTATCATGTTGATGTTGGGGAGCAGGAAATCATCCTTGGGACATGCTTTGTTCAAATCTCTGAAATTCGTGTAGATTCTGATAGCTCCATCAGGTTTTGAAATAGGTACCAAGTTTGATACCCATTCTAGATAATCAATTGGTCGGATGAATCCAACATCTAACAACTTTTTGAGTTCCATTTTGACTAACAAAGCAATTTGAGGATGCATTTTGCAAAGCTTCTGTCTGACAGGTTTTGCATCTGGATACACTGCTAGGTGGTGAACCACAGTATTTGGATCAAGCCCTAGCATATCAGCATAACTCCATGCAAAGTTTATTTTTCTTTCCCTTAGGAATGCTGCTAGGAGTTCTTGCTCTTTTGATAATAGTGATTCCGCATAGAATGTGATATGCGGGGTCTCCTCTATTCCTAGGTTGACTGGGTTGCATTTTTCGGCCAAGACTGCTGACTTCTCTTGATGAATAGCTCTTAGGGGAAGATTGAATCATTCATCCTCAGGCGCCTCAGAGAGGTTTTCACCATTGGATACATCCTTTATTTTTACTATTTTGTTGTCAGAGAGTGCCACGGTGTGGTTTTCACTCAAGGACTTGGATATGATTCTTAGTTTCTCACTTTTGCGACTGAAAGATTCAATCATTTCTCTGTAGTAGGCGTGTGTGTCCAACTCCATTATGAATCCTGCCTTGTGATCTCCATCTGGAATGTTATCCCTCAACCCCATGAATTCTGAGAGCGCTTCATCATTTTTGAATGTATCAAGAACTGGTGGTCCTCTTTGGTCATAGTCGATCAGTTGGGGGTAAACTAAGCGGATCTTGTGATTTTGATGATCGGATTTGAAAGATAAGGTACTAATCATACACAGGGTGGTATCTTCAAACAACCTAGGTAGGTTGGATAAGGTATCTTCATCATCGCTACTAATGTAGGGCTTGGTTATAAAATTATGTGTGTCCTACCTATGACTAATGGTGAGTGTAGTTGTACTATTACTGGCTAAGGAGAAACATTAGCAGCTCTAATCGGAGGACTTTGGCCACGTATGGTTATTCTCAAAGTGGCACATCCAAGACCAAGATTTGTTATAGGTCGCGTCTCAGGCATGATTGGTATTAAGAGTCCATTGTCATTTTGTCCTAGTCTTTGATTTCGGTCATAGCCCATCGCAAGGATCATGTGTAGGCCTCTGCTTCTTTCATCCATTGGTAATTCAGGTGTCGGTCTTTCATCTCAATACAACATGTTTGATGGATCTGCTTCAATTACCTCATGGCCAAGGTCTCCCCATTTTGTGAATTCAGGATAATTTTGAGGATAGGTTTGTGATGAGGGAGCTTGATTTTCTTGTGGGCGTCCTCGTGATCTTGGAGATTGTGGTAAATCTCCTATCACAAAAGCATTATTAGGGAGCCTATAACTTCCACAACTGTCCTCTTGGATGATGAGCTTGATATTGGATATGGTGGGAATGGCAGGTGTCTCTGTTGCAGAAGTGGACGTGAGAGTGGCGGGATCGATGTATGATGTGGATGGGCCCTCATCATTTTTTGACACTTGGGGGATTTTATAATATTTTGCTTCAAGGTTCTTGCAGTATGAAAACGGCTCAGGATCTCCATGGACAGTAACCTCTTGTCCATTATGTGTGAATTTCACACATTGGTGGAAGGTTGATGCTACGGCTTTCATCGCATGAATCCATGGGCATCCCAGGAGGATATTGTATGGCAATTCGAGGTCCAAGACCTGACATGTGGTTTCCATGAGTGTTGGCCCTACTTGGATAGGGAGCTTAATTGTGCCCTGAGACACTCTTTCTTGGTCATCATATGCTCTTATTGTGATGCCCTTTCCTTTGTCGATGGAATCTTTTGATATCTTTAACTGCTTGATGAGACTAAAAGAACAGATGTTCAAACCTGCACCTCCATCCACCAAGACCCTTTTGATTTTTCTTTTGTTTACAATGACCTCCAAGTGAAGTGCGCGATTGTGAGATGGTTGGGTGGAAAAATCTTGGTTAGAAAATGTAAGGAGATTAGGTGTTATGATGTTTCCGACCATAGCTTGGAATTGTTCCGCATCGAGGTCTGTGGGGACAGTAGATGAGGCTAATGCTTCCTCGAGGATCTTTTTATGCGCTGATGAGATTTTTAACAACTCCATGATGGAGATGTGTGCTGGTGTTCTTTTGAGTTGGTCTACAACATTGTAGCTATACAGAACGACTCTTGATGTAGGGACTCTATTGGGTTGGGATGACCCTGCAATGGTGACTTTGCCACCTCTTGTGGTGACTCCACAATCTTCGACATGACCGCCCTTGATGGTGATGACCATGCAGTTTTCATTGAGGTTGGAAACAACTATTTCATATACATGATTTACACTACCCTTTCTGTTATCCTTGTTATTCCCTTTGTTGCCATGATTCAGCATCGAATTCGTGTAGATTTTAAGATCTTGATTCCCTGTAGGTGTTTCCACATTTATGATTCTTTTGTCGATGAGATCTTGGATGATGTTCTTGAGTCTCATACAATTGTTTGTGGTGTAGCCTTTGATTTTGTGGAACTCACATAGTTGATTTTCATTGTACCAAGGAGGTTTGACATCAGGTTCTTGGTAATTCTCAAATGTAGGAGCTTGAATGAGTTTTTCGTTGATTAGCTTTTTCATGATGTCCTCAAGTGGTTCCCCCAAAGTAGTGTATTTTCGTTTGGGGTATATTTTGCGTTGAGGTGGTCCTCTTTGGTCGTTGACGTTATTGATGGTGGGATTATTGTTGGGTTGATATGTTGTGTGAAGAGTGTTTTGGCGTTGTGGTTGGATTTGCGATGCGGGTGTATTTTGGCGTGGACCACTAATGACCACCTTGGCGTCGACGAAACCATCATTAGTGATGTTCTTGTTTCTCGCCCATGTATGAGGTTTATCATTGTAGTTTGATGACGGGAGGTTGTTTTGTGGTTCGTGATATGATGTTGATTCGACGGGTTGGGTCATAAGGGCTCTTTCGATGCTAAGCACCTTGGAGATCAATTGATCATATGTGGTGATACCCTGAACTTTGAGATGGAATGATAGGTGACTTTCAAGGTTGGCTATGATTGTGCAGACTTGTTGTTCTTCTGGCATGGTCCACTTGCTTTGATTGGCCTTGGATCGCCATCGTTGAAGGAATGAAGCGAAAGATTCATTCTTCCCTTGTTTTAGAGCATATAGTTCTTCAAGACTAACATCCATTGCAATGTTACCTGCGTAGTTCTTAATGAATGCACTTGTAATCTCTTGGAATGTTCTAATGCCTATAGGTAAGCGAGAGAACCATTCTATAGCGGGACCCGCCAAGCTTCTAGGAAATAGCCGCATCAGATATGTATCGTCATATGCGACTTCCATGCAATGAACCTGGAATTCCTTGATGTGATCTTTAGGATTTCCTGTCCCTTGATATTTGTCAAATTTGGGGATTTCAAATCCCTTAGGGAATGGTTTCATTTCTAAGCTCCTATCAAATGGATAGGGAGACAAGTTGCTTTTTGTTTTGGTTGTTCGCCCTGATTGAAGATCGAGTACTTGTTGCGAGAGCAACTTGAGTTGTGTCGTCATATCATTTTGAGGATCAGGGGGTGGGATGAATTTGTTTTGGGGTGTTTCAATCGTGGTTTGGATGGATGGGTTGGTTGGTGCATTGTTCAATGGTATCGGTATGTTGTGGCAGGTGAAGTAGGCTTCTACTTGCTTTTGGATGAACAATGCTTGTTGTTGCTCTTGTTGTTGTTTTGCTAGTATTTTTTCTTATTGTTGTACTTGTTTTTCTAACAACGCTTGTTGTTCTGCTTGTTGTTGCACTTGTTGTTGATCTAACAATGCTTGTTGTTCTACTTGTTGTTGTTCCCACAATGCTTGTTGTTGGGCTGCCAATTCTGCTGCTTCTTGTTGATATTGGTATTGCTTTAGTGCTTGTTGATACGCTTGCAATTGCGTTGTGTGTGCAAGAAGTTGTGCTTGTGCTTTGGCTTGCGCTTGTGCGGCTTGTTGCTGCAATAATAATTGTGCTTGAGCGACCCTTTGTGCTTGCAATGCTTGCGCGGCTTGGGCAGCTTGAGCGTCTTGTTGTTGTTGTTGTTGTTGTTGTAATAATGCTTGAGCTTGTTGCACTTGTATTGCGGCTTGTGCAGCTTTGGCAGCTTATGCAGCTTGAGCAGCTTATTGCACAGCTTTTTGTTTCTGCACTTGTTGGTATCCTCTTTGAAAAGCGGCTTGTAATGTTGCGTCAAATTTGTTTGATGTGGTGAACATTGGTGGTGGTGGAGGTGGTGGTGGATTTGAAATGGTGGTAGATGATGATGTTGTGTTGATTATTTGGTTGGTGGATTGTGTTGTCGTGTTGATGTGGTGATTGGTGGATGGTGTTGTTGATGTGGTAAGTGGCGTCGTGATTGTGATTGGCCCTTGAGAGACCATGCTTTGCAATGTTTTGGGGGTATTTGATGATGTTGCCATTGCTTGTGTGTTTGTCATTTGTTGTTGTGATGTCAACAATAATTTTTGAGCGTTTGGCAAGATGTTTTTATTAATGGTTGAGATGTATGTTTGATTGATACTTGGTAGGGGAGGAAGCCTTAGACCAAGGAGTGGTGTAGATGAAAATGGTGATGGTGGGAGAGGTGGAAATGTAAGGGGGGTGAATCCTTGTGAAAGTGTTGTGGTGTTGAAAATGCCCCCTGGTCCGAATATGTCTCCCTCCTCTTGTGAATTTGTGAGAAGAGGTGTTTGTGGTGCTCCGTGAAAAGATGTTGATGATAGGTCATAATGTAAAGTGAGAGGAATATTTTGGTGTAATGGATTATGGAGGATGTTTTGTTCCACTGTGGTGTTTGCGTCCAAGTTTTGGTTATTCACAAGGGGATGTGATTGAAGTTCATTGAGGAATGTGTTTCCCTTGTTAACGTTGGGTTGAATTGGAGCAAATGATGTTGTGATTTGCGGGATATTTTTCATGACGTTTTGAGATGGGGGTGTAGATGAAATGGGGATGGTGGATGAGATTGGTGGAAAAGATGTCTCTACTATAGTGGTCACATCAAAATCTGAAGGCAACTTGGCCCCTTGTTTTGCTAGTTCAAGCATGTACAACGAAGGGTTGAGTCTCATCGTGATGTTGATAATTCTATGGTTGTCCAGATTTTGGAGCATTTCAGCTATTTCTTCGTGAGACATTCCAAAGGTGAGGTCCTCTCCTTGGTTTTCTCCTTGTGGATTTTGTGATGATGAGGGGATCAATGGATTGCTTGATTCTGTGAGGTTCATTTATGCATTTGTTTGTCTAAGGTCACTTGAAGCGGGAGTTTCTTTGTGGGCTTCCATACTCTTCTTGTATTGAGATCTTGTTTGAACCATAAAACAAGGATCAATCTTCGAGAATATGGGAGATGACTCTCTTGATTCCTTGGATTAATCTCTATTTTATGTCCCAAAGTGAAAGTTTTAGGATGCTTTTTAGGATCAAATGTGATGATGATATGATGGTGATGTTTATGGATGTTTTTGGCTTTTGATAAATCTTGAATGAAATGCTAGGACTTTGGATTTTTGATTGGTTTGATTTTTGGATTTTGAGATTTTGTCCTTGATCTTGATTTGGATTTTGATTTTGATTTTGAACAAAAAGACCCTAAGATGTTTGATAGATCTGTGTTCAAAGGATGATGATTTGGATATGTGTGAGGAGAAGGATGCATCTACCTTACCCAAACAAAATGATTGTTTCACTAAGTATATGGAGAAGGATTCATCTACATACACTAAGCTAGACAAGATGATTTGGATGACTTTGACTAAGGATATGCAAAAGGATGCATTACACATGCCTAGCCAAAGGTGTTTTGATAAATGTTTTCAAGGACTTGGTCTCAATGATTTTGGTGTTTGCTTGATTTTATCATAAAGCCTAGCACTTCAAGGATGATTTCAAGGTTTTCAAAAAGATGATTTGTGAATGGATTTGATGTTTTGAAAGATGGATGAAAGAGGTTTGATTTGTTTTGATCCCTAGATGAACCTAAAAAGACCACTTTGTTTTTCCTAGACCTAGGTGTTGAAGAGCATGCATATGCTTCCTAAAGACCTTTGTAACCAAGGAATGATTTGAACATTTTGGATTTCCAATCAATGATTTGTGCTTTTGGGATTTGGAGTCTTCAACACACATGAAAGTTCCTTTTTCTTATGGCTTAATTTTATTTTACCAAAACACTCTCTTTGATTAAAAGTTTCAAACTAAGATGTCCAATGTCTTAATTTCTTTAAACCCCACAAAATATTTTATGTGGAAATTCAATGAACTTAAGGCAAGGGTTTTCCTATTGTTTACTCAAGAAGACAAATTGAGGTATAATCCAATGCTTAGGAACCTCTACGAACGTGAATCCGCAGGGAAAGCAGTAACATATGGATTGAGTCAATGATATTTGTCTTAAAGAGGGTTTGAAATTTTGAGAATCATGTTGAATGTTTGTTTGCAAAATGTTTTCGAATACAACACTGTGTTTTCAAACAAAGAACAATTACAAGCCCTATGGATGTGTAAGACAATATTTGTTGGATTCCCACTTGGACAAGTCCAGCTACGCTTATCTCTAGTGGATGGTTAGATGCTTGACCCCACTGGCTCCCCTCCACTGCTCATTATCGTCAATCGGGGTAGCCAAGCATAAACACCCATGAAACTCCCATGGCATGCTTTCCATCTCTACTAGAAGACCGTAAGAGTGTGGGGTGGCTTTAAAATGACCATTCTTGCACCAACAAATAGATTAAATATTTTGGAAAATTCTAGCACCTGGGTTCTAGTAAGGACTTTCTGTTCATGGAGATTGACCCATTCGGCAAGAGTCCCCTTTTGGATCCATCTTGTCAGAGCCAACCGTGTGATAATGGTGTTTAACCAATACCCACATTTATATCCCGACTGGAAATACTCTTGGCTTTAGAGTGTTACCGATTGAGTCGTTCCCTTGGGTGAGTACTTTTTCCCCAAGGCAGGCCCTCTAAGATAAACAAAAGCAAGCAAAGACACAATCCGTAACTCGATCGATCTTTGATGGCACAAAGAAAGAGAATGTACAAAAAAATGCCCCTACTCACACTCACACAAGATGTTCAATTTTTAAGCCCAAATTGAAGTGTTTCAAAGCAATAAAATGTATTTTGAGTGTCTCTCTTGCACCCTAGATCGTACGAAGTGCAAGGGGAGAGGATACGCACTCAAAAGACAAAGTCACACAATTCAAGCACTTGTTCATTTTATAGCCTTCAAAGCAATTGTGAGTTCGTTTTAAGCACCAAAATGAAGTGTGAGTTTTGATTGTTCAATTCTTAACCTCAAACAAAATCTAGTGAGTTTGTCCTAAGATTCATTTTAAGCCCTTTGCAATGAAAAATCAAGTTATTCGTTTTAGACCCAAATAAAAATTAGTGTTCTAAAATGAAAAGATAAACAACTTCATGAAGTAGTGTTGATCAAACACTTAAAGCATTTAAAAACACTTTGAGTTTTCAAAAAAATTCTCCTCCTTTTGTTTTCGTTTGCTAGCCTCCTCCTTCGCTTTGTACCTTTGTTGACTTTTCGCTTTCCTTGTACCTATTAAACAAAAGATACTTATGTGAGAATCAGAATATTAAACTCATTTTGATGATTAAATTTAAATGATAACATGATCTCAATTGAAAAGATGAATGATTCAAATGATTATGATAGAAAGAGACATTCATAATTAAATCATATTTTCCTTAGGCTTCAAAAACAAGTTTTAGTTAGAATTTAGATAGTTTGTTAAATAAAAGCTTCTCTTGCCACAATTTAATCTTAACAAAATAAGATTTTGTATGAAATTTTTATTTAGACCTTTTCCTTCATACTTGATATCGACTAAAGTTATTAAGCCCAAAAAATCACCATCATAATCCTAAGCATTTGACTATTTTAAAATAATCACAATGATGTAAAAAAATTTGAAAGTTCATAAATTTTGTCTACTCTAAGGATTACACCCTCCTAATTTCAAATGTTGGCTATAATGATGTGATACCATAGCTTGAGAGGATTAATTAAAAAGTTGGTTACTAATGTCATTCCTCAAAGCTAAATATGGCCAAATGATCACATGCATCTGCCAAGTCTTTCAAACAAATGCAACCTGTCAAGTGAAAAGGATAGACAATTGTAATAAATGCATTTTAGTCCAATGTAAGGCAGATTGTCAGTATTCAAAGCAGTGGTATAGACTAGGCACATTTAAAAGGTCTATGTCTGCATACTAAAGAAGGTATTTAAGGCCCATTCTAGATTTTGCGTAATGAAGACTAAAAGACCTTGCAGGTGAAGGAAATGAAGCTATGCGACCTTAGAAGCTTCCTCTTAACTACCATCAGATACCCATAAAGGATGAGTGACATACTATATCCATAAAAGTCATTAACTTTGCATGATAGGATGCCTCAGGTTGTCATTGGCCTCACCCAACGTGAAGACGTCTTTTCACGACCTTTGATCAGCATCGACTTTATCTCATACAGGAAAACGTATCTCCTTTGAATCTGTGTTTTGATGGGATGCTTCAATCTTTCCAGAGTTTATTTTTCTTTCATTCGCATAGATGAATTTATTGAAAAGGCAGTACAGGAAATTCTCAAGTAAACATTGTTGACATTCAAGCAAAGGAGCCAACAAGTAAAGGTTAGCGAGCAATAACTACACGAAGGACTATCAGAACCACCATTAAATTGAATTCAACTGCTACTAGCTCATTGGTGCTTAGTACGTTGTTGAAGAGATTGAAGATTCCCATCTAGGCTCATGACTTTTCACTGGTGCATTTGTTAGAAGTTTATGATAAATGTTATTCCATCCCAGCCAAATCTCACTCAACACTTTCGGCACCTATGGAAGATGTCAGAAAAAAAGATTGATGAAATGATAAAAAATTGTATTTCTGATAACCTAAATGACTTTGTGGATTTGGTGGGGAGCCGCTGCGACAACATGCAAGGCTGACATTCTTTGTGGAGAAGACTTGCTTCTACTAAATGGGAGGCCACCTGTCAGTTAGTTTGAAAATATTAAACATAATGACTGCACAAAAAGGATGACAGGCTGCTATGGACGGTTGAAGTGTGTATACCATGGGGGTGGTTGGAGTGATTCAAGACTATGTAGTAATTAAAGTGCACCTAAGTCACTTGTGGAGCCAGTGAATGTAAGCTAGAGTTAGAAACACGAATTGTTGAAGTCTGCAATCTCATTCCTCATTTAAGGTGCAAACTATTACTCTCCCTGACAGCTAAGATTGGGCGTATAGACAATGCATGCGGACCAAGCAGATTGGCAGACAAAAGGCTATATTCTTTTGAGTAGGGCGTGGGCGATTGATAGAGATACCCATCAAAGCATAATGAAAGGGAGATCTTTGTTAGCTGTTCGAAAGATGATGCCTTTAATTTTTTACAGAATGCCTAAAAAAGACATTAACTCATGGTATGCGCAATAAGAGGCATTAGAAATGCTCAAGAAAATACCTTTGGCAGGTGTAAAAATAAAATCAGCGAATAAAAACTTTTGAATTGAGTGAATGAGGACATTCCAACTCTAGAGATCACAATTCAAACATCCTGACAGCCATTGGATAAAATACTCACAACATAAATTATAAATGAATCAACAGAAGTAGAAAAAACATAAATCATGCCTCAGTTATAAAATTGTGGATGCCTATAATCAGAATCTGGTGAAACGTTGCCTTAATGTCTGATGTACTGACCAAGATTAGCGTATACCTAGAAACTGTGATTTATTGTTTATGAATCAACAAATTTTAAAATACTTCGAGTGAAAAAAAAAACACACATTCTACCCACAACATTCAAAATTGATTTAAAGAGTTGAATGTAAGTACACTACTAAGAAAACTAAACTTCCAATATTTAGCCAAAATGTGTGTTATGACTGCGTGTAGGAAGATCAAAAGACTAGTCTATCATGAGTTTATTTTCTTTGTCCACAAACAAGAATGCAAACTAAAGAGATATTCTTAGAAAATTAATATAGAGAAAAAATCTTCAAACATGAGACCAACTGCCCTCCTTCTAGCGCCAAATGTGGTGCATGTTTTTGAATTCTGCAAAAGACTAAGCTTCATACAAGGTTAGTAAATCACAAATTCCTCAAGCATGACCCTATGAAATACCTTGCAAATGTTCCAAAATGCAATAAAAGATAAAAGAAAACCACAAGCATAATGAAAACACTCAACAAATTACCTATTCCATAGTGGATTGGTGTCACATGTGCTATTGACCCTTTCCCAATCCTTGATTAATAGCTAAAATGATGAAGTGCAATGGAGATGAAAACAAGATTATTTCTCAAACCAAGAGAGTAACCTTGCATAAATTTTGTGGATGCATGAATGAGAATGAAGGCCCTATTTTATAGATTTTCTTGATGATAGATTGGCCAAGATGGTGAATGTGGGACTAAAGATCCTCTAATGAGAAGATGACACTTGTCAAATGATGAGTGGTCAATGGTTGTGCAAGATTTGGGAAGAGTGCCCATGAGAGGGAGAATTTGAATTCAAATTTTGAGAGTAAATGCTAAGTGGGGACAAGAAAATGAGCAATAAATGCACTGTTGGAGGGACAAATCAACTTGCCTTTGAATTCAAAATTGAGGGAATATTCCCCATAAATGCCATGTTGATGGAAAATCTTGGATTTAATAAATCAATAAATTGATTTATATGTGCAAGTGGCTAGATCTAGATAATGCAAGTGGGATGGGATTAACATTTAATCAGGGTTAGATTAAATAGATGATGATTATGCTGATTTAATGTTGATTAGGTGAGTTGACCTTTAGGATTTAAATATTTGATTTATTTAAATCAGAAAAGGATGAAATATGGATTTAATTAAATAAATGTTTGATCTATTTAATTAAAGTGATGATGTTTGATTTATTAAAAGGCTGATGATGATGTTTATTTTATTTTAAATAAATGATCCTAGGAGATGAAATTACCTAATGAATGGATGAAAGTGCACCTGATTAATTGATGAATGGTCCTAATGCGACATCTAATTTGACTGAATTTGATCGAATGCATAATGTTAATTTTGCATGTCTACAATAATAGAATAAAGTTTTCTTCCAATGATTTAGAACCCTAATGATCATGTCTAATTGTCATAGAGAGTGATCATCCACTCTTCATAAACTTGTAGAAACCAAAAGGTTTTATATTATGTGTTCAAATAAGTGAAAACATTACAAAAAGCTCTACTAAATGGTGACAATAGAGGGTTTTTTAAGGCAACCAAATTTCATTTTAAGGTCCTAAGACAAAATTCAAATGCTTTAGTGTTGAGGGTTTAGATTTTACAGTTTAGGGTCTAGGGTTTAGCAAACTTAGGGTGAAGTTTGGGTGGCCCTTGGCATAATTTAGACTTGCAAGTTAGTGCCAATTGGAATCGATTGTACGCTTAGATTTACGAATTTGCTAACTAAATTTGCAAACAAACATCAAGATAAACTTTATGAATTTTAACTATTCTTTAACATAATTTTTTCTAATCTAATTATAATTTAACATTGAAACTAAAGTTTAATATATATCATTTTTTCCATACAAGCAAATAAAATTTAAAACATTTAAGCAATGTAAATGATTTTTTTTGAGCTTGAAATTACCTAGTTTTCAAAATCAAAATGATTTGTTCGATTTTAATTTAGGGTTTTAACAAAAAAAATTGTTCCAATTCAATTTAGGGTTTCAATTTCTAAGCAATTAGAGTTTTTAATGCAATTTTTTCATTTCAATTTAAACTAGGGTTTTCAAATTCAATTTTTTCATTTGATTTGAATTCAGGGTTTGAAAAAGCTTGATTAGGGTTTGTAAATGCAATGCTTTTATTTCATTTCGATTTCTAGGGTTTTGAAATGCAATTTTTTTTGTTTTGTTTCAATTAGGGTTTCCAAATTCAATTTTTTTTGGTTTAATCGAACAATTTAGGTTTCAAAAGTTAAATTTTGTTTGTAAAAACACAATTCAAGGTTCATTTTTTCATTTTTATTAAAAATTCCTTTAGGTTTCATTGCATTATTTCATCTATTTTTAAAATTATTCATTTCTACTATAATAGTTAAAAAAATACTCAAAACATGAAATAATTTTTTAAAAAATGCTAAATTCACTTATTTTCTTCAAAATTTCAATTAAAAATAGAAAAATTCAAAAAAATAGGATGTAGGCAGGTACCTGTAGCTGATTGTGGGGGTTGCTATCACCAGTACTTGGGGTCCTGTCCGCTATGCAGTGAACACTATTTGTTAAAAAAAAATAGCAATATAAAACGAGATCCTAATTTGTAGAAATCGAGATCACGTTTCATAGTAATCGAGATCCTGTTTCATGGTAATCGAGATCCCGTACCTTTTCCATTGGTTCGGGATCCTATGGGAAATAGGATCCTGATTTTTAAAAAGCGGGATCTCATTCCGTGTCAGGCTTGGGATCCCGATTTTTAAAAATCGGGATCCCGTTTATTAAAATCGGGATCCCGTTTTGTCAAAGCCGATTTCAATTTTTTGGTTAAGGCAAAAAATTCCATGTTTCGTGGACTCAACTTTGTGCACTTACCCTGGTGTCAAAATGGATGAGGAAAAGAAATGTCAAATATAGCTTTGTTCTTTGCCTGATTCGTGGGATTCTCTAGTTATGGCTATTGGGAGTACTTATGTTATATTGAAGACAAAAGATGTGGTGGGTTCTTTGATTTCTAAAGAGATGAGGAGGAAGGTATCCATCAGTGCTAAGGAGGCCCTGAATGTTCATGGAAGACCTAAGGAAAAAGGAAAGAGAATGAGAAGCGTGACAAATCCAAGTCCAAGAGGAGATCTAAGTCTCTTAGAAAGTCCAAAGTTATTTGTTAGAATTGTGGTAAGCCTAGACATGTTCATAAGGACTACAAAGAAGAAAATAAGAAGAAAAGAATAAATTTAATTTTGATTATGAGTTCGAGAGGGAAGATGGTGACACATTCATTGCAACTTTGGCAACTCATGCAGGTAATGATGAATGGTTAATTGAATCAGGTGCATCTTTCCATATGACCTTTAATAGAGATTGGTTTTCTAAATATGAAGAATTTGATGGAGGTAAGGTGTACTTGGCCGATGATTCTCATTTAGAAATTTTTGGCTGTGGCAAAGTTAAAACAAGTTTTCTGATGGTAGAATAAGAAGGTTAATGGTGTGTTGCATATCCTTGGTTTAGCACAAAATTTGTTATCTGTGAGCAAACTAATAGATGTAGGTGTGCAAGTAGCATTTTCTAATACAGGATGCAAGATGCTCAAAAGGTGTTATGGTGATTGCTAGAGGTGTCAAATATGGCACATTGTATAAGCTTGATGCATACACTATTGAGTGCAATAGTACTTTTGTGAAAAGAAAGTCTATGGAAGAAGTGAGGGTTTCACCTTCAGTAAATGGTCATGGAATTTTAGGTACCCAAGGGTGCTCTTTCTTCTAAGACAAAGTTACCTATAGAGAAACCTATGTTATGGCACCAACGGCCTGGCCACACTGGAGAAAAGGGTCTAAGGACCTTGAAAAATAAAAGCCTTGTTGAAGGCCTATCTGATTGTAATCTTGAATTTGATTTATGTGAGCATTACATTTATGAAAAACAAAACCACATTTAGTTTTACTCAAGTTCTCATAAATCTTGTGGTGTATTGGATCTTATTCATTCTGATGTGTTTGGTCCTATAGATGTTCCTTCGACTGGTAAATCCACATATTATGTTTCATTTATTGATAATTATAGTAGAAGGACATGGGTATATTTTCTAAAGAGAAAATATGAAGTTTTTAGTTGATTTAAAGAATTTAAAGCAATGGTTGAGTTGTAAATTGGAAAGAAAATAAAATGTTTGAGGACTAATAATGGTGGTGAATTTTGCTCTAATGATTTTGATAGATTATGTAAATATTTTGGTATTCATAGATAGAAAAAAAATCCATATTCTCCACAATAGAATGGAGTTGTAGAAAGAATGAACATGATAGTAAAGGAAAAGGCTAGGAGTATGTTGAGTGTTGTTAGTATAGAACAAAGGTCTTGGGTTGAAGTTGTTACCACTTCTTGTTACTTGATTAACATGTATCCTACATAAACTCTTGTTGATAAGACACTAACCCTTCTTTTGTTACATTGTAGCTAGAACAAAGTAAAAAAGGAAGATGTGATTCAATTTACTTTTACACTTGAGAATGTTGAATCGAGGCCCAATGATAGATAAGAAGTTGAGGAGAGCTTATCTACTTTGGATCTTCAGAAGAGGAGGAAGAACCTCCAACTCAACTTTTTCATAGGTCTACAAGACATAGACAACCACCTGAAAGGTATTCACTTGGTGATTAGAGATGTATTTTTTCTTTGAATACTAACATGGATGAACCCAAATCTGTAGAAGAGGCACTAGGTATGAATGATGCAAAATCCTAGAAGATGGCTATGGATGAAGAAATGGCATCTTTGAAAAAGAATGATACATGGGATCTTGTAACATTGTTTGAAGGACGAAAACCTATTGGTTGCAAATGGGTGTTCAAGAAAAAAGATTGGTTCAGATGGAGGTATTAAAAAGTACAAAGTAAGGTTGGTTGCAAAAGGTTACTCTCAAGTTGAGGGTGTTGATTATGGTGCGATATTTTCTCCTATTGCAAAAATGAAATCCATTAAATTTTTTCTTTCTATTGTTGCTACTTATGATTTAGAGGTTGAACAAATGGATGTGAAAACTGGTTTCTTCATGGTGATTTAGAGGAGGATATTTATACGACATAGCTAGAGCACTACGTGGTGAAAGGTAAAAGTAAATTGGTTTGCAAATTGAAGAAATATTTGTATGGTTTAAAATAGAGTCATAGGATGTGGTACCAGAAATTTGATACATATGTGTTGAGTTTGGGACTTGAGCATTCTAAACCAAATCATTATATTTATTACAAAACTGATGGTGATCATTTCCTATTTATTACATTATATGTTTATGATATATTATTCATTTGTAAAGGGAAATTTATGATTTCAGAATTGAAATATCAACTTGCTGCTAAGTTTGAAATGAAAGATCTTGGTGTAGATAAACACATCGTTGGGATGGGAATTAGAAGAGATAAAGAGGACAAAAAGCTATGGCTTGGCCAAAGTAAGTATGTCAATTCAATTTTATAGAGGCTTCATATGCAATATTGTAGACCATTGTGTGTTCCTAGTTTGGTTGGAACAAAGTTATCTATTTTAGATTGTCCAATATCTTTATCAGAGTTGGAAGACATGAGCAGAGTGCCTCACCAGAGTGCAGTTGGAAGTTTGATGCATGCTATGGTTTGTACTAGACCAGATATTGCCCAAATAGTGGGAGTTCTTTCCAAATATATGTCTAACCCTAGTAGTGTTCATTGGGATGTAGTTAAAAGGCTCTTTAGATATTTGTGGGGTACCTCAAATTATTCCTTATGTTATCATAGTAATATGACTGAAGACAAAATTTCCCTTGATATTCATGGTTATGTGGATTCAGACTAGGCAGGTGATGTTAATAGCAAAAAATCCACCAGTGCTTATGTGTTTACTTTATTTGGTGGTGCAATTAGTTGGATGAGTAAGTGGCGGGTTGTGGTTGCTTTTTCCATTATTGAAGTAGAATATATGGAAGCTACTCATGCCTGTAAAGAAGCCATTTGGCTTAAGAGACTATGTTCAAATATTGGAATAAAACAAGGTATAGTGACAATTTATTGTGATAGTCAAAGTGTGATATGTCTAGCCATGAACCCAACATTTCATTCCAGGACCAAGCACATTGATGTACAGTATCATTTTGTTAGAGATACGGTCGAAGATGGTAGGGTGAAGCTAGTTAAGGTAGAGACTTTGATAAGTGTTGTTGATTCATTAACTAAACCTAGGAGCAAAGAGAAGTTAAGATGGTGTTCAGAGACTATGGGCCTTTAAGCCCCTAGCAATTAAGAGATGGTGATGACACCCTTTCGTTTTCCTTTCAAGTTTTTTGACAAGTGGGAGATTTATTGAGAAAATATTTCTCAACCTTGCAATTACAAAAGGTATTGTTGATACACAAGGTACTGTTCAGCTGACAATGATGGGGGGGTGTGGGAGGGATCCCCCCATGAGGGGTCTGGGGGATCATCCCTCGGCTGGGATCTAGGGGCAGAATGCCCTGAAAGGGGCTTGGGCACAACACCCTCAAAAGGAAAATTTTATTTATATGTATTATTATAAATCTAGACCATTCATCATTATGTCTTATATCTAATGGCCCATATTTTATTAGCTTGACTTTCCCTAGAAGGAAACCCCATTTTATGAGGGCATTGTATTACAGTTGTGTATTGTGATGTATTCTGAGAGTGATAGTGGTTGTGTTTCCTCTTGATCTTTGAGTGGTGATACTCTTCTGAGAAGCTTGGTCTACAAGTATATTGTAATCTTCGTGATTTCTAAATAATATATTGGATGACTGTTAGAGTGTGGGGTTTTTTTCCTGAAAGGGTTTTCCCCATATAAATCATTGTGTTGTGGTATGCATGATATTTGTGTTTATTTACATTTAAGTTTTTGTTACTGTTAAAGATCTATAAAATTTTGTATTATTCTACTTTGAGGGTTAATGTAGGAAGTTATTCCGCTAGCTTAGCTTCCTTACACATATGAGAGATGCATTGAACATAGTAGTTTAAATTGGCAATGAGCCACCCCTTCTATTTTTTTCTCTTCTGCATAGTGAGTCCTTTGGTAGTGAGCCACTGTTGGGTGAGCCTTTCTTTATCTGTCTAGGTAGTGATTCCTTAACAGTGAGCCTTATTATATTCACTGTTGCAATTCATATATAAGTGAGCTAATCCTCATTGTGGTTTTTCGCTTCTTGTGTTTTCCACATAAATTTTGGGTTCTTATGTGTTTGCATTATTGCTTTACATGTTTACATTTTTTCAATGCATGTTAAGGGAACTTGATGGTTGTTCAGGGTTTAAGGGTTAATGTAGAACTAAATTTTAATGAGGGGTTTTGATGTTTTAAATTATGCAACTAATTCACCCCTCTCTCATTTGTCATGTGCATCTAATAGATAATAAGAAACTCAAAGTTACCTATTTTATTTTGATAGATTGAAGTACCATCAAAACAGTCCTAGATGTTTGGACCAAACCAAAATCCTAGAATAATCCAAGACATGTGAAAGTAACAATTTTGATACTATAAGATCATCTATAGTCATATAGTGAAAATTAGAAGGTCGATACCTAAGTATTTAGATCTTATGAGACATGGATGGTGATAATATTGAAGGTCTTAGATGAGAGAAATGTTGGGAAGATGTGTCTCAACCTTGCAATTACATAACCTTGGTATTGCTAATGTGCATAAGGTACTATTGATACGTCAACGACTGGGGGGCAAGGGGGGTTTCCCCCCTACAATGAGTTTGAGGGGATCTTCCTCATGACACAATATCTAGGGACTACACGCCCCAGAGGGGGCTCGAGGGCAGGGCCCCCAAAAGAAATTTTTTATTTATATTTTATTATTCTAAATATAGATCGTTTGTCAATAGTTCTCAGATCTTACGGTCGATATTTTGTTGGCTTAACTTGCCATAAAAGATAACCCTATTTTATGAGGGCATTGCATTATAGCTATGTATTGCATGATGCATTTTGAGAGTTTGATAGCAGTCATGTTGCCTCTAGATCTCTAGTTTTTGATTCTCTTGTAAAAAGCTTGCTCTACAAGTATATTGTAATATTTGTGATTTCTAAAAAATATATTGGTTGGCTTTTGGAGTAAGGGTTTTTTCTCCCAAATAGTTTTCCACATGTAAATCATTATGTTGTGGTATGCATGATATTTGTGTTTTTTTTTTTAAAAAAAATTGTAAGTTGCAAAGATTTGTAAAAATTTGTATTATTCTCCTCTCAAGATTAGTGTAGGAAGTTGTTCCACTACCTTAACTTCCTTACAAGAAAATAATTTTTTATTTTTTATTTTTTTTATTTTTTTTATTAGACTACAGGAATCGGGTAGCACGACCCCCTATAAACTGCAGTCTTTGGTAAACTTTTAACGTGACCGGTGGCACTGGCGCGACACGCCCTCCGGTACCACGGGACGGGGGAGAAAATAATTTTTTATTAACCTAAAGATAATATATATATATATATATATTAAAAAAAATCATGAGAAATGGTCATTGAGGCCTTTGAAAAATGTTGTAAGAATGAGATGCTTAGAATATTTTTGAGTGTTAAAATGGTTTTGAAGATGAGGACTATAAAAAATGGATAGAATTACTTCAAGATGGCATGATAATTGTCTTCTTAACTTGCATATACCCAACTACTTGAACCAAAACTATCAAAGTCAACATGCAAGGGAAGTTGCTCCTAAGAAATTGAAATGAATAGGAATAAAGAGGAATACATAAAGCATGTGAAAATGAACAAATTTGTGAGATTTTTGGGGCAATTATCCTACACCTCAATCATCAAATACAATAATTAAAATAATATTAAATTTAAAAAAAAATCATTTAACATTTAGATAACCTATCTAAGATGTCAATTCTTCTCTACTATTTTTACTTGTTTACTTGATTGATGAATCTAAACTCATACCACTTTTACTTAGATACTTCTACTTACTAAAAAAATAAAAATCACAATATTATTTTTACCATTATAAATAGTTGTAATTTCAAATTGATTCAAATAAAAGAATTTATTGAAAAAATAGAGTTCATATTGATCATATAAATCATTCAAAAAAAATTATTTTTTATTGATAAGTAGGAGGTATTTTTCCCAATGTGTCAAATTGTGATATTGGTCAAACTCATTGACCTATGTTTCATGAGTAGTGGTTCACAAGAAACCATCTCTCATGATAATGAATGCTCCACTTAACACTCATTGCATCTAGGTGATGCTCACAGAGGTGAAGCACTGAACCATCCGAGGAGGTCACCCATCAGTACAGTACTACTCCAGCTTACATGCACTTAACCAAAATTTTCTCCCAGACTAAGCCCACTTAGCTTAATCCCATTTACTATTAAAAATTATATTTAAAAAACTACACTTTTATTATTATTTCAATTATGCCATGCCAATTGCAAAAGTGGATGCCGTATCTACTGCCTAACAGAAGACTAATAAATAATTAAACCCGTTTCAATATAAATCCGCGCATGGTTGCCAAGAAAAAACATTTGAATGTAGATAATGAGTCTGCTTTTGTTTAAAATAATGAAAAACACAGTCAATAAATCCGCACGTAGTTACCAGAAAAAGACTTTGAATGTCGATAACCAGCCTGGTTTTGAGTATAAAGGGATAAATCTTTTTTAAGGTAAGCATACAATAATATATTTCACAGAGACCGAGATAAGCATTCACAGAGCAACTTGATGACACTGAATACCTACAAATTAAACTGAAATTCTCAATTGTGATATTAAATCAGACGCTAAAAGTACAAACTTGGGATATATTTTATTAGATTTATATTTTGACAACAACATGGCGACTTCCAGTGGAGAGAGCAGAAGCCATGGTTGAACAGGTAGCAGTACTAATCAGCACGTTGGGAAATAAGATAGAGGAGAGAAATATTAGTTACGGCACGACTCCAAGGATCAAATTTAATGTGTTTCTGAACTACATCCAGAGTTGATAATACTTAATCAACGACAGTGGAAGTTGCAGAAACTCGGATAAAGACGTAATTGACCAGCGTATAACAACATATTCTGCACATCCTTAATTATGGCCGCCATTGTGAGAGGAGAAGATACTATATACTAAGATAAGTTGATTGATCAATTTTATTCCGTCAAATGATGTGCTTGAATTTGGTAACATGAAATACTTAATTGATTTGATAAGATAATTGACAATCATTCAAAAGCGTAAAATTGCCAGCTAGCATTGAAATGATCACTCGAATTCTGTAAGATGATTCAGCATAATCCTTCTAGAATTGGGTAGTTTTGTATCTTACACGTTTTGATACACTTCAATTTGGGCATGTGTTGGGTATCTTACATCTTCTAAAAAGAATCAAGTCTTAAAAGAATGGAAAATGACCACTCCAAGGTTTCCATAGGGAGGTCTTGGCATGTAAGATAATTCAATTATTCGTTGTATCCCTTATTTCACAAGGGATCTTACATAAAATGCTTCTAATCTTATAATTTTAAAAATATTTATATTTGTTCATTAGAAATACTAATAATGTGTGTTCCTCATCTATTCTCTGGTTATAAATTTTTTTACAAAATATAAGATCAAAAGAGAAACGTTATAAAATAATCTCAAATTTTAAACTTCCATTACCATTCTCTACCATCTCTCATCAAGAAACCTCAATCATGTTGTCCCTCTCTAATGGATTTATTTCCATCAACTATTAGATTCATTGTCAAGTTGTATGAGAAGTGATATCATCAAGGATTAGCATTCAATGCCCCTCTCTAGTGGCATCATTCAAGTATCTATTTATCCCCTTGAACTTGTGTTACCTAGGATTCCATTTCTTGTTGATGCCAAAATGCTCCCTATCATGAAGATTTTTTGGATCTTCACCCCCCTAAATGGGAGCACAAGCAATTGGAGCCTTATGAATCCACAAAGCTTGGATTCATCTTCTTGTTTGACTACAAATTTGTGGAAGCAATTATTAGGTCTATCACTAACAAAGGACTACTTTAGGATTTCCCTCACCAATTAGACTACTATGAGCTGGTTTTAGTGGTATTGTCCATTGCCATCGGTTTGGTCTTTGACATAGGCCTTTTTCACTAATTGGGGCTCAACTTCATCCAACCCTAATTGGTGTTAGAGGCTTCATTCAAGTTCACTATTAAGGAATATGATGCATCACATGGTTTAGCAATTGTTGAGGGAATTTTCTAAAACAACCAACTTTCAAGTATTCAGCTAGCCATATGTGTCCATAAAGTAATGGTTTCTAGCCTATAACAAAATAAGAGCAAGGAATTCAAGGTTGTACTATAAGCACACACTAACAAACTAGATAGCTAAATTGGAAAGTTGTGTGATAAGGTGTTTAATGATATTTGCTTCCTACTTTGACATGATCTAAATGCTCTACCTATGCCCCTATATTTTACTTCTCTTTCTTTGTGTGACTTAGATCCTAAAACACCCTCACTTGATGATTATCAAGTGAATATTACTCTTTTAAGCTTTAATGAAAGTTCGTAAATAAGTATTGCATCTTTTTTATATTCATTTTTTATTAATTTTCTTTGCACCATTCACGCAATTTTTTTATTACATTAATATATAGGTGGAGTACTACATTTATATCAATAAAAAATATACTAACACTATATTTGTTCATTTATTTCTCAACAACCAAAATAATTGACTTATGTGATTTATTCAAGTATAAGAGGACATAATTCCTATATCTCATTTAACAATTTCAACATTTGACATCAATCAAACATCAAATCTTACCAAGGCATCCTTATCTAGTTTTGTTGCTTTAAGAATAACTCATCTCTTAGAAACTTGCCCCTATTGTGGCATCACTATGTTCCTAATTATATTTTAATTACATCATTGTTAATAAGTTTATAAACCCTAGATTCTTACTAAGTATTTTTTGTTCATCCTTTTCCATTTTGTTCCAAGTTATAAGCATTAAGTTACCCTCATTAAGACAATTCTTGACACCCTAAGTACTATGTTATCTTTCATCACATGTTTCCTTCCATACTTATATAAAATCCTATAATTAAATTTAGGGTCTTCTCATAAGCATAAGATCCTCACTTAGAAAGGTCCCAAAGATGTTTTTCAATATTAATAGTCTTCTATTAGTGGTTTAAACGACATTCCCACATCAATTATAAATAATGTTATGAAGCATCTTCTATTTTTAAAGGAGATAAATCCCTCCAAGGTTTATATCACCTTGTCCAAGAACCTATGAACACATATCTAGGTTAATGAGAGCTATTTTATTCAAATGTGCTATATTGAAAATTGAATAAAAATAAATGTAAAGCATTGGATTTTGTTATGTTCTAATTAATGGATCAAAATTTACCAATAAAGTTTGCTTAGTTTACCACTCATTTCATTATATTCATCATGATAATATGAAGTTAATGATGATAATGGCTTGCAATGAAAGGAATTCAACATTCTAGAAATAGAGAAAAGTGTAAATCCATCTATATACCAACATAAAAGTTAATCTAATACTAAATTGAATCATTCTTCTAATTTCTTTTAATGAAAATTCACAAATCCATCTATATACCAACATAAAAGTTAATCTAATACTAAATTGAATCATTCTTCTAATTTCTTTTAATGAAAATTCACAAGGTACTTGAGTAAAGAAGAAAGTTTAATAATTAGTCTATATTATTTTACCACTAAATCTAATTATGAAAGTACACATCCATTTTGAAACTAATAATGATTAGGATCATAGGATGGTGCAGTCTCCAAGGGATGGATCAACTTTAAGGTAAGTGTAAGGTGAAAGTTCAAAGTTGTCACTTTTTTTACTATATTTTTAGCACTTCAAAATTTAAATATTTCTAACTAAAATTTTGTTTGAGCTGCAAAAGTGTTTTCTCTCAATTCATTCTGGTTAATAAATTTAGATAGAAACCTTTTCTTATTATATACAGATCTAATATATATGTGTGTGTGGAGGGGGGAGGGGGGACGGGGGAGGGGGAGGGGGAGAGGCAAATTCACCACCTGCAAACTAGCACATCAAAATTTAAACATGGGTGAATTTGTCATGGCAGTGAATTCTCCCATAGTGAATTGTTGACAGACTGTGAACTACTCACAGACCATATATATATATGACTAATAGCACTATAATATCACTTTAGAAAAATAAATTATTTTAAAATATTATTATTTAAAAAAATAAATTATTTAAAGATGTTAATGTTCCTACCACTTCCATTTATATAAGTAGACAAAATTTATAAATTAACTCATTTTCTTTTATTATTGCAATAATAAGTTGTATGTTTTTTAAAAAGAAGAACACCACTTTTATTATTGGTCCAATTATGCCAAATTCCGCCTACCACAAGAATAATACATAATTAAGCACAGACAATCAATAGAATTCCGCACGTAGTTACCAAAAAGCATTTGAACGTAGATAAAGTGACTGGTTTTGTTTAAAATAATTGAAACAAACGGTCATATATATCCGCACGTAGTTACCAGAAGAACACTTTGAATGTAGATAATCAGCCTGGTTTTTAATATAAATTTATAGATCTTGTCACTGTGTTCTTTTTAAGGCAAGCATAGAATAATATATTAAACTTTCACATATATCGAGATAAACTTTCCGCCAACAGATTTGAACTTCCGTCTGCAAGTGAGCATGCTCAGAGCAACTTGATGACAATAAAAATATATTTACCTGATTCTCAATTGTGATATCTTGTATTTGATTTGTATTTCGACAGCGACATGGCTAACTTCCAATACCTAGAGAGCCCAGAAGCCATAGTCGAACAGGTACCAGTACTAATCAACACGTTCGGAATGGATAAGAGAAGAAATGCTTACGGCACGACTCTAAGGATCAAATTTAAAGTGTTTGTGAACTACCCTCAGCCTTGATGATAGGTATTTAATTAACAACAGCACAAGTTGCAGAAGTGAGATAAAGACGTAATTGACCAGCGTATAGAAACGAGTTCTGCGAACTCCTCCATGGCCGCCATTTGAGAGGAGAAGTATTGACTTTGACGAATTTTGTTCCTTAAATTTGGTAACATGCAAAACTTAATTGACTTGACGAACAATAAACAATCAGTATAAATTGGAAAATTGAACATGATACCTTATTATAATTTGGTAGTTTATGTAGTGCATTATACCAATTCAGCCAAGACTAGAACTTAATTCACAAAATCTCCAAACCAACATACAATACTCAAAGCAAATGCCTTCCCAATCTAAGATCACATTAATTTCTCATCATACTACTATCATAGAGACCACCATTAAAACCGCAGCATTAGAATGTTCTCCTTAAGAAAATGCGGAGTCTCCCACACTGATATGCCAAGCAAGGAACAACAATAAAATACAAAGTTGAACTCTGTTAGAGATAACTTTCTGTTCAAAACCCAAAACTTCTTAAGATCCAGGATATGGATGTTAGAATGAGACATGATAACATGGTTAAGAGATTAGAGTCATATCTATTCTTGCGGGGAATTCCAGACTCAAATACCAATGTAGTGGCTCATCACAAAAGAACATTACTGACAAAGAACAACTTCTAGTAAACCAAGTAATTTTCCCATATAGTTGTCACTATGTTGACATTAATGACAACACAAGAACAACCAATACAAACCATCCACACTTCATGCTCCTGTTGCAAAGCTCTATATTTCCAATAGAGACATATTACTAAGGGATAATTTTGCTATACGTTTTTCCTTGAACTTTTAATAATATTTGAAAAATAAATCCTCACAAGGTTTAATAGGTTCAATAGGTTCAAGCCAAAAGCAATCCAATGAAAACTTCCCGCGTGAAGACACAAGATTACAGCCACTATGATGCATGGTAAAGATCTCATTGCCAAATAGAAACTTTAAACATTTATGCACAACCAATAGGATGGCATTCATGGAGTGAAGCCATGGATAGCCTAACTTCACTTGAAATTGGTCTAACGATGGGATAATGGTGAATGAGACATTTAATTCTTTATATCCAACCTTTAGAGGGAGATTTATCGAGCTAATTCTAGGGCAATCAAAACCATTATAAGTTTTGATCCATACTTTCAGTTTTTCATATGTATCTTGATAAATCTCATACACAAATAGAAATTCTTCAGTGATCACATTCTCCACACAAACAGGATCAATTAATATTCCATTAGTAGGGCTTTCATTGATTCTTCTAGCTATATAAAGAGGACCATCGGGTGCATGTTTAAGTAATTCTTGTTGTGAGAAAGCAATATCAAGCGACATCTTACGTAGGCCCTTATGAGGTTGAACTTCAATTAGGTTGAGCGTGGTATGTATATTATCATTTTCTTTATTTTTAATGTTCTTGTTAATGATGTAAGCGAGGCAACATAAAATTTCTATTCCATGTTTTTCTTTAAGCATTTTCCTCACATTATCTAAAGCGAGAATGATATTACTTTAACAATGTTTTCCAAAGTCACAAACTATTGCAATTTTTTTATTTATTAATCTATCCTTCTTTTCTTATGGGAAATTAGCAACATCATGCACATTATTTGTAGGTAGAGAAGTCATTTGAAATAAGGTATGAAGACTATGAAACATAGAGGGTTAATTATCAACACTATTAGTGAAAGAGTTGGAGAAGCCAATATCCATGGCGAATGGTGTGTTGCGGGATGACATGAGTCTCAAACTACATCTCACAATAGTATTGCTAATATGACACAAATTTGTGAAACTCATACAAGTTTCACAAACTCAATGTAAACCCAAAATGGAAAGAGGGTCAAATGCAATGCAATGGCCTAGAATGTAATGCAATTTTTAGATTTCAAACAAGATAATTTTCTAATTACTCTATGCAAAAACTTGATAATGATGTCTTGTAAATGCAATTTAAAATCACACAATGCACTAACTTTATCAAATGCAACTAAATATGATCTGTCTTAAGTAACAAAAATTATGTAAACTGAAACTGAAAATTGAAAACAACAAAATAGAATGCAAAAATAGATGTTTTAATACCTAGAAAATTAGGAATTGACCCTAATCAAGGACTCATTCACCCAGGGGTGAATGGGTCCTAGGTTAGGATTTTTAAAAATGGTTTTTCAAATTTATGAGTTGATTCCAGTGGTTTCTAGATTCTAATTTAATACAGTGAGTTATAGTTTGATTTTTTTGTGAAATTAAGGTTAAATGCAAATGCAAAATATGAAAAAATGACAAACTAGAAGACCTAATTTTATGTGCAAATTTGATTCAATTTTCAAATACTAATGAATGGTGATGCAATTTTATCTAATGATTTGCAAAATGACTTATTTTTTTATATTTTTCAAATTTCAAGAGATGCAAAAATGAAATCTTAAAACCCTAAATGAAATGCAAATTTAATGCAAGATAAGAAACCCTAACTAAGATTCAATTCAATGCAATGCAATGGAAGATCTAAATCTAGGGTTAAAATGGACTCCAAAATCAGAAAATTACAATGATCAAAAGTCAAGTTCAACAAAATGAAAAAAAAGAAGAAAAAAGGTTCACCAATAGAAATGAAGGGAAATAGGGTTATGGTGGACCTATCTTCCTCAATTCATCATGAAATGAGATCCACAAAATGAAAGGACTATCAACCTTGAGATGAGTCAAGTCAAAGTGTGAATCTACAAATTTCCTTTTTTTTGCAAGGATGGGGGTCTAGGTGATTAAACAATACTTTGGGGAGAAAAATTAAAAATAGCAAACTAGCTCTAAAAGGAAATCCACAACTTGGATCTTGAAGATTAAACTCAAAACTGATGGAACTAGAAATCAAATTACAGATCTGAGAGAGGTAAGAAGGTGTGTACCAGTCACCAAAAGAGCTTTATTGAAGTTGACCTGGGACTCATTTTCCTAGGGGTGAATGGGTCTTGGTTTAGCATTTTCTATAGCTTTTGGGAGCCTCTACAATAGATTTGAATCTCTCAATTTGCCCAAGTTTTGGGTTCAAAAAGCCAGAAATAAATTATGTAATTGAGTTTTCGTGAGATGACAAGTTTTGCAACTTTGACAACTTCAATTTTGCTCTTGAAGAGATCTCCAATATTTTCTTCAACTAAATCTGCAAACACAACTCAAGAGGAGAAAATGTTTTATTTATAGTGAATGGGGTTTTGCCTTGGTCAAACCTTGTTTTGGTAATTAAACAATGAAACATGAAAGAAGTGATGAATGAACAACTCTATGTCACAACTCATCAAACCCCTGGATGAACCTTGGAATGGGTATGTGTAGGATCATGATGAACCAAAAAGTGAAGATATGATGGGTATGTGTAGGGTATGTGGCTGATGACTTCTTTTTACCCAAAATTGATGAAACAAAAAGGGTTTTTAAAGGAGATTCACAACTTTACACCAATTTCTTTATTTTTAATTTAATAAATAATTATTATTCATTTTCTATTTGAATTATGACTAAAGTCTTGATTGATAAGCTGATTGAAAAACATCTATAGCTTTGAAATAGTATCACATTTTTTGAATCCAAAACATGTGTCACATTATATGCTTCACATACTATAGAATTAAAAAAAAATGAATTTCATGAATTTTTGACCAAGTTAAGGTGGTCAGACATACAAGTTTTTATATTTTTTAAAATTTGTAATAAAAAAATTATAATTAATTATTTACTTAGAAAAAAATTACAAATAAATATGCATCACATTCAGACATGAATCTTATACTTATATCTAAAATCTTATAAAAAATATTATCATTTTATTGTGGCTATGGTGGTCAGACAGGCACCTACTTATTTTTTCCCTAAAATTTAAGTACTACTGCATTGAAATTTGAAATTTTCACCAAAAAGATCTTTTTTTAAAAATAAACCTAGTAGTTTAGAAACTACATTCAATTTGCTACAGATTCTATTGTTACATATTTTTGAAATAATATAGATAACTTATTCAAATTTTTACATCAAGTTGTCTAACTCTAATTTTTTTGAATTTTTTGCCACTTAAGGACCTATTTTTCCCATGATGATCCCACACATACCTAAATGTAGATTTGCAACTAGTATGAAATGGCTTCAATGAATGTGGGTCTTGATCTTGAAACTTGATTTGAAACAATGTCTTTGAATGCTTGAATGGATCATTAACTCTACATCAACATATTAGTTCCAATAACATGCATGGTGCAAAAAGACATGACAAATAGATCTTGATTTTTGTAATAATTCTTCAATAAATCTTCTCTTGAATACCTTGAAATACTATAATAATGCTCTCGATCTCATAATAATCTTCTAGCTTGAAAAATCTAGGTGAAACATAGTGACATGACCTTATATTTATAGATATGTAACATTAATTTCCTAAAATTCAAATAACACAAGCTGGCATTTGAATATGGATTCGAAATCATTAAAATACCACCAAAAATATAATTTAAATTTAGGTCCTAGGTCTAAGTGAGGACCCATTCGCTCATGTGTGAATATGTCATAGGTCACTCACCTAGGACATACATTGTTGAATGAGAAGTGTTATGTTTAGGCATTAATGAATGTCAAGTTTCCTCTTTGAAAAATGTGATAAATTAGGCTTGGATTTGAATTAAAGGTGCCAATTAAGGCAAATTAACCTCCATTAATTAGGGGATTTGTAGATAAGTGTGAAAGTGTAAAGAGGTACACTTTACAACACTAAAAATAAGGCATGCAACTAAGTCCATTTTAATTAATAAGGCTCTGAACTTAATGTGAATATGTAAAATACATATTACAACACTAAATTAAGACATCATTAAATTCATTTTAATATTAATTCCTAAATTAGGTGTGAAAATTTAAAGGGATACATATTTTTCTACACTACATTGATAAATGGGGGTTTACCTTGGTTAAACCCTATTTGGTAATGGGTATGTACAAGATCATGATGGGCCAAAAAGTGGCAATATGATGGATATGTGGCTGATGACTATTTTTAACCCAAAATTGATGAAATGAAAAGGGTTTTTAAAGGAGATTCTTAGCTTTCCACTAATATAAATTATTCTTTACTTTGAATTTAATAAGTAATTATTATTCATTTTCTATTCAAATTACGACTAAAGTCCTGATTGATAGGCTGATTGAGAAACATCTATAGCTTTTAAACAGTATCACATTTTTTGAATCCAAAACATGTGTAACATTCTATTCTTCAGATACTATAGGGTTAAAAAAATAAAAATTGAATTTCATGAATTTTTGACTAAGTTAAGGTGGTCAGACATACGAGTTTTTATATTTTTTAAAAATTGTAGTAAAACATTCATAATTAATTATTTACTAGGAAAAATTACAAAAAAATATGCATCACAAGGGCATGAGTCCTCTACTTATATCTAAAATCTTATAAAAAATATTATCATTTTATTGTGGTTAGGGTGGTCAGACAAACACCTACTTTTTATTTCTCTGAAATTTAAGTACCATTGCATTGAAACTTCAAATTTTCACCAAATAGATTTTTTTTTTAAACATACCTAGTATTTTAGAAACTACATTCAATTTGCTACAGATTCTATTCTTAAACATTTTTGAAATAATATAGATAACTTATTCAAAGTTTTACATCAAGTTTCCTAACTCTGGATTTTCTATTTTTTTTGCAACTTAAGGGCTTATTTTTTCCATGATGATCTTGCACATGTCCTAATCAAACCTTGAAATGAAATAAAGAATCAAAGAGGGAATGAACAATGAACAATGCTATGTCACCACTCAACTAACCCTTGTAAAAATATTGGTAATGGAGATCTTGGAAGGTCAACAACTTGCATGAAATGGATTCAATGGATGTGGACCTTGATGCTTGAATTTAATATTGAAACCTACATCACAATGTTAGATCCAAAAAAATGCATGATGCAAGAAGATTTTGACATGATGAATGAATCTTGAATGCTGCAAAAAATATATGATATATCTTCCCTTGAATGCCTTGATAATAGTATTTTCTCATATGAAAGTTCACCTCTTCCTAGATTTTTTGAATTGACAAAATAACCTTGTACTTATAGGTATGTATCCTTAATTTCTCAAAATTTAAATATCACAAGCTGACATTGAAATATGGATTTGAGGACCTTAAATTACCACAAAAAATATATTTTAAATTTAGGTTCAAAGGCCTAGGAAGGAGGTCCATTTTCCCATGGGTGAATGAGTCCTAGGTCCCTATTCCTGAAACACATACCACTCAAGGTAAAGTGTTATTTATTGGCACTAATTATTGTTGTCCATTTCCCCTTCAGAGAATGTAATTTATTAGGCTTGTAAATAAATAAAATGGATTATTAAGGCATAATTAAATCCAATTAAATAAGAGGGCCCAAACAAGTGTGAAAATGTAAAGGGATCTTCATTTTTGAACACTAAATTAAGGCATTATTAAGTCCATTTTAATTAGGAGGGCTCAAAAAAGTGTGAAAATGTAAAGGGATACATTTTTCTACACTACAAATGCATTCAAGAAAAAAACATATCTCAATCCAATATCACTTCGTGAGAGAGAAAGTTGCAAAGAATGAGGTGAAGTTGAAGTATGTGCCTACTAAAGATCAAGTTGCTAATATTTTCACAAAGGCTTTTCCAAAAGATACTTTTGAGTATCTTTGGGAGAAGTTAGGGGTTATTTCTCCTCCTTTCAACTAGATGCATAAGTGTGTACAACTATTTGGGAAGTGTTTCAAGATACATTCTTGGTCATGAACTGATGTTGAAGGCTACCTATCAGGGGGAGTAAGTAGTAGTATTTGCTGGTTGGTACAGTTAGATGGAGCATATTTTGTGCCCCTAAGGGGGATTATGCAGGAAAGTGAGTATTTTTGGTGTAAATAAATTCTTGTACCTAGTTAATTCATTACTAGGGGACTTATTTACACATGTTAAGTTTACTTAGGTCATAGGAAGGAATCTTTCTAGAAGGTGTTAGTTGTAATTAGTTGTTATCTTATCTTTTAAAAACTACTGCATGTGAACCTAGGTAAGTGTGATTAGTTGTCTCACGTCAAATGATTAAGACACTTGTTACAATCCTATGACATCTTGCATCTCACCTTGCCTATATAACCAAGGGCTCTCTCTCATTGTAAACAATTACAATCATATCATTGACAATGAATACAATTTATTCTTGTCACATTCCTTTCTCTCTCTTTTGTGCTTTCTATTTGGTCTCAAGATCTTGTAATCCATAGCCAATTCTAACATGGTATTAGAGTAGGTTGGGTGCCATTGGATAGTCCTTTTCTAAAAAGAGATACCAAACTTGGGGAGGTTCTATTTTAGACTCTTTATTGCAGGTTCATGTCAACTTGCTTGTTGGTGCAAAATTGAGCTCACCATTACATCTAGAAGGTTTGAGAAAGTTGATTTTTCCTTTTGTTTTGTCCAAATCGGACATATGAGGCCAAATATATGAGGGTTTGAAGCTAAATAGTAGTTGCCAAATCCAAAAGGTAGCTACAATTTTGGAGTATTTTGGGTCAAATCCAACCCTACCATCACGTCCAGAAGGGCCAAAAACCCTAAGATCGACTGCCAAATTGTCCAAATTAGAGCAGTTGTTCGGTGAGGCAAAAAAATTCTCAAGGAGCCAAACAGCCCCAAGTCATCATTATTGCTTGACAGTACAATTTTTCAAACAAAAAAAAATCCATTTGAAATTTTTTGAAATTTCTTTTTGAAAATTTAAATCAAGTGATTAACTTTCATATTGAAAAAATTGTATTTAAAAATCATTGTAAAAACAAATAAAATTAGTATTTTTGTATAGTTTGCGGACTATACAATCCATAGATGTACCTATACCTGGTACCACTAGGTCCCCTCTGCCATGCGGTGAATTTCCATTCACTGGGTGGGCCCCTCCACCTAACTTGTAGGCTCCCACCATACATTTTTGCATAGAATAAAAAGTATGGTGGCAAATATTTGAGGCTGGAAAATATACCCAGCCGATAAAGACTAATTGGTGACTTCAAAAAGTTAAATTCGGCAAAAGAAAAACCAGTGGTCTTCTCTTCAAAATAGCAAGTAGTTTAAGTGAAAATCAGTGAAAGGGATCAATTAGGGAATATTCCCCTTCAAACCACCTGCATATCGGTAAATAGTTTCCCATTTACAAAAGTGGTTTCCTAGAAAAGAAAGGGTGGTTTTTCTATTTGGTAGGTGGTTTTGCTTTTCCTGACAACGGTTTGGCGATCTAGAGCATATTTCGGCAACGAAGAGAAAATTATTTTTTACCTCGGCTAGGGAACGTCAAATTTAACCCCATGGTCAGATGATGTCAGTGACACATCAACATTCAAAAATTCTTTTGCCCCCCTCACAGATTGAATTTTCATTTTTATAGTCCAACTTTGAAGCTTCATAACTTGCTCATTTTGGCTCCTTTTTTGAGAAATTTTCCTTTGATTTAAGTTATTTTTTCATGCTCTTCGTAGTTGTGCAATCATTTTTTTGTTTTGGTGTCTGAATTTTCTAGAAATTATAAATTCTCATAGCTGTTGCTACTTTTTCCTCATTTTAGGAACTTTGGGAGCTCATATCTTGCTCCTACGGTAACATTTTTGGATGCAATTTTTTTTTAAAGTGCATGGTTTTTTGTGTACTTCTTAGTGGTATGATTAAATTGATATCAGTGTATACCAAAAATTGTACTTGACTTTGTGGCCTATTTTGGCATTTGCATGTACAAAGATCAAAGTCCACTTCATTGTTTTTTAGCAAGTGGCAACTGTAAACGCATTACTCATAAAGTGCCAAATCAGATATTGCTTGGGGGGTTTCTTGATTGAATGATTTGGGGGGGTAATCTTGCAGTGATTACTTGCATTCTTTTGCTTGGTTTGTGTTCTTGAAATGGGGAAATCTCAAATTGAACTCCTAACTCCACATAATTATGCTACATGGAGAAAATCAATATGGAACTATCTCATAATGAAAGGTTTAATTGGTCATCTAAAGGACACCATTCAAAAACCTATTGATGCTAAAGAATTGGAAAAATAGGAGATTGATCATGAGAAAACATTTGGATGCACATGTTCATTAGTCACATTTGATTTACAATTTCATATTGAATCATGAAATACATCTAAAGGAGCATGGGAGACTTTTGAAAAATTGTATGGTAAAATAGATAAGATTAGGGGTTATCAAATTGATAATGATTTGATGAATCTTGATCCTAAAAATTTTGACCACATCGAAGACTACATATCCAAAATCAAGCAATTAAGAACACAATTGAAGGAATGTATTATTGAAAAAGAGGATTTACAATTGATTTTGAATGTGTTATCCAAGCTTGGTATTGAGTATTCAATATTTTTTTTTGGCTTTTATACCCATCAACTTTCTATTGCAAAATCATATGTTGATCCTAAGTTTGATGACTTTGAAAATCTCCTAATCCAAGAGGAAACTAAGTTAATGAACATGGATCTAATCAAGTCTTCCAAGTCACATGCATTGGTGGCAAGTGAGTCTAAGGGATATAAAGAATCAGGGAATCTTGATAAGAAGCAAAAGAAGAAAAAGAACAAGCCACAAAGAATTAGAATCCTCATCCTTAAAAGGAGAATCATCTAAGAAGGAGAGGCCTTTTTGTGCATATTGCAAGAAGTGTGGACATGAAGAACACTATTGTTATAAGAAGGATATTGATGAGTTGAAAAATCTTCTAAAAAATAATTGCATTGATTTTCCTTCTAGAATGTCTGAATCTTCTTCTCCTTCTACTTCAAAATAGTCTAAAAAGGACAAATGTAAAGCTTCATTATCAAAATATAAAGGACAAGCCCTTTGTGCTCTTTGAGTTCTAGGATCAGGGAGATGGCTTCTAGATTCAAGAGCATCTCATCATATGGCATCTTCATAGACTATCTTCTGGGTATGTGCATGATCATGATGGGCCAAAAAGTGGCAATATGATGGGTATGTGGCTGACGACTATTTTTTTACCCAAAATTTATGAAATGAAAATGTTTTTTAAAGGAGATTCTTAGCTTTCCACCAATATAAATTATGCTTTACTTTGAAGTTAATAAGTAATTATTATTCATTTTCTATTCAAATTACGACTAAAGTCCTAATTGATAGCCTGATTGGAAAACATCTATAGCTTTTAAATGGTATCACATTTTTTGAATCCAAAACATGCATCACATTCTATGCTTCACATACTATAGGACTAAAAAAAAATATAAAGTTTTGACCAAGTTAAGGTGGTCAAACATACAGTATTTTATATTTTTTTAAAAGTTGTAATAAAAATTCATAATTAATTATTTACTTCAAAAAAAATTAGAAAAAAAGAGGCATCACATTGGGGCATGAGTCATCTACTTATATCTAAAATATTATAAAAAAATATTATCATTTTATTGTGGTTAAGGTGGTCAGACAGACACCTACTTATTTTTTCCTTGAAATTTAAGTACCATTGCATTGAAATTTCAAATTTTCACCTTGAAATAGATTTTTTTTTTTTAAACAAACCTAGTAGTTTAGAAACCACATTCAATTTGCTACAGATTCTATTCTTGCATATTTTTGAAATAATATAGATAACTTAAATTCAAATTTTTAGGTCAAGTTGCCTAACTCTGATTTTTCTAAATTTTTTGCCACTTAAGGGCCTATTTTTTCCATGATGATCCTGCACATACCCTTCTCTTCATTTCAACCTTGTACTATGTCTCCTATCTTGATGGGAAATAATGCATACATTAGTGTAATAGGGAAGGGATATATTAGTTTTGGGGAAAACACTTTCCAGGATGTCTTGTGTGTTCCTCATTTGAAAAGCAATCTTCTTTCAATATATCGGATTACACATGGCGGAGATGGGAAAATTGTGTAGTTCACACCTGATTTGGTCATCATTTGAGACTTGGAGACTTGAGAGATCATTGCTACTTGGGTAGTTGATCATTCATCTCGGTTGTATACCTTTTCATAGTTTGCTTATGATGGTGACATTGTCCTTCGATTGTTGATCATATGAACCATGATTCAAAGGATAATTTTTGCTTCTTAAACTTGGGAGTTCTCACATCAGATCCAGTACTTGAGCCATGCATTCTATCTCCTCTACGTACTATTGTAGTTGATGATACTTGTGATTCAATAGTTTTGGCTCCTTGTGATTTAGTGCAGTAGGACATACATAGTCTTCCATATATGGCTACTTTGGATGGCTTCTTGACAGGAATTTCAAACTTGTTTGTGGAGTCTCATCTTGTAGATTTGGGGGACATCATCGATAGCATTCATCTTCTCCTTGATGAAGATACTCCTTCAATTGTTGTGAGGGAACACTCTAACCCTCTTGTTCATTCTCTACATGATCATTCTTTATAGATTGGCATGAGAGTGGATACTTTTGGAAAGCATTTGGCAGAGGCTTCTTTGTCTTTAGAGGGGATACCTTTCTATTTGGATCATGTTCTACATTCATCTCTATTAGATTCTAGATTGTCTTCTTCAGCAATGTGGCCTAGAATGCTTGTTTGGAGTGTGTCAATTTTTGGCATCGACATTGAGACACTTGAGCATTCTTTAGAGACATCATCCATCATTCATATTCTTGAAATCTTGCATACATCCATGGTTTTCTTTCCTCCTAAGGGGAGGAACATTGTTAAGTGAGATTGGATCATCTTCAACATTCAATGTCAAGCTTCTACCATCATTCCAGGAGACTCAACATTGAGGGGGCCTGCCTTGTCTCTCTTCTACTTCTCTCTTATGGGGGTTTTTTTTCCTCACATGGGGTTTTTACCTTCCCATGCATCATTGAGAGAATTTCATTTTTTATTTCATCTCTCTTTTGGGGAGGAGTTTTGTCCCACGGGGTTTCCTCTTTTCCTCTATTTGTGAGAGATTTATTTGTCATTTCATTTACATGTGTACATGGGTACCTAACATAGCCTAGTAGCTAGGACCCATCCTTGCATCTTTGTGTCATTTGCATAATAATCTGCTACTCCCTAAGTTGCACTTAAGGGACCTGGTGTTGGTGTAAATAAAGTCTTGTACCTAATTAATTCATTACTAGGGGACTTATTTACACATGGTAAGTTTACTTAGATCATAGGAAGGAATCTTTCTAGATGGTGTTAGTTGTCATTAGTTGTTATCTTATCTTTTGACAACTACTACATGTGAACCTAGGTAAGTGTGATTAGTTGTCTCATGTCATATGATTAAGAAACTTGTCATAATCCTATGACATCTTGCATCTCACCTTTCCTATATAACCAAGGGGTCTCTCTCATTGTAAACAATCACAATCATATCATTGAAATTGAATACAATTTATTCTTGTCACATTCCTTTCTCTCTCTTTTGTGCTTTCCATTTGGTCTCAAGATCTTGGTATCCATAGCCAATTCTAACATGGTATCAAAGCAGGTTGGGTGCCATTGGATAGTCTTTTTCTGAAAAGAGATACCAGACTTGGGGAGGTTTTATTTTAGACTCTTTATTGCAGGTTCATTTCAAAGCTTTTTGGTGCAAAATTGAGCTCACCATTGCATCCGGAAGGTTTGAGAAAGTTAATTTTCCCTTTTTTTTTGTCCAAATCGAACATATGAGGCCAAATCTATGAGGGTTTGAAACTAAATAGTAGTTGCCAAATCCTGAAGGTAGTTATGATTTTGGAGCATTTTGGATCAAATCTGACCCTACCATCATGTCCAGAAGGGCCAAAAACCCTAAGAACAACTCCAAATTGTCTAAATTGGAGCAGTTGTTCAGTGAGGAAAAAAAAATTCTCATGGAGCGAGACGACCCCAAGTTGAATCATTATTGCTCGACGATACAATTTTTCAAAAAAAAAAAAAATCCATTTGAATTTTTTTGAATTTTTTTTCTGAAAAATTTAAATCGAGCAAATAACTTTCATATTGAAAAAATTGTATTTAAAAATCATTGTAAAAAGAAATAAAATCACTATTTTTGTATAGTCTATAGACTGTACAGTCTGCAGATGTACATGTACCCAGTAGCATCAAATCCCCTCTACCACGCAGTGAATTTCCATTCACTGGGTGGGCCCCTCCACCTAACTTGCGAGCTCCCACCATATAGTCCGACATAGAATAAAAATTTTGGCAGCTAATATTTGAGGCCAACAAATATACCCAGCTGATTAAGACTAATCGACGACTTCAAAAGGTTAAATTCGGCAAAAGAAAAATCAGTGGTCTTCTCTTCAAAATAGCAGGCAATTTAAGTGAAAACCGGTGAAAGGGATCAATTAGGGAATATTCCCCTTCAAACCATCTACATACTAGTAAACGGTTTCTTGTCTACAAAAGTGGTTTCCTGGAAGAGAAAGGGTGGTTTTTCTATTCGGCAGGTGGTTTTGCTTTTCCCGATAGCGGTTTGGCGATCTAAATCATATTCCAGCAACATGAGCATATTCTTTTTTTGATGGGCCAAGAATGTCAAATTTAACCCCTTGGTCAGATGACATCAATGACACGTCAGCATTCTAAAAAATTCCCCCCCCCCTCACAGATTGAATTTTCATTTTTGTAGTCCAACTTTGAAGCTTCATAACTTGCTCATTTTGGCTCCTTTTTTTGAGAATTTTTTTTATTTAGCCTATTATTTTGTGCTCTTCATAGTGGTGCAATCATTTTTTGGTTTTGGTATCTTTATTTTCTAGAAATTGTAAATTCTCACAGCTATTGCTACTTCATCCTCATTTTGGGAACTTCAGGAGCTCATATCTTGCTCCTATGGTAACATTTTTGGCTGCATTTTTTTTTTAAAGTGCATGATTTTTTGTGTACTTCTCGGTGGTATGATTAGATTGATCTCATTTTATACCAAAATTGTACTTGATTCTATGGCCTATTTTGGCATTTGCATGTACCAAGATCAAAGTCCACTTTGTTGTTTTTTGGCAAGTGGCAAGTATAAATGCACTACTCATAAAGTGACAAATCATATATTGCTTGGGGGAGTTTCTTGATTGAGTGATTTGGGGGGGGTAATCTTGTAGTGATTGCTTGCACTCTTTTGTTTGGTTTGTGTTCTTGAAATGGGGAAATCTCAAATTAAATTCCTAACTCCACATAATTATGCTACATGGAGAAAATCAGTATGGAACTATCTCATGATGAAAGGTCTAATAGGTCATCTAAAGGACACCATTCAAAAACCTACTAATGATAAAGAATTGGAAAAATGGGAAATTGATCTTGAGAAAACACTTGGATGCATATGTTAGTCTCATTTAATTTACAATTTCATATTGAATCATGCAATACACCTAAAAAATCATGGGATAATTTTGAAAAAATGTATGGTAAAATAGATAAGATTAGGGGTTATCAGATTGATAATGATTTGATGAGTCTTGATCCTAAAATTTTTAACCACATCGAAGACTACATATCCAAAATCAAGCAATTAAGAACACAATTGAAGGAATATAGTATTGAAAAAGAGGATTTACAATTGATTATGAATGTGTTATCCAAGCTTGGTCCTGAGTATTCAATATTTTTTTCTAGCTTCCATACCTATCAACTTTTTGTGAGAGCATCATATTTTGATCCTAAGTTTGATGACTTTGTAAATATCCTAATCCAAGAGGAAGCTAAGTTAATGAACATGGGTCTAATAAAGTCTTCAAAGTCACATGCATTGGTGGCAAGTGAGTCTAAGGGACATAAAGAATCAAGGAATCCTGATAAGAAGCAAAAGAAGAAAAATAACAAGCCACATAAAGAATTAGAATCCTCATCCTCAAAAGGAGAATCATCTAAGAAGGAGAGGAATTTTTGTGCATATTGCAAAAAGTATGGACATGAAGAACACTATTGTTATAAGAAGGATATTGATGATTTGAAAAATCTTCTCAAAAAGAATCACATTGATTTTCCTTCTACAATGTCTAAATCTTCTTCTCCTTCTACTTCAAGATAGTCCAAAAAGGACAAAGGTAAAGCTTCATCATCAAAATATAAAGGACAAGCTCTTTGTGCTCTTTCAAGTCTAGGATTAGGGATATGGCTTCTAGATTTAGGAGCATCTCATCATATGGCATCTTCACAAACTATCTTCTCTTCATTTCAGCCTTGTTCTATGTCCCCTATCTTGATGGGAAATAATACATACATGAGTGTAATAGGGAAGGGATCTATTAGTTTTGGGGAAAACACTTTCTAGGATGTCTTGTGTGTTCCTCATTTGATGAACAATCTTCTTTCCATATATCAGATTACACATGGTGTAGATGGGAGAATTGTGGAGTTCACACCTAATTTTGTCATCATTCGAGACTTGGAGACTCAAGAGATTATTGCTATTGGGTTGGTTGATCATTCATCTCAGTTGTATACCTTTGCACAATTTTCTTCTAATGATGATAGTGTTCCTTCAACTGTTGATCATATGAGCCATGATTCAAAGGAGACTTTTGGTTTCTTAAACTTGGGAGTTCTCACATCAGATCCAATACTTAAGCCATGCATTATATCTCCTCCACCTACTATTCCAGTTGATGATACTTGTGATTCAACAGTTTTGGCTCCTTGTGATTCAGTGCAGTAGGACATACATAGCCTTCCATATATGGCTACTTTGGATGGCTTCTTGACAGGAATTTCAGACTTGTTTATGGAGTCTCATCTTATAGATTTGGGGGACATCATGGATAACATTCATATTCTCTTTCATGAAGATGCTCCTTCTTCAGTTGTTGTGAGGGAACACTCTGACCCTCTTGTAACTCATTCTCTACATGATCATTCTTTACAGATTGGCGTGAGTGTGGATACTTTTGGACAACATTTGGAGGATGATTCTTTGTCTTTAGAGGGTATATATTTCTCTTTGGATCATGTTCTACACTCATCTCTACTAGATTCTAGATTTTCCTCTTCAACAGTGTGGCCTAGAATGCCTATTTGGAGTGTGTCAACTTTTGGCATCGACATTGAGACACTTGAGCATGCTTCAGAGACATCATCAATCATTCATATTCTTGAAATCCTACATACATCCATGGTTTGTTTTTCCTCCCAAGGGGAGGAACGTTGTTCAACAATATTGGATCATCTTCAACATTCAATGTCGAGCTTCTACCATCATTGAAGGAGACTCAACATTGAGGGGGGCTATCTTGTCTCTCTTCTACTTCTCTCTTATGGGGGGGTCTTTTTCCTCACATGGGGTTTTTACCTTCTCATGCATTATTGAGAGAATTTCATTTTTGTATTTCATCTCTCTTTTGGCAAGGAGTTTTGTCCCACAGGGTCTTCTCCTTTTCTTCGTTTGCGAGAGATTTCTTTGTTATTTCATTTGCATATGTACATGGGTACCTAACATGGCCTAGTAGCCAGGACCCATCCTTGCATCTTTGTGTGATTTTCATAATAATTTTCTACTCCTTAAGTTTCACTTAAGAGAGGGTGTTGGTGTAAATAAAGTCTTGTACCTAATTAATTCATTACTAGAGGACTTATTTACACATGTTAAGTTTCCTTAGGTCATAGGAAGGAATCTTTCTAGATGGTGTTAGTTTTCATTAGTTGTTATCTTATCTTTTGGAAACTACCACATATGAACCTAGGTAAGTGTGATTAGTTGTCTCATGTCATATGATTAAGAAACTTGTCATAATCCTATGATATCTTGTATCTTACTTTGGCTATATAACCAAGGGGTCTCTCTCATTGTAAACAATCACAATCATATCATTGACATTGAATACAGTTTATTCTTGTCACATTCCTTTCTCTCTCTTTTGTGCTTTCTATTTGGTCTCAAGATCTTGGCATCCATAGGGTATGTGCAGGATCATGATGGGCCAAAAAGTGGCAATATGATGGGTATATATAGGGTATGTGGCTGGCAACCCTTTTTTTACCCAAAATTGATGAAATGAAAAAGGTTTTTAAAGGAGATTCTTATCTTTCTACCAATATAAATTATGCTTTATTTTGAATTTAATAAATAATTATTATTTATTTTCTATTTGAATTATGACTAAAGTCTTGATTGATAGGTTGATTGAAAAACATCTATAGCTTTCAAAACATATGACATTTTTTGAATTCAAAACATGCATCACATTCTATGCTTCACATACTATAGGATTAAAAAAATAAAAAATTGAATTTTATGAATTTTTTACCAAGGTGGTCAGACATACGAGTTTTTATATTTTTAAAAATTTGTAATAAAAAATTCATAATTAATTATTTATTTGGAAAAAAAATTACAAAAAAATATGCATCACATCGGGAAATGAGTCCTCTACCTATATTTAAAATATTATAAAAAAATATTATCATCTTATTATGGCTAAGGTGGTCAGACAAACATCTACTTCTTATTTTTTCCCTAAAATTTAAATACTACTGCATTGAAATTTCAAATTTTCACCAAATAGATTTTTATTTTTATTTTTAAATAAACCTAGTAGTTTAGAAACTACATTCAATTTGATATAGATTCTATTTTTACACATTTTTGAAATAATATAGATAACTTATTCAAATTTCTATGTCAAGTTGGCTAACTCTAATTTTTCTGAATTTTTTGCCACTTAAGGGCTATTTTTTCTATGATGATCCTGCACATGCCCCATAGCCAATTCTAACAAGTATAAAAGAAATAAGAAGAGTTGTTTGAAAATGTTGTCCTTTGAAGATTTTTCAAAGGAAGTGAATGCAGAAGATGCAGACTAGTGTAAAGATAAATTTGTTTTTTCCCTTTTAATGTTGTGAAAGGGGGGAGCAAAAAGAGTTCAATATAGAAAAGAAAGTGTAGAGGGGATCTAAAATGATTATCTAGCCCTTTTTAGTTGATGTAAAAGGTGGGGTGAGTTAATTTTTTTGAAAAATCATAAAGGGAAAATGAAAAACATGGAGAGAGTTGGTTGAAAAACCATAATGTAGAAGTGAATATGGTTTGAAGACCATATGGGGAGAGAGAATCTAAAAAAAATTAAGTACAATGTATGGGAGAGTATTGTATGAGTATCAAAAGAGGAGAGTGATCTACAATGTAGGTCTTGCAGGAGAACAAGTTTGTGAACAGAGAGGATGAAGAGCAAAGAGTTTTCCCAATTAGTGGGAGTATTGCTTATTGTAGTATTGTTGTTTTTTTATTTTATTGTTGATAATTTTTCAAACAAGTGTTTCCATCAATGACAAAGGAGGAGGTTGTTGGTGGCTTGAGTTGTTTGCAAATTTCTTGGGTGTTTTCATTGATTTCAACCCCTTGTATAAAGAGAATTTTGGAATGACTGGTATTGATGTCAACACATGCAAGTGTTGCAATTGATGTACTACTTTAGTATAGTTGTAGAGGTTGTTGGCCTAACTTGTGTTTGGGGAGATTGTTGTAGTTGGAAAGTGTTGTATGTTTTAGATGTTATAGATGTGTTGTAGAGATGTTAGTTATATTTTTGATTAAGTTAGTTCACTTGGTATTCAAGTGATTTTGAGAAAATTTGAATAAAAGAGAGTTTGGTGTGATAAACTGGCATTCACTATTTCCTCCACATTTCTTCATGGTTAAATATATTATCATGTGGTTTGGACATGATTATTAGAGGTGTTTATAGGTTTCATGTCTAGATTTTTAGGTTATGGATCGCACATCAATAGAAGATGTGTTTGACAATATGTCTGACTAGTGAAACATGTTGTCTAGGAGAAATGAGATTCCACATTTCTCATGAGTGAATTTTTTGGTGTTATAGATCTAGGAACATGCTTATATCATTTGCTTCTACCTTCCCTTGAATTTTCAGGTGTTGAGTTGTTTCACAAAACTATATGGTGTGTTGGATGTCTATGCCAATATGTCTGGTTAAACATAATGAAGGTGTTCTTGAGTCTTCGGTTGTTGTAGTTGTTGTGGAAAATATTTTGATAATATGGAAAACTATGAGATGTTGTGGAGTGTTGTTGTGTGGTCTACGAGACTTTTTCAAACTTGGAGAGGTGTGTTTGGATTCACTTGTTAGTGTTAGTGTAGGTTTGGCCAACCTAGTGTGTTGGCACTAATTGTGGGTGATAAGTTTTGTTTGAGGAAGTTTTGAAAAGCATGTCGATGTAGATTTGGATCTCAACTAAGTAGTGGTGTGGTCTACCTTCACTTCTTCCCTCGTTGGAAATGTTTGGTGCCAACCTATTTGATGAACTACATGGTTGAGGTGTCTACATTTGCTTTAGGCTAACCAAATTGAGATTGTTTTAGGTCATGGAGGGTATAAATGCAAAGAGAATTGTTGTCTTGATTAAGAAAAAAGTATGTGATGTGAAATATGTGAATGTGATTAAGTGTGATGATTTGAGTGCAAGCCTTAATGCCTTGACTTTGTGATGCAATGAGTAGAAGGTGTCTACATTTTAGTTTGTTTAATGAGTTGTTTGTGCTTTAGTGGAACTATACCTTTGACATATGAGAGATGCATTATTAGCAGTTCAAATTGTTAGTGACCCACCCCTTTTCCATTCTTCTTTCTCATGGACAAAGATTCCTTTGGTAGCGAGCCACCGAAAATGAGCCTTTTTTTATATTTTTGGGCAGTGATTCCTTGGCAGTGAGCCTTATTATATTCAGTGTTTCAATTCATATAAATTAGGGAGCTAATCCTCATTTTGGTTTTTCCCTTCTTGGGTTTTCCATGTAAATATGGTGTTCTTATGTGTTTGCATTAATGCTTTACATGTTTACATTTTATTAATACATGTTAAGGATTTAATGGTTGTTAAGGGTTTAAGAGATAATGTAGATCTGAATGTTAATGAGGGTTTTTTATGTTTTAAATTATACAACTGATTCACTCCCCCTCTCAATTGTCTTGTGCATATAATAGATAATAAGTAACTCAAAGTTACCTATACTTTTTTATATAGATTGAAATACCATCAAAATAGTTCTAGATGTTTTAACCAAACCAAAATCCTAGAACAATCCAAAACATGTGAAAGTAATAATTTTGATACTATAAGATTGTCTATAGTCATATAGTGAAATTCAAAAGGTTGATACCTAAGTATTTAGATCTTATGAGATGGATGGTGATAATATTGAAGGTCTCAGATGAAAGAAAAGCAATTTTTTATTAACCTAAAGATAACTCACATTATTAAAAAAATTGCATGAGAAATGACCATTAAGGCCTTCAAAAAAATTTGAGTAAGAATGAGATGCTTAGAGATATTTTTGAGTGTTAAATTGATTTTGAAGACAAGGAATATAAAAAAAGGATATAATTACTTCAATATGGCATGATAATTGTCTTATTAACTTGAATATACCCAACTATTTGAACCAAAACTATCAAAGTCAACATGCAAGGGAAGTTTCTCCTAAGAAATTGAAATGAATGGGAATAAAGATAAATACATAAAGCATATTAAAATGAACAGATATGGGAGAATGGCAATTATTCTTTTTAAGTATAAATTGACAAGTTAAAAGAATGAATGTCAAAATTGAGAAGTACAAATAAGGCGTCAAAATTACTTAAATCAAAACAATAAGTATCCAAGAGTGAAAATGAAACCAAAGAATTAGAGTGGATTATTTTCCTATGGAATTTGATAAGTTTAATTAAGAAATTAGCTCAAAATAGAAATGAGTGTCAAAAAGATGATAAGGGGATTAACAATCAAAAGAAAGAGGTCCAACAAAAAATAACAATCAAAGGAGAAATAAGAGAAGCATGGGTTGGTTTTGTATAGTGTTCATAGATATAATCTCAAAATTATAAAAAAAAAGAACTCAAAATAAATATTTTTTAAACATAGTAATTTTTCATGTAAGAAAATTAGAATATTTTACTCATATAAACAAATTTAAACTTAAAATGATAAAAAATAATATTGATCAATCTAAAAAAAACTTGTCACACTCCTCAATCATGATCAAATACAATAATTTAAATAATGTTAAATTTAAAAAATCATTTAACATTTGGATATCTTATATAAGATATTAATTCTTCTCTACTATATAAGAGGTCTTAAAGAATGGAAAATGACCACTCCAGGGTTTTTATAGGGAGGTCTTGTCATGTAAGATAATTTAATTGTTCATTGTATCCCTTATTTCATAAAAAATCTTACATCAAATGTTTGACAAGAGTCTCATATACGAGTTAGATCTAAAAAATATTTGAAATTTCTATGATAGTTAAACTCAATTTTAATGTTTCTTAATCTTACAACTCTTAAAATATTTATATTTGTTCATTAGATATGAAATACTAATAATGCACATTCCTAATCTAATCATTGGTTATAAAAGAAAAATACAAAAGACAAGATGAGAAGAGAAACTTTTTAAAAGGGTCCCAAATTTAAAACTCCCATTACTATTCTCTACCATCTCTCATCAAGAAATCTCAATGTGTTGTCCCTCTCTAAGGGATTTCCTGTCAACATATATTACATTTATTTCCAAGTTGTGTACGACAAGTGTTATTATTAGGTATTAGCATTCAATCCCCCTCTCTAGAGGCATCATTCAAGTATCTATTTATCCCCTTGAAGGCATATTACCTAGTGTTCCATTTGTTTCTTATGCGAAAATGTTCCCTATGAAGAATTTTTTGGATCTTCATCCCCTCTAAATTGGAGCACAAGAAATTGGAGCCTTATGAATCCACAAAGCTTGGACTCATCTTCTTATTTGAATACAAATTTGTGGAACCAATTATTAGGTCTATCACCAACAAATGACTACTTTAGGATTTCCCTCACTAGCTAAACTAGTATGTGCTAGTTTTAGTGTTCTTGTTCAATGCCATGGATTTGGTCCTTGACCCAAGGCATTTGCACTAACTAAATCTCAACTTTATCCAACCCTGCTTACTTTCAAAGGATTCATTCCAGTTCACTTTTATAGTTCATATGATTCATCACATGGCTTAGCACTTGTTGGGCATTTTTTCTCATACAACCAAGTTTTGGGGTTTCAATTAGTCATAAGTGTCCATAATGCTATGGTTGCTAGCTTGTAACACAATAAAAAAAATGTGTTCGAAGCTATACTACAAGCGCATGCTAAAAAACTAGGTAGCTACATTGGTCAGTTGTGCAATGAGGTGTTTAATTCCATGTGATTCCTAATTTGACATGCTCTAAATGCTTTTCCCATGCCCCCTAATTTTACTTCTCTTTCTCTTCATGACTTGTATCCCAAAACACCTAATGATTATCAATTGAATATTACTCTTTGATGCTTTAAAGAAAGTTCATAAATATGAATATTGTATTTTTATTTTGTTCATTTTATTTTTTATTTTTCAAGTTAGAGCTTTCATATAATTTTTTATTATATTAATATATATGTGGAAAACCACCTTTTTTATCAATAAAAAAAAAAAAACTATAAGTGTATTTGCTCATTTATTTTTCAAAACCCAAAATATCTCACTTTTTTGTTTTAGTCAAGAATAAGAGGACATAATGTCTTACTTGTTTGATGATTCAATCATTTGACATCCATCAAACATCAAGTCTTACCATGGCATCCTTATCTAATTTAGCCACTCTAAGAAAAAATCATCTCTTAGAAACTTACTCATGTTGTAACATCACTATATTCTAATTATATTTCAATTACATCATTGATAATAAGTTTATAAACCCTAGTTTCTCACCAAGTTTTTTTCTTTTATCCTTTTCCATTTCATTCCAAGTTGAAAGTACTAAGTTACCCTCATCAAGATAGTGCTTGATGCATTCATGACATGTTTCCTTCCATAACATTTATAAAATCCTATAATCAAATCTAGGGGCTTGTCATAAGCATAAGATCCTCACTTAGGAAGGTCCTAAAGATGTTTGGCAATATTGATAATCATTTATTAGTGGTTTAAATGGCATGCCCATCAACTATAAAGGATGTTATGAAGCATATTCTATCTTGAAAGGAGATAAATCCCTCCAAGGTTTATATTACCTTGTCTAGGCACATATGGACACACATAGGTTGATGAGAGATATTTTATTCAATGTGCTATACTAAAAATTGAAAAAAAAATAGTGTAAAGCATTGGCTTATATTATGCTTTAATCAATATATCAATTTTTACCAATTAAGTTTTCTTGGTTTAGCACTCATTTCATTAGATTCATCATGATCATGTACAAGTTAATAATGATAATGACTTGCAACAAAAGTAATTCAACATTTTAGAGATAGGAAAAAATGTAAAATCAATCTATATACCAACATAAATGTTAATGTTTGCTCTGGTTATATGTTTGCTTTGAATATGCTAGTGCTTAGTTTTATTATCTTGAACTGCTATTTCAGGATAGCAATGTTATGGTTTCATACCTATTGGACTTTCGTTAACCTCATAAATGGTCTGCAAAATATTTTGGGGATTAATTTGGGGATTTTGTTTTTTATTATGTTGATGATGGTTATGTGGTTATGATTTTGGTTACTTGGTCCGCATGCCATTTTGATGTTGTTCTCTAGTGGGGGCTAGTGTTGTTCTTTCTAGGCTATTTCTCTGTTTGTAGTTCTGACTTTGTAACCACATGATCAGAGCCCTTTCCCTACTAAACTAATCAAAAACATAAGCGTTAATGTAATACTAAATCAAATCATTATTCTAATATATTTTAAAGAAAATAGAAAAGGTATGGGGGAAAAAAGAAAGTTTAAGAATGAGTCTATTTTATCTTACCACCAAATCTAGTTTTGAAAGTAGATAAATCTATTTTTGAAACTAATCCTTGTTAAACAATACTTCAAACAATTAGGAGCATATGATGGTGCAATCTCCAACAAAGTGAGCTACTATTAAAATAAGTGTACGGTGAAAGTTCAAAGTCGTTTCAGCATTTAGACTAGATTTTTAACACATCAACATTTAAACATTCTAACTAAAGAATTTATTTGAGATAAAAAGAATGTTTTCTTTCAATTCATTCTAATTAATAAATCTAAATATTTTAAAACTATATACATAGTATATATAAATATATAACATTACTTTACTTTAATATCAGTTTAAGAAAAATATATTTATACGAATAAAAACTAGTTTTTCTTTTTGATTATATACAATTAAAATTTTATATTTTCCAAAGAAGGGAGAACAACACTTATTAGTCCAATTATGCCATGCCAACTGCAAAAGTGAATGCCTTAACTACTGCCTACCACAAGACTAATAAATTATTAAACCCAAACAATCAATATAAATCCACACATAGTTAGCAAAAACCATTTGAATGTAGGTAAATAATGGGTCTGGTTTTGTTTAAAATAATGAAAAGCGAACAGTCAATATATATCCGCACGTAGTTAACCAGAAAAAAGACTTTGAATGTAGATAATCAGCCTGGTTTTGAGTATAAAGGGGTACATCTTTTTAAAGGTAAGCATACAATAATATATTTCACAAAGATCAAGATAAGCTTTCCAGCAATAGATTGAAACTTCGTCTGCAAGTAGTGAGCATTCACAGAGCAACTTGATGACACTGAATATAAATTAAACTAAAATTCTCAAGCGTGGGATATCTTTTATTCGATTTGTAGTTTTGACAGCGACATGGCAACTTCCAATATCTAGACAGCCCAGATGCCATAGTTGAAGAGATACCAGTACTAATTAGCACGTTGGAGAAATATTACTTACGGCACGACACTAAGGATCAGATTTAGTGTGTTTCTGTAGTACCCCCGGCCTTGATGATAGGTAACTAATCAACAACAGTGCAAGTTGCATAGTTAGATAAAGATGTAATTGACCAGCGTATAAGAACGTGTTCTGCGAACATGTTCATTATGGCCGCCATTAAATAAGATTAATTGATTTTGCTCCGTCAAACTATTTCGTTGAATTTAATAGCATGCAAAACTTAATTGACTTGACAAACCAATGAATAATCATTAATAACTGTAAGATTGCCAGCAAGAAATGAGATGTCTAATACGAATTCAACACAATCCTTTCGTACAATTTGGCGGTTTCTGTACCCTGTTTCAAGTCTGGAAGATTTTAAATAAATTCAGCGGCCTAGTCTAGCGACCGGTATTGTTTAAAGGTCTGTCCATGCAATTTTGTAACTTGTAATAATTAATGTGAGGAATAAAAAAACTTAAATTGATGCTTCTAAAAATCTGTCATCTTCCCAAGCTCATCATCCACCTCCTTCATTGTCTTTCCATCCCGTGCCCCAACCCTGATGCGCCTTCCCCGTCCTACCCCTCTAGTAGTGTTTCTTTCAAAGAAGCCCTGCAATCTGATAATCCACTTCAAAAAAATATAAAAAAATCAATCCCTCCTTCCCCTCCTAACACGCAGCCTCCCAATTGTTCACCCTCAACCCTCCTTCCCCCCCAAACTCCCCTATAGATAATCATGTGACTTCATCCTCTCACCCTAGCAGCTCTCTAAGATCCCCTCCTTCAAGCCCTCTAGGATGCGCTCGTGGTCTTCTTCTAGAGAAATAACTCCTATTGATGGTTTTCTTGACCCTCAATTTTTTCATATCAACCACCAAGAGGGTTGCAAAGGGGTTGTTTTGGGTCTTGTACAATGGCTTGCAAAGTCAATTGTTGCTTCCAATACGAATCTTAATAACTGTTGTGTTTGCGTTACCACCCTCTTGCATGACACTCTTCTTGGCTTTTGTTCTATTTATGCCCCCAACTCCTCACCCCAAAGAGCTATTTTGTGGGAATGGTTACCTTCTTGTTCACTTGTTGAATTTCGTCATGGTGGAACACTCTATTGATAGTAGTTGGGAAAGCCACCCTTTTTCATTCCACTTCCGCAACTCAATTTTGAGGCATGGACCCTTGCCCAAAACTCCTTGGGTGTGTTTGATCATATTATGGGCATAATGGCCTCCCATAGACCGCATTGGTTCACTTGCAACAATTATCACGAAGGTTTTCCATGGAGGATGTGTCACTTGGATAGGCTTTATATTTTCCCCAACCTTCTCGTCCTCCCTTCCCCTCCAAGACACTTCGTCCATTTTGATCTAGTTGCTCCTCTTTCATACAATTTGCCAATTTTTATCACCTTACAACTCTACCTAATGATCTCCCATATAAATTGAACGTCTTTCATCTTCAAAATCAAGATTGGTCTTTTAGCTATCTAGAATGTTAAACCTAAACCCCATAATGACAAATAGATTAGCTGGTAGGAAAGAACTATCTCTTGCTATATTGTCTTCCTTCATGAATTTGGTAGGAGAATTGTGGATAAGCATAAAAGTCTTGTGAAATCGCTTAAAGGATCACTTATTCAAGGCAGAAAATCCTAGACAGTAATCCACATAGCACACATCTACAACAAGCAATTACTCACATTGAAAATGAGCTCCGCAAAATGGTTACTTACAAGGGCAAAGGAGCTCATGAGAGGGCCCATCTACAATGGTTGAAAGAAGGGAATAAGAGCACCAAGATCTTCTTCCACTTCCTAAATCATAAACACAAAAAAGAATGTATTTTAGTTATGAAACATAAAATAAATGTATGCCCTATGTTTTGAAGGGATAGAGCTAACAAGTTTCTCCAAGTTTCATTCAAGGAAACCCTCGAGATCTCAATCCAAGGATGAATGAAAGAAAGAGATTTGCTAAAGTTTGTCATAGGGTCTGACTACGAACTAAAGGAGGGTTCACCACCAAGCTAGGGCTTGGAAAGACAAGAGATGAATGAATCATGCAAAGTACCATGCAAAACCTAACTAGATGACTGTTGTGCAGTTTTCGCACACACGCCCCACTTGGAGTGGGGACCCTTTTTTTTTGGTGTCTTTGACCTTTGGTTTTATTGGATTTATCATTTTAGGGTCTTGACATGTTGGTCTTCCTGGCTTTACCCTTGCCCTGAGGTTGGAATTGATTTAAATTGAGCTTTGGGCAAAGTTCGGGTTTTTGCCTGGATCCGGGATTTTCTGTCTCTGGCGGATTTTTCTGGGTTTTGGTTCCTTGTCTGTTTCTGGCAGGATTCTCCGAGTCTGGGTTTCTGCCCGACTTCGGGATTTTCCAGTCCTATCGGATTTTCCCGGGTTCTGTCAAAATCCCGGTCTTCCTCATTTCCCTGGTTTCTGCATTTCCGCGGAATCTGTCTTTCCGCGCATTCTGGGATTTTCCGAAATTCCGCGTGGGGCTCGTGTTTCCGGACTTGTCAGAAAGGTATTTTCGCGCATTAATGGTTGAGGTACCTTTGCTCAGACGGCTATAAGGTCGAATTTAGGGCATTTTCTGATTCATTCTATCTCCATTGCTTCCTTGCTGATTGCTCTGGCGATTCAGAATTTTCAATTGAGCTTTGAGAATTGATCTTGGTTGTTTGCGCGAGGATTGCTTGAGTGTTGCTGCCGGTATCTCGTTGCTTAGACGTGTTGTCGCGTGGATTGATTTTCTGAGCTCGATTTTCGCTTGCTTTGATCCATGGTATGTATTTATTGCTCCTCCCTTTGCTTGCGTGATGATTTGGGGTTTTCTTGTGCTGGGTATTGTTAAATTTGGGGTCGGCTCTTGTTTTGGTTTTGTTTTCATATTTATATAGTCGGGGTTGATCCGTTTTTATTATTGAGCCCCATCTCCCGTGCCCTGTGAGCTACATTTGTCCGTTTGATTGCATATTTATCCTTTAGACGGCGTTCTAGGTCGAGCTGCTTGTTTGTTTCGGACGCGAATGTGTTACCATGCGAAATTAGGGTTTCCTTGGCGTTCCGGCTAGAATGATGGTTTTATTTTTGTGCTTGAGCGACTTTTGTCCCGTGTTATGTTGGCTTCCCGTCCTATGAGGATTAGAGGGCTTTTAGGTAATCCTGAACCGATATTTTTAACCCTAAAGCTTGCTCTGGTTTTAATGGCGGAAATTCGATCGTTTGATTTAGGGCATCATCGTTTCAGCACGGGGGTTCCTTCTTTGAGGGCTTTTGGAAGTTGGGTCCTTTGCATTGCTTGAGATTGTTGATTATCGTCGGTTTTGGGATCATTCGAGCTCAGGTAGTGGAGATCCCGTGGTCGTTTGGGTCTTGGTGCACGTTTTGCCGTTTTCGGGTTTACGAGCCCATCGCGGAATTTCCTTGCCCCCGGATTTTCCCGGTTTGGGCTTATTCCGCGGACAGGGTTAATTTCCAGTGCATTTGATGCTGTCAGCGAAAATCCATTCCATCCGGACTTTTCTGGATTTCCTGTCTGGTTGCGTTCTTTTGTATATTTCGATGATAGGATTGATGGAATGATCGTTTATGCTTATTTCCTATTGCTAATGAGTAATTTTTAATGATTATCCTTTGATTTTCTGAGCGTATTAATGATTTATATGTCTAATAATGCCTTGGCAGCAGGAATCCGTCTGGGTCGGATTTCTCCGAAATTCCGCCCCAGCGGTATTTTCTCGGTTTACAAGATTTTTCCGGACTGTCTGATTTCTCCAGACCCCGATGGATTAGTAGTTAGCGACAGATTTTGATGGATTTATATGATGTGTGCTAACCCATTTGGATTGATATGAGCTTAATAATTGGATTCTAATGACAATTCTTGAATGTACAGGCCGAATCAAGCAAGGCTACTGCTGGGAAGTCCAAAGGTGGCGCCGGGGCATCTTCAGTTTCTGAGACAGAGAGATTGAGATTAGACATGAAGAGTCAGGTTCCAGAAAGTAAGCTATCTTCCGTATGGGCTGAGGTATCTGATACCAACGTCGGTGCTTGGCGCTATGAGGAGTTCAAGTAAAGAACGGCTGAGAAAGACCAGTCAGCCTTGAGGCAAGGAATGATGAATTCAGGATTGGTGCATGTGGCAGGGTTCCCTCCAGCTATCCAGTGCTATGAGTTGATTTTGGAGTGTGCTAGACAGTACGCTTTTGATACACAGATGGTGGTCAGCACTGAGGGACGAGTCTTGGCAAACTTCAGTCCTGCCTCCATTGCCCGGGCCTTCAGCATGCCGGATCTCCCCTCGGTCTGTGCCTTAAACATTGACACAGCTCGAACATATTATGAGAACGAGCCAGTTAAGGCTCAACAGATCATCAATTCGTGGCTGGAAAAGCCAAAATCCCACCACTCCAAGTTGCCTAAACAGTTGCACAGGGTGAAATTCAGGCCGGATATCTATGATGCCATCACACTGTTGAGCAGGGTGGCCGGACTTAAAACTGTCGGAGTATTGGAGAGTTGGATGGTCCACGTGATCACCAAGATGAGTCAGGGAACAAATTATCACTGGGCAGGTCTCATCAGTGCGGAAATAGACAAACAACTGAGGAATGTCTTAGAGTCGAAGAAGTTCACCATGTCCTCCTACATCATGTATGTATTGGCCATCTCCTATCCTTACAAGGGACTGACTCCGGCGGGAACTATCGGGCAGGATATCATCTACGAAGTCTATCCGGAGCTACATTTGGGACATGGAGATTATAGGAGGGCCAATGATGCCTTTACAATGCACATTACCCGGACCCTTCAAAATGCAGAGCACATTAGGTTGTCCGACGGGGCCAAGGGGCTGATCAAGAATTACGGGGCATGGTTTATCCAGTTCCCCACCTTCACTTATCTTCGGATTGATGGATGCCCAGTTGCACCTTACAGATTGCCCAGGTATCCCACTGACCACATCGTGCTACTAGAGGTCGTAAGATAGATTTGTGAGTTTGACGCAGTGGTGAAGAGGGAGAAGCATAAGACTGGTTTTGGAGGTGACTTCCTTGTTGGGATTGGCGTGGGGGAGATGTGCCCGTCCATCCAATCAACTCACACTGCAGGTGAGGAGTTGGCCGCATATGGATTCTCTTTCCATTCAAAGAGAATGAACTTTGATATAACCGGAGAGGCATAGAAAAGGGCTACCCGGGAATACAGGCATAAGGAGGATTTGGAGGACTACTGGGTCAACATCAAGGATGACCTTGATGCGAAGAAGAAAAGGTATTCCTGGCTGCCTGTAGAGGCCATTAGACAGTATAATGTAAAGCTGATTCCGGATCAGCTGGATGACGATGGAAAACTAGTCCAAGACCATGTCTATGAGCCCATCAAGGACAGATCAGTTGCAGATATTGATTGGAATGAGCCTGAGGTAACAGACTTGGAAGACTTGATGGCTCCAGTGCTAAGATTTACCTTTTCTTGGATTAAACATAAGGTCTGGGTGTTGGAGAATGCTAATGTGCCTTGTACTTTTGATTTGATGGGGAATCTCGACCCCATGTCCACTTCTGAAGAATCTGGGGAAGAGGACCCCAAAGGAAAATCGGCTAAAACCTCCCCTTTCAAGATCAAAGTCAGAGGTCCTAAGGGGACTGAGCCTACAGCAAAAAGGAAACCAATAGGCAAATGCAGGTGGAAGACTCTGACAATCAGCAAGTCCTCGGATGAGGAAGAAACAGATAAAGCTGAAGAGGAGGATGCTCCTCCACCACCAAAGAAAACCAGAACTACAAGGGTGGCGAAGAAGAAAGACCAAACTGCTTCGGAGGATGAACCTCCAGTTGTTGATGTGGAGAGCTCCGGAGGGGAAAAGACTAAGGTGTATACCCGGAAATCCAGGACTCCTTCCCCTAAGGATGCTGCACAGCCAAAGGATTCTTCTCCAACATTGCCAGTTAAGGAGCAGGATAGGCCTGTCTCTCCTCCGCAGAGCATACCAGAACCGGAGAATCCGGATGAGCAGGAAATCAGTGGAGAGGCAGAACCGTTCAAAGAAGGAACATTGTTCAGTGAGGCTGCCGAGCTTGAGGTAGATATGGAGGAAAGACACACTTCTCCCTTGGTACAATACGAAGATTCCCCAGAGAGTGAGAAAGGCCGCAGATCACCGGAACCGGAGGAAAGCCTACCTGCTCGGACTCCATCATCGGTGCATCCAGAATTGGGACTTGAGGAGGCTGGTCAAAGTGAGAAAACTCCAGAGAAGGAAAGGGACAAGGCAACAGCCGAGGAGGAAGTCGAGGTGACAGCAGCAGAAGAGGAGAAAGCCACAGAGGACCCGGGAGAAACTGGAGGAAAGGGAATCCGGACGGACCCCGTAGCCCCGGACTGGCTGGAGAAAGAAATTGCAAAGAAGAAACAAGTGATCGTAGAGGACACCCCTCTTGACTGGGATGAAATGTTGTCTCAGATTGGCAAAGGGAAGAAGAAGAAGGCTGCAAAGGTGATTTCTCGGGTAGAAAGAGATGAAGTGCATAACCGAGTAGTTCACATTGCCACCCTTGCTGCAGACAAAACGAGAGATGAGGTAACAAGCCAGGATTACAACGTCCAAACCATTAACCTTGGGCCGGCCTCCTTAGAGTAGGATATTGAGGAATTTGAAGGGTCAAGTGCTATAATTGTTGACAGACTTAAGAAGGAGACCCAATCAAAATGAGAACTGAAAAGAGAAAATGAAAGGCTGGGGAAATGTCTGGAGGAGGTAATGAAGCCTCTACAGTCTCTCTATCTATCCTCCTCTGCTACTTCTGGATTTCTGCCCAAACAAACAATTTCTGGAATTGAAAAGATGAAGGCCTCCGCTCAGGCTGCCACAGACTGGTTAATGGGTGTCCAGACACAAGGAGATGAAGCTATTAAGGAGATCCTGTCTGTGGGCAAGGATGCAGTCCGGGGAAAGGAACTGTTAGAGAGTATCCTCTCTCAAGATAAGAGTGATATTGACCTCCTGCTGCAGAAGTCAAGGATTATTTTATGACATGGCAGGGAGCAGTTGGGCAAAGATGGAATCCTTCCCTCAACCAGATTGGATGAACCATGGGAGTGGTTCGAGGCATTGCAGATCAGGCAGGGAGGCCTGAAGAAGATACAAAAATGGAGAAAATCCATTGATGCTGACCTCACTGCAATCTATGATGGTTGCATTGCTTTCTTCGAGGTGATGACAGGGAGGAAGAAAATAGCTCCCAAATATCTGAGCTTAGATCAACTGAAGGAATGGTGGCATGAGGTTTATGCCCCAGAATCTGATGGAGCCGTCACCTCCCATTTGCTTGATGATGCTGCTACATACTTGGCAGTGATAGACAGGTACATGGCTAACAAGGAAGACTGGAAGAAAACCATTGAGCGATCCAATGAGGGAATTGATTCAATTAAATGCAGACTCAGGGTTTTGCCGTTGCCACCTATTGCTGAGCTAGAGGGGATATTCTCGAAGGTCCAATGGTCACCAGCGCGGAGGAAAGACAAAGGAAGCAGCAGTTAGTGCTTATCTCGAGATTTGTGCTTCCCTATTATTATAGGGCATGCATTGGATCAGACTTCCTTGGGGACTGTACCTTGGCCGACTTGGATGATGGCATTAAATGTGTGCCTTAGTTTATTTCCTTGGCCGACCTGTTTTGGAGGTTTTGATTATTTTGTAAAAATGTTTGGCTGGGCTGACATGTTTTGGGGGAATTTTGGTATAAATTGGCATTTTTGCCTCATTGTAAGGGTTTAGAAGAAATCAGTTATAGACATTAGCAAGACAGTAATAGAGATTAGCGAGAGCAATAGTTAGAGTTTTTTTAGAATTTCTTGAAGCAAATACCATATTCAGAACAGTTGAATTGTTGCAGCATTTGGTGATTAATACAATTGAAGGCATTGTGGTTTTCCTGGTGAAATCCTTTGTGTTATCTCATCTTGCATGGTTCTTTTGTTCTATCTTTCAAATTGCTTGAAGATCTAGGGTTTAATATTCAGAAATAAATTAGTTTAGTTGGATAAATAGTGTATGTGATTTCATATTTGGAATGTTTGTAGCTATCTCTGGTTTATACTCCCAGTAACTATCTGATTGTAGTAGGCTGGTAAAGTCAACCTGGACCGTATATTCAAATGTGCTTAAGTTCGGTTGTAGATGCAAGTCTATGATTTGAAAATTTGTGTTCCGTAGAAGATTGCACTGTTCTTGTAAGATTGCCTTGTGGGTCGAACAGGAATTGGTTATTTGAGATAGGTCCATTCCAAATATATGTCATTTGCATTGCTTGTCCTTGCAATAGTTAGATTTTATTACTTCCTTGCATCCCTATCTTTTGTTGTTTCTTTATTATTCGGTTAGATTTAGGATTTCAAGATCATCATATTGTCAGATCTGATAAATTGAAAGGATACAGTTTGCTTGTAGTAAGGTCTGATTGTGATTACCAGCAATTTCACATTTTATCTGAGTTGTTTTATGCATTGTTATGACCTAACACCCGAGAGACCTTGGGGTGATTTTCAGTGATTCGTTATTGAAAATAACCTTTCAAGAGAGATAGGATATCATATTCTGTCTGAGTTGTTGCTGTGCAGAAAACACCATCAACAGATTGGCGCTAGAAGGAGGGCTTGAATGAGCACACTGGATCGTTTCTTGAATGCCATCTCTCTAGAGAGATATAGGAGAAATACCAGATCCACCATAGGAGAGGAGGATTTAGAAGAGTTACAGTTCCCCAATAGGTCAAGGAGGACTAGAGTAAGGGGAGAATCATCATCACCCATCCCTTCACCCACATCTTCCATATCCTCACATCCTGAGGTTGAAGCCATACCCGCCCTGAAGAGGTTCCTCTTCAACAGCCTCAGCCTGCCAATAACCTACCACCACCTCCACCCCCACTCTTACCAATGGCTTTCCTTGCCAACAATCTATCACCTTTGTTTTTTCAAGCCTACAATGTTATGCCCCTGAACACTTCTATTCAAAATTCCATGCTAACGACCCAAACAGGACTACTGAAGAGCACCTGAGAATTTTCCAGACTTGCCTTAAGGACAGGGGGATAGTTCATGAGGATGTTGCTTGTAGGTTGTTCCCTTATTCACTGGGAGAAGAAGCCTTTTATTGGTATAACCATCTCCCTGCCGGCTCAATTCTTAATTGGAATGACCTAGAGAAGGCCTTTCTACAGAAGTTCCGGATTCCTATCAGTGCCAATGAGTTATACCTGCAGTTCATTAAGGTTAAGAGAGAGGTTAACGAACCCATAGCCAGTTTCAATAATAGATTCCATCGTGCATTCACCAGATTACAAGACCCATATGTTCTAGATGATGGTACTGCCCTGGGAGTATATTACGAAGCTCTGGATAGCCTAACCGCAACCTTTTTGAAATGGAGACCCAACCCTCCGGGCACCCTGACTGATGCTTATATAGAGGCTATCAAACTCAGTACGGATATGAGGCAACACTTGACTGGGCCCTTGCCGTCTCTGGGACCAGCTGCACATCCCAACCAGATTTAGGCAGTAAATCAGGCTCTCACCAATCATACCCCTATTATGAATCTGGTTCCCCAATTGTCGATGGTACCACACCCTGGTCATCCTATGAACCAGATTTCCCCTATGACGAACTTCCCTCAACAGCAAGTTAATCAGCCTGTGTATCAGTTGCAGCCGAATAATTTCCCTGCTTATCTGCAGAACTCTGAAGTGTTACATCAGTCTTTGGGATCTGCCACAGTGCCTGTCCAACCTCTGAGTAACCCAAATCAGCCTCCCTACCGAGACCAGAATAAGGAAAGGATTGATGAAATGGCTGAACAAATAAAGAAGCTAAATCTAGAAGTGACTTACTTGAGAAATCAGAATAGTTAGTTGCAAGCTGCCCAGAAGGGAATGCAATCTAATCAAAACAGAGAGTTCTCACAAGGGCAGAATTTCGACAGGGGGCAACGCAATGACAGGGGATTTTATAATGACAGAGGCTACAACCAGGATAGAGGTTTCAACAATGATAGGAGGCAAAACTTCGATAGAGGCCAAGGAAGTGGGTCAGGATTTGATAAAAGGTCATCACAAGGACAGAACAGAACTTGGAATACAGGGCCCAATAATGGGGGAGTTCCTACCCCGTTGGACCAGCCGGCTAATCAGATTGTTAATTAGTCTGCAAACCAACCAGTCAGTCAAGATAAGCCTCCTACTGGGGTATATCTGGCAGAAGCGGCCTTATCAGGGTGGTGCAGACTCCATAAGACAAGCTAGCATTCAAAGTTGGAATGTCCAGAGTTCCAAACTGCTGCTTCTATCTTTCAGTATGAGGTAGAGAACAATGTGAATACACAAGAGATTGTTCCCTCTAACTCCTACGATTCCCCTGTGTTGGTATTGAATCATGCTCCTTTTCTAGCTAGCCAAGAAAATGTACCAGAAGAACCTGATTCCCAGAAAGATGAAACAGATCAGATTTGTAATGGAGATGAAGTAGCTCAGCTGTTTAATGAAGGAGAGATGAATGACAATGGCCCCTTGGATCAGGATGAAGCTTATGTTGAAGAAGTACAGAAGTTCTAGAGACAAGGATTGAGGGATATGCCCCACAGGCGTCCACCACCCGGAGGGCCATTCACTACCTCCATTCCTCCTAACAATTTCAGTACTCCTCCAAATCCTAATGCGAGCAACAATCCGTCTTATCCACAGGTCTCCAAGCAGTACCTTTCGAAAGACAGACAAGCTCAGGCTGAACCACAAAAGGAAATGACTGTTCAAGCGAGTAAGGATAAGCCAGAGGAACCATCCAAGGAAGTCTCTACTGATATGAGTGAAGAGCAGATAGCTTCGTATGTTGCAGAAGAATTCAAGAAGCTAAAGGTAAACCTTTCTGCATTTGAGTTGTTAAGATTTCCTGCAATTAAGAAAGTCGTCTTAGGTACTTATGATGCAAATTCAAAGACATTGGACAAGCCTTCTGGTGGGCATGTCAGCCAAACTTCCAGTTTTCAGCCTATGAACACACAAAGTCAGACACAGAATAAGACCAATCCGCCCCCTGGAGATAGAGGGAAAGAAAAGGACAGAACTCAAGTGGCCCAAGTAAATACTCAGCCCACCTTGTTTCAAGGAAAGACGAAGACTCCACCATTTCTGATCTCGGTCAGAATCTTTGGTAAGAACCTTCACAATTGTCTATTAGATTCTGGTGCTTCCACCAATGTGATGCCTCTCGGAGTTTGCAGAGCTCTGGGAATTACACCTGTTGATTCCTAGAAGAAGGTCACTCAGTTGGACAGAACCGAAGTGAGTGTAGTAGGGGAACTCAATATGATCCAGATGCAGATAGCTTCAGATCCAAGAATCCAACAAGTTATTAACATTCAGGTAGCTGACATTCCTGATGCATACAGTTTAATTTTAGGAAGGGATTTTATGAGGGCCCTGAATGGGTATGTGTCCACTGATCACTCTCACATGTGGCTTCCCTGGAAGGGAGTGCCTAATCAGATAAGGATTGAGAGGGAGCCTAGAATGAAGTACATGATAACAGAATACCAAAAGACTTCAACTGAAGTTCTCATACTAGAAACTGGAATGGGAAACTACTTGCTATCGGCCCCATATGAAGAATTAGATGTAGAGGAGGTACTGATGTTGCATACGATGCCAGTAGATGCTGAAGCAGGGTCCAGTCTTGTTGAAGTCCTGACAGAATCAGTTGATGAAGAAGAAGAACTTGCGGATAGACAGATCAGCTTACTGGATAATTTTCAAGATTTCATTAAGCAATGTGTGGAGAATCAAATTCACCTGGGAAGGAAGACAAGCTTTAAGGAGTTACTCTTGCCAAACTGGTGCAGAGTCCACAATGCTTCTCACTCTGAATTGGAATGTTGCTTATGCCAGACAGCAGTGAAAGAAGTGCAAAAAAGCATGAGTCCATCTCAGGTGGTTAGCACAGATGAGCAGTGTCTGCAGGAAAAGTGTGAAAATCAAAAATCTATTGTGGCTGAGGAAGCCTCTAATACTGTTAAGCCAAAAGACAAAATGAAGAAGACCACCACTGTAGAATACTGGACTCTCAAGTTTGATGGGTCCAAGTCTAAACAGGGAGCTGGAGCTGGATTTGAGTTGATCAGTCCAAAGGGTAAGAGTTTCTTCGCAGCCCATAGGCTCCAATTTCATTGCACAAATAATGTGGCTGAATATGAAGCATTAATTCATGGACTCCTTATGACACTCAAGAAAAAGGTCAAGGTCTTGCAAGTATTTGGTGACTCAGAATTAGTGGTCAAACAAGTAAGAAAGCAGTACGCGTGTCACGATAGGAGAATGACCAACTATAGGCATAGAGTGTGGGACCTCATTGAGGGGTTCGACGCTTTCAATATCCAATTGATCCCAAGGAAGAAGAATCAAACTGCTGATTCCCTTGCTCAAGCAGCCAGTACTTTGCAGCCCCTGTCTTTGTCAGGATTGAAGAAGTTTACTGTTGAATTAACTCCTGTCCCGTCAGTTCCTGACAATGTGACTAATTTTCAGGTGTTTGAGGATGATAAACATATCCTTGACTTTATCACAAACACGAATGTCTTTGCTTCACAGATCATTGACGAAACAGAACCCCAAGAAGCAGAATTGGACCTGGAAGGTGTGCTGAATTTGAAGTCCAATACTATCCCAAGGGGAATGGTACAGCTAGAAAGGATTTTTGATATGGACAAAATAAGAGATCAGGAACAAGAATCTAAGAAAGAGTCTATCAGCGGACAGTGTGATACTCACAATGTGGGCACTGAGGACAATGTAAAGAATATTTTCATTGGTAAGGTCTGTACTCCTGAAGAAAGACAGGAAATAATCAGAGCCCTATATGACTTTCCAGACATAGTGGCCTGGGGTTATGAAGACTTGAAGACTTACGATACATCCATCATAACTCATACTATACCTCTCAAGCCAGGTGCTAAGCCTTTTAGACAGAGACAGAGACCTATTAATGCACTATTGGAGCCACTCATACAGAAAGAAGTCCAGAAACTGTTGTCCGCTAGAATCATATTTCCTGTTAGGCATTCTACTTGGGTGGCTAATTTGGTTCCAGTGAGAAAGAAGAATGGTGAAATCAGGCTCTGCGTGGACTTCATAAATCTGAACAGGTCATCAGAGAAAGATAATTATCCAGTTCCCTCTCTGGATGAGGTGTTACAAGTGGTTAATGGATCGCAGATGATGTCCTTTCTAGACGGATATTCAGGGTATAATCAAGTGATGGTCCAGTACGAGGACAGACACAAGATTGCTTTTACAACTAAGTGGGGAACTTTCGCTTACAGGAGGATGCCATTTGGGCTAATTAATGCAGGAGCCACGTTCCAACGAGCTATGGATATTGCTTTCAAGGACATCATAGGAAAGTGCATTATCATTTACATGGACGATCTGACTGTTTTCTCCAAAAATAGAGGAGATCACATCTCAGACCTGCGTAAAGTGTTCCAGAAGTGCAGGGAATTTGGCATCTCCTTGAATCCCAAGAAGTGTATTTTCGGGGTTATAGAAGGCAAGTTGTTAGGACATGTGATATCGGAGAAGGGAATCGCTATAGATCCGGAAAGAGTGGAAGCCATCCTAAAAATTCAGCCGCCTACCAGCAAAAAGGAGATGAAATCCTTCTTTGGTAAGATTAATTTTGTTAGGAAATTCATCACTAGGTTTGCTGAGATTGTGAAGCCATTAAATGCTATGTTAAAACAAGATGCCAAGGTTGAGTGGACTACAGAAGCGAAGGAGTCATTTGCAGAGATTAAAAGAGCCATTGCAGATGCTCCAGTGTTGGTGAGTCCAGACTATAGTAAACCGTTCTATATCTATTCCTTTGCTTCAGACCACTCATGTGCTGGAATGTTGACACAAAAGTCTGACGAGGAGAATGAGCATCCCATCGCGTTCATGAGTGCACCACTGAAGTATGCTGAGCTAAAATACCCATGTGTGGAAAAGCAAGCCTATGCCCTTGTCCGAGCAGTAAAGAAATTTAGGCATTACATCCTCAGAAACAAGGTGTTTGCAATTGTTCCTGATTCTGCAGTTAAGTTACTGCTGATGCAGAACGAGTTAGGGGAGCGTAGAGCTAAATGGGTGACCATGCTTCAGGAGTATGACATTGAGATCCAACCCATGAAGCTGGTAAGAGGACAGGGACTCACCCAGACCATGGCAGAGATAGGTCCTGATTTGTCTGTCCATAACTATAATGTTGAAGAAGTTTCCCCAGAGGGCTGGTACAATGATATAGTCTATTATTTGCTAAATCAGCGAGCTCCTGGATATTTAAATGCAGTACAGAGGCGAGCATTGAGGTTGAAAAGTGATGGTTTCATGCTGAAAGGAGTTGTCCTATACAAGAAGAATCACGAAGGTATTTACTTGAGGTGCCTTGGAAGACAGGAAGCTGAGAGAGCAATAAATGAGTTTCATGAGAAATATGGCACTGGTCATGGTTCTTCCATTGCCACTGCGAATCAGATTTTGAGGGCCGGGTATTATTGGCCTACACTATTCAAGGATGTTCATCATCATGTCCGGACCTGTCACACTTGCCAGACTGCAGCGACGAGAGAAAGGTGTGCAGCACTTCCGCTCCAGTCTGTGATTGAGGTAAAACCTTTTGCTCAATGGGGTATGGATTTCATAGGCCCCATCAATCCACCATCTTCTGCTGGACACAGGTATATCCTTACCATCACTGATTACTTTACAAGATGGACTGAAGCGTTTGCTTGTAGGCAGTGTACATCAGAAGTAGTAATTGATTTTCTTGAATCTGCCATTCTCAATCAGTTTGGATGTCCTGTTGCTGTTGTGTGTGATAATGGCCCTGCCTTTGCATCTTTGAAATTCTCAAACTGGGCTTTTGATTATGGCATTGTTGTCAAATTTGCATCTAATTATTATCCCCAGGGGAATGGTCTAGCTAAATCCTCTAACAAGAACTTGTTGACTATCATCTGAAAGCTGTTAGAGAGGAACCCAAAGGACTGGCACACCCAGCTTCGGTTTGCTCTTTGGGCAGATCGTACTCGGGTTAAGTCCTTCATTGGTACATCTCCCTATCATTTAGTGTACGGCCTGGAACCAGTTTTCCCCATCCAACTCAAAATCCCAACTCTATAGTTTATCAACCAGTTTTACGATGAAGGGGATAGAAAGGAAGCCAGGTTAGCTGAATTGTTGCACCTTGAAAAAAAATGGGACAATGCCCTGGAAAAATTTGCCAAACATCAGGGGGTAGTCAAGCGATGGTTCGACAGGAGAGCTAAAGTTAAGGCTTTCAGGATTTCTAACCTTGTCCTGTATTGGGATAAGCCGCATGATCAGAAAGGGAGCCATGGAAAATTTGATAAATTGTGGCTTGGTCCTTACCAGATTGCCGAAATTCTGGGAGATAATGCCTTCCGTTTGAGGACTCTCACGGGAGAGGACATACCACTGCCTATCAATGGGCAGTATCTTAAACATTATTTCCAGTCTTGAGCTGTTCTCAGCTCTTGGCCTTGTAAATAGTTAGTTAGGTTGCTTTCTTTGTTTGTTTTGTTTGCTTTGGTTAGGGTAGGTTTCCCTTTCTTCTTGCTTCGCTGGTTTTGTTTGGTTAGAGTAGGTTTGTTTGGGTTTGTTTGTTTTGTTTGGCGTTGCTCTTGCTTTTGGTCCTATCTCCTTTTGGGATTGTGGGTGCATCTGTATCGTAATGGTGACGAAGCAGGTTTAATGTTCCTGATATTTCCCTTACAAACTTTGATCATTTTTCTAGCGCGCCATGGTATGAATTCTGTTGCCTCTGTCATTTGTCCTGGCAGTAAGGCAAAGGGGTTTCTAGTCAGTCTGAACAGGAACGTATTGGGGTCTTATATCTTTAATCCTTAATATACCTGAAGTTGTAAAAGTCCTTATGAGGTCTGGACAGGTGAAAAATCATTTTCTACTCTAGTGCCACTGTGGTTCTCAGCCCTGAGTGTGAACTTCACTGTTCACAGGTTGAATAAAATAAGAGAAAGAAAGAAACATCAGCAAAAAGAAGAAAAAAAAATATATATTTGAAAATCTTGAGATTGGAATTCAACTCATCAGGGGGATCTGAATATCTCTACCGGGGCTATAGACGCCTGGCTGGCAGTAGAGCTATGTTTAGGAGGATCACAGCGATAACCTCGTCGGGGCTATGGACGTCTGACTGGCAGCGAGGCTCTATCCAGGTTACTTTTAGAGTAAGAATCTTTACGTAGTATGTTCATACCAAGTCTGGTCCTTCTTGCAACGAAGGGTAGGTAATACATGCAAGTGCACACACTTAGCCCCTGGTATATGAATGTCGGATTGGCTGGGAATTCCTGTGCTTTAACTTAGGGGGGTGGCTAGGTATCTGAGTTGAAACCATGAGTTCTGGGTTCTTGATTCTAGTTTGTCATCGAAATGCTCAGGAGCATTTCCTCAGCGGAGTTGCCATTTGTTGTGTAGTTTTTGCACACACGCCCCACTTGGAGTGGGGACCCTTTTTTTTTGGTGTCTTTGACCTTTGGTTTTATTGGATTTATCATTTTAGGGTCTTGATATGTTGGTCTTGCTGGCTTTACCCTTGCCCTGAGGTTGGAATTGATTTAAATTGAGCTTTGGGCAAAGTCCGGGTTTTCGCCTGGATCCGGGATTTTCTGTCTATGGCGGATTTTCTCGGGTTCTGGTTCCTTGTCTGTTTCTGGCAGGATTCTCCGAGTCCGGGTTTCTGCCCGACTTCGGGATTTTCCGGTCCTATCGAATTTTCCCGGGTTCTGTCAAAATCCCAGTCTTCCTCATTTCCCCAGTTTCTGCATTTTCGCGGAATCTGTCTTTCCGCGCATTCTGGGATTTTCTGAAATTCCGCGTGGGGCTCGTGTTTCCGGACTTGTCAGAAAGGTCTTTTCGCGCATTAATGGTTGAGGTACCTTTGCTCAGACGGCTATAAGGTCAAATTTAGGGCATTTTCTGATTCATTCTATCTCCATTGCTTCCTTGCTGATTGCTCTGGTGATTCAGAATTTTCAATTGAGCTTTGAGAATTGATCTTGGTTATTTGCGCGAGGATTGCTTGAGTGTTGCTGCCGGTATCTCGTTGCTTAGATGTGTTGTCGCGTGGATTGATTTTCTGAGCTCGATTTTCACTTGCTTTGATCCATGGTATGTATTTATTGCTCCTCCCTTTACTTGCGTGATGGTTTGGGGTTTTCTTGTGCTGGGTATTGTTAAATTTGGGGTCGGCCCTTGTTTTGGTTTTGTTTTCATATTTATACAGTCGGGGTTGATCCGTTTTTATTATTGAGCCCCATCTTCCGTGCCCTGTGAGCTACATTTGTCCGTTTGATTGCATATTTATCCTTTAGACGGTGTTCTGGGTCAGGTTGCTTGTTTGTTTCAGACGCAAATGTGTTACCATGCGAAATTAGGGTTTCCTTGGCGTTCCGGCTAGAACGATGGTTTTATTTTTGTGCTTGAGTGACTTTTGTCCCGTGTTATGTTGGCTTCCCGTCCTATGAGGATTAGAGGGATTTTAGGTAATCCTGAACCGATATTTTTAACCCTAAAGCTTGCTCTGGTTTTAATGGCGAAAATTCGATCGTTTGATTTAGGGCATCATCGTTTCAGCACGGGGGTTCCTTCTTTGAGGGATTTTGGGAGTTGGGTCCTTTGCATTGCTTGAGATTGTTGATTATCCTCAGTTTTGGGATCATTCGAGCTCAGGTAGTGGAGATCCCGTGGTCGTTCGGGTCTTGGTGCACGTTTTGCCGTTTTCGGGTTTACGAGCCCGTCGCGGAATTTCCTTGCCCCCGGATTTTCCCGGTTTGGGCTTATTCCGCGGACAGGGTTAATTTCTGGTGCATTTGATGCTGTCAGTGAAAATCCGTTCCATCCGGACTTTTCCGGATTTCCTGTCTGGTTGCATTCTTTTGTATATTTCGATTATAGGATTGATGGAATGATCGTTTATGCTTATTTCCTGTTGCTAATGAGTAATTTTTAATGATTATCCTTTGATTTTCCGAGCGTATTAATGATTTATATGTCTAATAATGCCTTGGCAGCAGGAATCCGTCTGGGTTGGATTTCTCCGAAATTCCGCCCCGGCGGTATTTTCCCGGTTTACAAGATTTTCCTGGACTGTCTGATTTCTCCGGACCCCAATGGATTAGTAGTTAGCGACAGATTTTGATGGATTTATATGATGTGTGCTAACCCATTTGGATTGATATGAGCTTAATAATTGGATTCTAATGACAATTCTTGAATGTACAGGCCGAATCAAACAAGGCTACTGCTGGGAAGTCCAAAGGTGGCGCCGGGGCATCTTCAGTTTCTGAGACAGAGAGATTGAGATTAGACATGAAGAGTCAGGTTCCAGAAAGTAAGCTATCTTTCGTATGGGCTGAGGTATCTGATACCAACGTCGGTGCTTGGCGCTATGAGGAGTTCAAGCAAAGAACGGCTAAGAAGGACCAGTCAGCCTTGAGGCAAGGAATGATGAATTCAGGATTGGTGCATGTGGCAGGGTTCCCTCCAGCTGTCCAGTGCTATGAGTTGATTTTGGAGTGTGCTAGACAGTACGCTTTTGATACACAGATGGTGGTCAGCACTGAGGGACGAGTCTTGGCAAACTTCAGTCCTGCCTCCATTGCCCGGGCCTTCAGCATGCCGGATCTCCCCTCGGTCTGTGCCTTAAACATTGACACAGCTCGAACATATTATGAGAACGAGCCAGTTAAGGCTCAACAGATCATCAATTCGTGGCTGGAAAAGCCAAAATCCCACCACTCCAAGTTGCCTAAACAGTTGCACAGGGTGAAATTCAGGCCGGATATCTATGATGCCATCACACTGTTGAGCAGGGTGGCCGGACTTAAAACTGTCGGAGTATTGGAGAGTTGGATGGTCCACGTGATCACCAAGATGACTCAGGGAACAAATTATCACTGGGCAGGTCTCATCAGTGCGGAAATAGACAAACAACTGAGGAATGTCTTGGAGTCGAAGAAGTTCACCATGTCCTCCTACATCATGTATGTATTGGCCATCTCCTATCCTTACAAGGGACTGACTCCGGCGGGAACTATCGGGCATGATATCATCTACGAAGTCTATCCGGAGCTACATTTGGGACATGGAGATTATAGGAGGGCCAATGATGCCTTTACAATGCACATTACCCGGACCCTTCAAAATGCAGAGCACATTAGGTTGTCCGACGGGGCCAAGGGGCTGATCAAGAATTACGGGGCATGGTTTATCCAGTTCCCCACCTTCACTTATCTTCGGATTGATGGATGCCCAGTTGCACCTTACAGATTGCCCAGGTATCCCACTGACCACATCGTGCTACTGGAGGTCGTAAGACAGATTTGTGAGTTTGACGCAGTGGTGAAGAGGGAGACGCATAAGACTGGTTTTGGAGGTGACTTCCCTCTTGGGATTGGCGTGGGGGAGATGTGCCCGTCCATCCAATCAGCTCACACTACAGGTGAGGAGTTGGCCATATATGGATTCTCTTTCCATTCAAAGAGAATGAACTTTGATATAACTGGAGAGGCACAGAAAAGGGCTACCTGGGAATACAGGCATAAGGAGGATTTGGAGGACTACTGGGTCAGCATCAAGGATGACCTTCATGCGAAGAAGAAAAGGTATTCCCGGCTACCTGTAGAGGCCATTAGACAGTATAATGTAAAGCTGATTCTGGATCAGCTGGATGACGATGGAAAACTAGTCCAAGACCATGTCTATGAGCCCATCAAGGACAGATCAGTTGCAGATATTGATTGGAATGAGCCTTAGGTAACAGAGTTGGAAGACTTGATGGCTCCAGTGCTAAGATTTACCTTTTCTTGGATTAAACATAAGGTCTGGGTGTTGGAGAATGCTAATGTGCCTTGTACTTTTGATTTGATGGGGAATCTCGACCCCATGTCCACTTCTGAAGAATCCGGGGAAGAGGACCCCAAAGGAAAATCGGCGAAAACCTCCCCTTTCAAGATCAAAGTTAGAGGTCCTAAGGGGACTGAGCCTGCAGCAAAAAGGAAACCAATAGGCAAACGCAGGTGGAAGAATCTGACAATCAGCAAGTCCTCAGATGAGGAAGAAATAGAGAAAGCTGAAGAGGAGGATGCTCCTCCGCCACCAAAGAAAACCAGAACTACAAGGGTGGCGAAGAAGAAAGACCAAACTGCTTTGGAGGATGAACCTCCAGTTGTTGATGTGGAGAGCTCCGGAGGGGAAAAGACTAAGGTGTATACCCAGAAATCCAGGACTCCTTCCCCTAAGGATGCTGCACAGCCAAAGGATTCTTCTCCAACATTGCCAGTTAAGGAGCAGGATAGGCCTGTCTCTCCTCCACAAAGCATACTAGAACCGGAGAATCCGGATGAGCATGAAATCAGTGGAGAGGCAGAACCGTTCAAAGAAGGAACATTGTTCGGTGAGGCTGCCGAGTTTGAGGTAGAGATGGAGGAAAGACACACTTCTCCCTTGGTACAATACGAAGATTCCCCGGAGAGTGAGAAAGGCCGCGGATCACTGGAACCGGAGGAAAGCCTACCTGCTCGGACTCCATCACCGGTGCATCCAGAATTGGGACTTGAGGAGGCTGGTCAAAGTGAGAAAACTCCGGAGAAGGAAAGGGACAAGGCAACAGCCGAGGAGGAAGTCAAGGTGACAGCAGCAGAAGAGGAGAAAGCCACAGAGGACCTGGGAGAAACTGGAGGAAAGGGAATCCGGACGGACCCCGTAGCCCCGGACTGGCTGGAGAAAGAAATTGCAAAGAAGAAACAAGTGATCGTAGAGGACACCCCTCTTGACTGGGATGAAATGTTGTCTCAGATTGGCAAAGGGAAGAAGAAGAAGGCTACAAAGGTGATTTCTCGGGTAGAAAGAGATGAAGTGCATAACCGAGTAGTTCACATTGCCACCCCTGCTGCAGACAAAACGAGAGATGAGGTAACAGGCCAGGATTACAACGTCCAAACCATTAACCTTGGGCCGGCCTCCTTAGAGCAGGATATTGAGGAATTTGAAGGGTCAAGTGCTATAATTGTTGACAGACTTAAGAAGGAGACCCAGTCAAAATGAGAACTGAAAAGAGAAAACGAAAGGCTGAGGAAATGTCTGGAGGAGGTAATGAAGCCTCTACAGTCTCTCCATCCATCCTCCTCTGCTACTCCGGGATTTCTGCCCAAAGAAACAATTTCTGGAATTGAAAAGATGAAGGCCTCCGCTCAGGCTGCCACAGACTGGTTAATGGGTGTCCAGACACAAGGAGATGAAGCTATTAAGGAGATCCTGTCTGTGGGCAAGGATGCAATCCGGGGAAAGGAACTGTTAGAGAGTATCCTCTCTCAAGATAAGAGTGATATTGACCTCCTGCTGCAGAAGTCAAGGATTATTTTAGGACATGGCAGGGAGCAGTTTGGAAAAGATGGAATCCTTCCCTCAGCCAGATTGGATGAACCATGGGAGTGGTTCGAGGCATTGCAGATCAGGCAGGGAGGCCTGAAGAAGATATAAAAACGGAGAAAATCCATTGATGCTGACCTCACTGCAATCTATGATGGTTGCATTGCTTTCTTCGAGGTGATGACAAGGAGGAAGAAAATAGCTCCCAAATATCTAAGCTTAGATCAACTGAAGGAATGGTGGCATGAGGTTTATGCCCCGGAATCTGATGGAGCCGTCACCTCCCATTTGCTTGATGATGCTGCTACATACTTGGCAGTGATAGACAGGTACATGGCTAACAAGGAAGACTGGAAGAAAACCATTGAGCGATCCAATGAGGGAATTGATTCAATTAAATGCAGAGGGTTTTGCCGTTTCCACCTATTGCTGAGCTGGAGGGGATATTCTCGGAGGTCCAAGGGTCACCAGCGCGGAGGAAAGACAAAGGAAGCAGCAGTTAGTGCTTATCTCGAGATTTGTGCTTCCCTATTATTATAGGGCATGCATTGGACCGGACTTCCTTGGGGACTGTGCCTTGGCCGACTTGGATGATGGCATTAAATGTGTGCCTTAGTTTGTTTCCTTGGCCGACCTGTTTTGGCGGTTTTGATTATTTTGTAAAAATGTTTGGCTGGGCCGACATGTTTTGGGGGGAATTTTGGTATAAATTGGCATTTTTGCCTCATTGTAAGGGTTAGAAGACATTGGTTATAGACATTAGCACAGTAATAGAGATTAGCAGGAGCAATAGTTAGAGTTTTTTTAGAATTTCTTGAAGCAAATACCATATTCAGAACAGTTGAATTGTTGCAGCATTTGGTGATTAATACAATTGAAGGCATTGTGGTTTTCCTGGTGAAATCCTTTGTGTTATCTCATCTTGCATGGTTCTTTTGTTCTATCTTTTAAATTGCTTGAAGATCTAGGGTTTAATATTCAGAAATAAATTAGTTTAGTTGGATAAATAGTGTATGTGATTTCATATTTGGAATGTTTGTAGCTATCTCTGGTCTATACTCCCAGTAACTATTTGATTGTAGTAGGCTGGTAAAGTCAACCTGGACCATATATTCAAATGTGCTTAAGTTCGGTTGTAGATGCAAGTCTATGATTTGAAAATCTGTGTTCCGCAGAAGATTGCACTGTTCTTGTAAGATTGCCTTGTGGGTCGAACATGAATTGGTTATTTGAGATAGGTCCATTCCAAATATATGTCATTTGCATTGCTTGTCCTTGCAATAGTTAGATTTTATTACTTCCTTGCATCCCTATCTTTTGCTGTTTCTTTATTATTCGGTTAGATTTAGGATTTCAAGATCATCATATTGTCAGATCTGATAAATTGAAAGGATACAGTTTGCTTGTAGTAAGGTCCGATTGTGATTACCAGCGATTTCACATTTTATCTGAGTTGTTTTATGCATTGTTATGACCTAACACCCGAGAGACCTTGGGGTGATTTTCAGTGATTCGTTATTGAAAATAACCTTTCAAGAGAGATAGGATATCATATTCTGTCTGAGTTGTTGCTGTGCAGAAAACACCATCAACAATGACCTAGGAAATGAAACTAAAATACAAAATATCAAATTGGAAATGAATAGAGGTGCACCTGGAAGAGTGATGAGGTCAAAACAAGCTCCAAAACCTTGAGAACTTTTTGTTTGCTTCCCATTGGGACTCATACACTAGTTTGGATGATTTAGTCCTAGACTAGGGTTTTTGTGCCAAAACTAGAATATGACAGTGTATGATTTGAATCTCCTAAAACCTAAAAATGTGTTGTACCAAGACCCATATACCACATCGGTGTATTAGTCCCACTTTTCTTTTTCAGAGGGTCAAGATCTGAATCAAGTCTCCAATCTTTGCTCTTCCTTCCACACTTTGTTTCCAAGTTTGAAACCTTGATTTGCACCCTATAGGTGACTTTCCATGAAGATAGCAACCTTGTGACAACTTGATGACCCTCTTCAACCTTGCAGCCTAGTCTTCAAAGGATCGTCAAGCCTCAAGACACCTAGATTTGCAATTAAACATGTAGAGAGATAAAACTTGTTGTTTGTTAGTAAATAGGGGTTTTCCTAGATCAAACCCCATTTAGGTAATTAAACCTTGTGATAAAACAATGAAATATGAACATAAAACATGAAATATGAAACATGAACAATGATGCCTTGAATGATGTCATGAGATGTAAATCAACAATCTAACATGAAGTGGAAATGCGGAATGCAGATCTTGATCTTGAATATGGATATGAAACAATGCTTACAAATGGATCTTCAATGCTACATCACAACAATAGCTCAACAATATGCTTGATGCATTATTATCTTTGACATGATGATGGATCTTGAATTACTACAAAAAGTGATGAAGAATTTTTCCCTTAAATGCTTTAGAAATGCTCTTGAATGCTCTCTTGACGCTCTTGTGAAGTCTTGGAATGCTTAACTCTTGATGGCTTATGTTGATATCATGAAGGCTTAGTGAAATAATGATTTGAGACCTTGTTTATATTGGAAATCCATCCAGTTTAAATATCACTTATTAGATCCTGGAGCTTGAAATTCATGAAATTTAAACTTAAAACCCTAATTTCCCACTCAAAACCCTAAAAAGGAGCCAAATGGGACTTATATGCCACTTGTGGCATATAGGTCCCATCTAGGTGGGACCCAATTTCCCAAGGTGGCATATAGGTCCCACCAGGCCTTTTCAGGTGGAGAAAATGTCAGGGATTTGAGAAATTAAGTATATTTGTTGATCTTGTCAGGATTTTGGTTGAAATATGCCTCAGGATACATAATATAGGGTCCTAGGGGCTTATTAATTACTATATGAAGGTCATAAATGCAAGAGGGCCCAAAAAATTAAGGTGAAGGTGTAAATAAATACACTTTAGAACATTAAATTAAGGCAAAATTAGGGAAATTTAGCTTAAAGGGGCCCTAAATCCAATTTGAATGTGTAAAACACATTACAACACTAGATCAAGGTGACATTAGGTCCATTTTAATATTAACCATTCCCAAATCAAGTGAGAAAATGTAGAGGGGTGCTTTTTTTGTTGCCACATTTAGCTGCCACTTTAGTGAGAGGAGGAACTTACTTCAAACTCACACTAAAGTAGGCATTCAAGAGGGGTCCAAGTGTACCCATGTGGATGCTCTAGGATAACAAAGATCAAGGGAGTGGTCAAGCCCCTAGGATCCAAGATCCTATGTCAAACTGACATAAGCACAAAAGAACATGCATAAGTTGTATGATATGCAACATCGGGATACAAAAACATGCAATGTCAATGACTAAGAGAATGAAAAAAAAGAAGCAAAAATAAAGAGAAGTGGATCAAGCCTTGACCATTTTTCCAACATGATGTGGATTAGATCTAAGTTGTTTGTTTGAAATGCACACTCACTCTGAGGCAACGAAACTTCAGGCTATCTATTAGGTGAGTATCCAAAAAGGTTATCTTAGTGAGAAAGTCATACCTCTATATCGGCTTCTCACCATATAATGAGAAAGTCATGCCCACATTTAGGCTTCTCATCATATGCTAACCATACCAAAGCTATACCTCTTGATAAATTTGATAATGTGCCACATAATAATGGACTTCAAGCTTCATGAGGCAAGCAAAGCAAAGTGTATTATGCAAGGTGGCCATATAATAGATGTTGTAAATGAAAAATAGTGTAAGGTATGCCCAAAGGGATTTTTCTTAGTTCATGTTAGGTCTCTTCTTATGGAACATCATGCCTAATGTCTCCAAGAGAAGACAAGTCAAAGAAATATCATGCTCTTGGAGGAAATCAGACCCAACGACACCACCAAGAAAAGGACGCACGTCAAGAATAAAGAAAATCACATAATGAAAACATGAGTGTCAATGTATGCCCCCACTTTAAAGCAGTTGCTAACACCATTATTGTGATAAATTTCTTTAAATTAGAAGAAGACATGAGAGCATACTCAGAAAGCCCTATGCCAAGTCATATGTTTCCAATAAGCTATGTTATGAAAGGGGTGGGGTTGGCCCCAAAATACAATGATTAAAGATAACTCAGTATGTCACATGCAAGCCAACTTAAGGCATGCCATCCACATCCCAAGCTTGCTTTTAAATATGTACATGAAAGGTAGTCAACTAGCCAAAAGAGAGAACAACAAGTGACATACGAGGATAAGGATACTTAACCCCTTACCCCCACTTAGTGCAAGACAAGGATGAGCTGAAATGAAAGTATCAATTAGATAATCTAGGTACTTCAACACAAGAGCACCACACCCATTAAGATGTTGATTTTTTTTACTCAAAGCCCTACATTCATTAGTAGACTGACCATGAACTCTATGATATGCACAAAATGAACTCTTGTAGTAATTCTTTTTATGTTCTTGGAGGGAGAGATATCAAATGATCTTGGAGAAGTTTCAACAAGATAGCCTCTTCATCAATAGTAGAAGATGTTCATGTATTTTCACATGATGTCATACACACACTAAATGATAAGGCCTTAGATGAAAATGGGGATAAAGGTGGTAAACCTAGATCTTTCTTGAAAGAGTATGGTATATCAGTTTGCTTCGTGTATTCATTGTATCCATGTTTAGGAGGGAGTTTGTATCCAAGACCATAACAATCTTTTGATTCATATGAAGGGGGTTTATGCTTTCGAGAAGGATTGGATTCTTCATGAGAACACAAATCCTTTTTAGGTTTCTTGAAGTTATGCATCGTCCTCTCATGAGGGATGGGAGTTAAATAGCCCCCATCAACACCATGGGGTAATGTTGTTGACGTAGAACCAAGTTGAGCAAATGAAACACAAGGTTGTTTTAGTTTAGATTGTGAGATTTTGTACTCTCCCATAAAGGAGGGTGATGAACCCCAATCATCACTAGAAATTGTGTCTAAAAATGAATCCTTTGTATATGAATCTCTAGAATTTGAGGTTGAGATTTTGGATTCTTTATTGAAACATGGCATAAAATCTAATGATCCCCAATTATCACTAAAGAGTTTTGTTGTAGGTGAAAGAAAATTAGGATTAGCATCAACTTGTATAGGTTCAAATTTTGATTTTGGAATGAAAGTATTAGGGGAGTTTGGAGTGTTGTGATCATATTATTTATAGCTTCATTCATCTACTTCAACCATGTATATCATGTTTTTGTATTCAAATTTCATCACACGATGAAGATTAGAGAGGACTCCTTTCATAGCATGAATTCATGGTCTCCCTAGGAGAAGATTGTATGAAAGATGTCTTGTCATGATATGGATGGGGGTAGGAAACACTACAGGTCTGACCTCAATGGGAAATTTGATAATTCCTAATGGTTTCCTATTAACATTGTCAAAGCCATAAATATTAAAATCATTAAGTTGAATAAGCTTCTTGTCCATGCCAATTTTATCTAGGAACTCAATGCTACAAACATTAAGACCTATTCCATTGTTTATGAGAGTGTGCCTAACTATAGTTTCATTAATGATCACGTTTATCATCAAAGCTTCATTTTTGTTTTTAATCTCAAGTGAGGTTAATTCATGTTTAGGGAATGAGATTTCTGACTATGTGACATGCATACAATCAAAGGAGGGTGTTACATCATTCAATTTCAATTAAAATTGGATCTCCTCTTGCTTTACTTGCAATATTTCTTGGAATAGCTAATTGTATTTAGGTGATAGTTGAAATTTTTTCCATACGGATATATTAGTGAGAATATTTTTAAGATCTTCAACTATATTATGTAAAGGTCAATGAGGAGCACTAGGAAAAATATGTTGAGGTTATGGTAATGAAGCGCGAGTGGTTTGTGGTTGCCTACATGTTTGAGAAACTATGTTATAAATCTATTGCCACAAAACATCAAATTGCATTATAGATTTCAAGAAATCTCTTAATTTTTTCTTTTTATATGTTTGAACTAATGGGAGGTGACTTAGGATGCTTACTAAGTAAAGGAGATCCAATTTGTGTCATTATAACCTCAACAAAATTGTCCCTATTTTCATGATCTCTTAGTGAATAGGAGTTTATTGTTACTTCATCATCTTCATCTAAGGAAGCCTTGTTACTAGTGTTTGAAAGACCTGTGTTAATGTTCACATTTTCTTGCACCATGATATTCTCCCGAGGAGGAGAGTTTTTAGGAGAACTACAAACTAGATGTTCATGATGTGCAAATGTTGGTTCTTCTAAAATGACTTCACCGCAAGTAGGGGAGTTATCAATGGTTGTATTTTCTTGTTCAATAAGGGTTTTCCTAGGGGAAAAGGGGCAATTGAGATTCTCATGAATTTCATTGATTGTATTTTCTAACATAAAAGTATCTTCTTCAGAACTAGGAGAGATACTAGGACAAGAACAAATGTGATTATCATGATTGCCCATAATTTCATTCCTTTGTCCCATTATTTCTTCGAAAATAGGATAGGTAGGGGAAGAAACATATAAATAGGGTTCTCATAGATCTGAAAGTTTCAATTATCTAACACCAATAGATGCTCATCATTTACAACATTATCACAAGAGGGGAAGATTTTGGGAGATGAATGAAGGTATGTTTCAATGGTCTCTTGTCGTGTCATGTTATCGTTGATTAAGTGAAAATATAGTCCACCAAAATGAATCAACAAGATGATGGACAGCTAAAATTTCTAAGGCCCTAAACACTACAATTATGTGTATGATAAGATGCAAATAAGAATCATAAATTATACCTAAATATCATAGCATCTATGAGGGAAGTTTTTAGAGCATAAAAATTTGTGCACCTTGTCAAAAAATTGTTGTTTTTAGGCTATAGAGGACTCATTTTCCTTTAGTAGTGAATGGGTTCCTATTCTAGGGTTACTAAAACTAAGATCAAGGTTTTGTTCCTTGATTTTTTTACTCTCAAAATATTGGTTATCAGCTTTTGGAAGTCTGTAGATAATTTTGTAGCTTCAAATTTTTGATTTTGCATTTTGAATGACAAAATTTTCAGCTTGACAACTTTGACAATTTTGCTCCAAACTTGCAGATACTTGATCTTCAACCTATAAATCTACAAACACACACTCAAGCGGAAAAAAAACGCATTTATTGTTAGTGAACGGTGGTTTTCCTTAGTCAAACTCCTTGTAGGTAATTAAACGAAATGATGAAATAAATTAAATAAAGCATGGAACATGAAATATGTAATTGATATCACCTTGTATGATGTCTTGTGAAACAAATCTACAAACTATCATGTAGTGGCCATGAAGAATGTAGATCATGGATCCTTGAATATTATGTGAGCAATTATTGCAAGTAGATCTTCAATGCTACATCCACTTTCTTAACTCAACAACATGAATGAATGCATCAAACCCTTGTCATGATGAAATGATCTTGAATTGCTGCAAAAAACTCTTGAAATATACCTTGGAATTCGTTTGAATTGCTATATAATTCTCTCTTGAATTTGCTAAGATGTCTCATAAAAGTGCTAGGCTGCTTAGATAGAATTACTAGGAGAGACAATGTTAATTAACCCCTTATTTATACTAAATTAGGAGATTAACATTGAAATTCAAACAACTAAGGTTGACACCAGATTTGGAAGTAAACTTTATTAAATTCCTACCTGAATGAAATTTAAAAAGGGGGTTCTCAATAAGGGAGGACCCATTTTCCACCTAGGGCGAATGGTCTTGGCTCAATTTTCCAAGACCTAACCTCGGGGAATGGAAAAGGCATCAAAAACCCATTTCAAATCAACTTAGAAAGGGGGGTCTTGTTAAGGGAAGACCCATTCGCTAGTAAGGGTGAATGGGTCTTGGCACAATTTTCTAGGACCTAATTTTTCCCAGTTAAATGTTATATTATTTAAATTATGGGTATTGAGATAGATCTTTAGGAGGTGTCAAAAACAAGGTTTGAATTGACTTTAAGGGGTTAATTAACTCCAATTAGCCACAATTAATTGAGACAACCCTAGATAAATGTGAAAGCACTTTACAACACCTTACAGTTCACTTAAATAAGGTATTAATTTAAATACATTTTATTAAGAAGTGTCCCATTAGGCTTAATTAAGTAAATAAATCCTAGAAAAGTGTGAAAGTGTGTTACAAAACTTCACTAAACCTTTGCAAAGGATTAATTAAAGCATTTTTTAATCAAATAAAGGTCCTAGAATGATGTGAATCTATACAAAACATTCCAACACTATTCCAAGATACTATTAATTTATTTTTAATGTCAAATATCAAACCAAGGGAAAAAGGATACTTTTTCCATTACTACATTTTCCCCCCACTTTAGTGAGAGGATGAGCCCATGTAAAACTCACACTAAAGTAGACATCAAAGACACTTAAGTATGCAACAATAACAAAAATACATAATCATACCTTGTCAAAGGCCAAGAAAAATAAAGAAAAACAAAGGATCAAGCACAATTGTTCCAACATGATGTGGAATGGGGCCATTTATCCATAACATATGCTTCTTACTTTGGGGTAGTGGAAACTTAGTTTGTCCACTAGGTGAGTTGTCCCATCAACATGGTTTAGTGAGAAAGTCATGCCAATGTGTTGAATTCTCACCATATAATGATAAATTCATGCCAGTGTATCGACTTCCCATCATACTAACCATACCAAACTTATCCTCCTGATAAATCTAATAAGGAACCACAATGTAATACTTTTGTGAATGCTTTTGAATGCCATGCAAAATTTTGTTAAAGGATATTTTTCTTTGTTCATGTAAATGTCTTCTTCTTAGGGAACATTGTGCCTAATGTCTCCAAGAGAGGACAAGTCAAAAGTGTCATATCGTCACCCATGGGATGCCTCATTCACATCATGCCATGATAGTAGATTGTACACTCTTGGATGACATCAAACCTAATGACACCACCAAGAAGAGGACACATCACAAGAAAAAATAAAAATCATTGCATGAATTTTTTTCAAACGATGTCATCGATGTATGTCCCCACTTTAAAGTGGTTGCTAAACCATGTTATTGTGAGAAATTGCTTTAACATAGCCAATGTTTTTCCTAAGACATGCGAGCTTTCCTTAGGAAACCCTATGCCAAGTCATATGTTTTTGAAATAAGCTGCATCATGAAATAGGAAGGAAGGGTTGCCCGCACAAATACATAAGGGGTCTATGTATTTGGGGTCAGTATGTATTTGCTACAATGTTGTCATAGAGCATGGAACTTTCATCATTCCCCAAATACTCATAGAATGGGGAAGAATGACACAAAGAGAGTGAAAACAAAGAAAAATCCTTTTAGGTCAACATGGAAGAGACCTAAATGTCTTGAAACCTTGCATCATCCCCAAAAGGAAAACATAAGAAAAAATAAAAATGATAAAATGTTTATGACATAAAGAAGAATGAAGTTACATATAGAAGAATACAAAAAGAGAGAAGGATACATCAAACAAAACATCACAAGATATCACATTACACACATGCAATCACATAAATAAAAACATGTAAAAGAAAAAGACTAGTAAGGCATAGGTGAGTCAACCTAAAGCAGGTCATCTACCTCCCAATCTTAGTTGGAATAAATAGAAGGTGAGAAACTATCCAAATAGACAACAACAAATGCATTACTAAGATAGGGCCACCTAACCCGTTTCCCCCATTGAGTGCGAGACAAGGCTGACCTGAGGATGGATGATGGTATGCCACTCCTTGCAATAAGGAAATAATGTGCAATGAATGTAAAACATGCAATAGTGAGTATCTTATGATCCTACAACTATTACATGGCAAGGAGTAGAAACTAATGATATTGACTATAGTGAGTAGAGAAAGTATCAATTGTATGCATATCTAATAAGATGTTTCTACATGTAGTATCTATTAGTTCAGGATGCACCAAAGTTAAACTTTTCTTGGAAGAATATTTTGTAAGGTTTTTGATATTAAGTGAAGGTTTTCTTGATGGTTTGATTTCTATCAAAGGAAAATTACCAAGAACACGAGTCATTTCTTGTGTGTTAGGCTCTCTAGGGACATAGATACTTTGTTCTCTAGCACCACATCCTACCCAAGTTGTTTCATAAGTTCGTAATCTTTACCATAAAGATTTTTCATTTTTTTTTTATTCATAGGTTGCTCATAATCAACTTCATCAAATTTTGTCATGTATGTTTTCTTTTCTTCTAAAGTGGTTGAAGTGGATGATTTTGAATATTGTATTGACATTACCACTTTTTCATTTCCTTTGTAGACTCTTTTGTTATGAACTTGTACTCACCCATGGATGTAGGTATAAAATAAAAGGAACTCAAAGCATATTCTAATACTTTTGTGACCTCTTCAATAAGATTTTATTTTTCTTTCTCAAAATGCAAACAAATTTATGGTTTTAGGATTGGTCTTGATTGTATACACCTTGTTATACATGTGAGCAATGTCATTATAACTCTGTTGTAGTGAAACATTATCATCATTGAGTTACTTTTGAGCTGGTTCTAAGATGAACACGAGTTTATTTTGAGCTTGTGGTTGTTGTGAGGGTGAATGAATGATAAATTTAGGCTTATATGGTTCAATAATTAGATGACTCAAAGGAGCTCTAATGTTCATAACGTCAACACACTTGATCTCTTAGTGAAGGGGAGTCTAATGTCACTTCATCATCTTCATCTAAGGAGGTCACATAACTATTGCTTGAAATAAATTTTTCAATGTTCTCATTTGATTGCATCATGATATCTTACCTAGTAGGATAAGTTTTAGGAGAGTAGCAAACTATATGTTCATGACATTCATTGTTTGGTTCTTAAAAAATGTCTTCATCACTAGTAAGCGATTGATTAGTGTTTGGGTTTTCTTGCTTATCAATGATGAAATTCTCTTGTTCAATAATATTTTTACTAGGAAAAGAGAGGAAAATAGGACTCTCACAATTCTCATCAATTGGATCTTCTAACAAAAAAGTATCTTCATCATAAATAGGAGAGATATTAGGAGAAGGAAAAATTTGATTGTTATGTTTGCCCATGATTTCATCCTTTTTTTCTAAGGTCTCATTCTCTTGTGCCATGATATCTACTCTAGTTGGAGAGCTTTCAAGAGGTTCATCACATCCCATGATTATATTTTGTAAACTAACTTCATCAAAAATAGGGGAGGCATCAAGGGAAGGGCAACAATGATTTGCATGCTTAAAAATGATTGGATAATCTCATTCGAATAGATCTTTCCAAATATTAGGGACATTAGCAAGGAGAGATATAATGCTATAATTCTCGATCATTGGATCTCTTAACACCAACATATCCTCTTTAAAAAAAAAATTCTCATGATCATTCTTGATTTCATCCTCTTTCACTAAAGCATTTCCACAAGAACGGGATATGTTGGGAGATAAATGGAGACTAGGTAAAGTTGTGTTAATGATCTCATTTTCTTGTTTCCTAATATATTCCCAAGGGGGAGGAGGAGAGGGAAAATCAAGACTCTCAATGATTGTATCTTTTTTCACCAAGATACCTTTGTCACTAATAGGAGAGGTATTAGGAGAATAAAAATTACGATTGTTATGATTTTCTACACTCACATCCTCTTGTGTCATGACATTATTGCTAATCTGATAGATGCTAGGAGGGTATCCCACATGATTATCAAAGGCTTTACTTTTGTTTCATAAACTATGCTCATGAGTAGAGAAAATAGAATCATACAAGCCATGTGATACTCCATGAACATAAAATTCTTGAAAAGAAAACATGATAACATGAAAATGAAATGTTGTAAATGCAATTTTCAATTTTGACAATGCACTTCAAAATGAAGTAATTTAAGCTAAATGCAATGAATTTGATGAAACAAAAAATCAAGAAACTGAAATAGGAAAGTAACAACACCAAACAGAAGCTAGAAAATGAGATTTTAATGTCCAAAAAATGAAGATCAGTAGCTAATAGGGACTCATTTTTCAATAAGGGTGAATGGGTCCTGGTTAGATGTTTATGTGGATTTCAGAGTGAATTTTAATGCTTGTTCAGTTGTTAGAAGGTACAGATAGGACCTAATTAGGGAATAATTTTCCAATAGGGGTGAATGGGTCCTAGTTAGGTACTTTTAAACTATTTTTTAATGATTTTCAAGATTTCAGTAATGTCTTTTAGTTCTAGGTTTGAGACAATGAATTTTAGTTTTAGATTTTCCAGAAATGCAATGTAAATATGCAATGAAAAGATGAAATGCAAGACCTAGGTTGAAATGCAATTTTGTTTTGATTTTCAAATGCAAAACAATGAGATGAAAAATGACTAATTTTCCTTTTGTATTTTTCAAATTTAGAGAGATGCAAAACAATGCAAATCTAAACCCTAGATGAGATGTAAGATTTTAATGCAAACAAGTAACTCTAAAATGAGATCTTAATTTAATGTAAGTCTAAATGAAAATGAATGCAAGATCTAATCGAAGATGCAAAAGAGACTTCAAAAATTAGAAAATTGTAATGTTCAATATGTCAGGTTCACCATTAATGATTAGGTTGAAAATAAGGTTCACCAAAATAAATCAACAAGATGATGGACCACTAATTTTTCTAAGGCCCTAAACACTACAATTATGTGTATAATAAGATGAAAATAACAATTAGAAATGATACCTAACTATTACACAACTATGAGGGAAGTTTTTTAGAGAATAAAAAGTTGTGCACCTTGTCAAAAACTTGTTGTTTTTAGGCTATAGAGGACTCATTCGCATTTAGTGGCGAATGGGTCCCTATTAGGGTTTTTGAAATTGAGATTAGGGTTTTGTTCCTTGATGTCTGTAATCTCAAAATCCCGGTTATCAGCTTCTAGAAGTCTGTAGATAATTTTGTAGCTTCAAATCTTTGATTTTTCACTTTGAATGACAACTTTTGCAACTTGACAACTTTGACAATTTCGCTCCAAATTTTCTCCACTTGATCTTCAACTTGTAAATCTACAAACACACATGCAAGAGGAAGAAAAAAATGTTTTTTGCTAGTGAATGTTGGTTTTCCTTAGTCAAACCCCTTGTAGGTAATTAAACCAAATGATGAAACGAATGAAATGAAGCATTGAACATGAAATATGTAATTGATATCACCTTGTATGATGTCTCGTGAAACAAATCTACAAACTAGCATGTAGTGACCATGAATAATGTAGATCATGGATCCTTGAATATTATGTGAACAATGCTTGCAAGTAGATCTTCAATGCTACATCCACTTTCTTAGCTCAACAACATGAATGAATGAATCAAACCCTTGTCATGATGAAAAATGATCTTGAATTTATGCAATAAACTATGCCTTGAAATGCCTTTGAATTGCTCTTGTAATGCTCTATAATTCTCTCTTGAACTTGCTAGGATGTCTCATAAAAGTGCTAGGTTGCTTAGATAGAATTGCTAGGAGAAACAATGTGAATTAACCCCTTATTTATACTAAATTAGGAGATTAACCCTAAAATTCAAAAAACTAAGGCCAACACCAAATTTGTAAGTAAAA
>VDFB02271358.1:567232632-567419078 GCA_007258455.2 Sequoia sempervirens
AACCCCTTCTCTCCCACTCCCTGTCTTAAAATCTCACTTACACCCCCTCTCCCTCTCTCCAGACTCTCTCTCTCCCTCTCCCCATCCCACCCTACCTAGACAACTCTCTCTCTCTCTCTCTTAAAACTCTCCCTCCCCATAAATACATACATAAATACATACAATCATAATACATATGTACATACAATCCTACATCCATACAATATACATGCACTGATACATATAGGCATACATACATACATACAAACATGCATACATACATACATACATATATGACACAACATCATACATGTACATACAAACATACAAATATATCAAAAAACATTCAATATAGTGGCATTTAACATAAAGGAAGACATAACACGAGAGCGCTATAATGCACATGCTTTATGTCTTGCTTTACATGTATCCTAGATAAGCAAAAAAATGTCAAAACTAGGAAATAACGTGAGCGCATTATAATGCACTCACGTTACATCTTTCTTTGGGAATCCCCAAGCCTTAGCATTGGTATTTTCCTTGGAATACCAACCCAAAGGCTTGGAGGGCATTCCCAATGACTAGAGATGTGTTTTTGTAAATTCTACAATTTTTCACATAGTCAGGTTCGTGCTCACCATCACAATTGCATTTAGTTCAATATCTACAAAAACAAGCACATGGGTAATGTTAGGTTCTCTCTTATCTATCCAATGATGTAATTTTTTTCACTTTTTGACAATGTTAAGCTTTTCATCGATAATTTATTTTGTTTGTATGTCTCTTTTTTGCCAAAAAGTAGTGTTTGGTGTTTTTTTCATTATAAATTAACCGTTCATTGAAATTTCAAATAAATTACATTTTTAGAAACTAGACTCCATTCTACAATTTTTTTTTTTTAAATCAGTTACTTTCCAACATTTGTAGGGGGAGCACGGCCAAAATTCTACTTTTTAGGAAGTTCCCACTTAGAAAATTAGTAAAAAATCAAATATTCATTAAAGAATTATTAGAAAAATTGTGCATCAACTAGATACTGCTAGCTACCTTCTAACTGTAGCAATATTAAAAATACTACAAAAAATTTCACCATGCTAGGGTCATAAAAGAGTTGCTATGTAATGTTTTTTTTGAAAAAAACAACACCAATTTGTGTACATCCCTCTTTTGAACCCCTTAATATGAACCATTTTCAAAATAAATTAGTAGTTTAGAAAGTAGACTTGGAGCACTTTGATCCTTTTTTTTGTTCCATCTCAAAATTTTGAGTGTAAATATCCTCAAATTCATGTCCAAGGTTAGTATTTCTTGATTTTGAAAAAAAAGTGGCCACTTAAGCCCCGTTTTTGGGAACCATCTTGTTGCACTTACCCAGTGACAAATCAGGGTTTTAAGTTTAAATTTCATGAATGCCAGCCTTTGGGATCTAATAAATGGTAAATTAGATGGATTTCCTATAAAAACAAGGTCTAAAATCATTATTTCACTAAGCCTTCGTGATATCAACATAAGCCATCAATAGTTAAGCATTCCAATACTTAACAAGAGTGTCAAGAGAGCATTCAAGAGCATTTATAAAGCATTCAAGGGTAGGATTATTCATCATTTGTTGCATAATTTCAAGATCCATCATCATGTCAAAGATCATAATGCATCAAGCATGTTGTTGAGCTAGTACATTGTGATGTAGCATTGAAGATCCATTTGTAAGCATTGTTTCATATCCATATTCAAGATCAATGTCTACATTCCACATTGCCACTTCATGTTAGATTGTTGATTTACATCTCACAACATCATTCAAGGTATCATTGTTCATGTTTCATGTTCTTATTTCATTGTTTCATCACAAGGTTTAATTACCTAAATGGGGTTTGACCTAGGCAAACCCCTATTTACTAACAAATCAACAAGTTTTCTCTCTCTACATGTGTAATTGTAGATCTGGGTGTCTTGAGGATTAAGGATCCTTTGAAGACTAGGTTGCAAGGTTGAAGGTCATCAAGTTGTCACAAGGTTGTTATCTTCATGAAAAGTCACTTACACATTGTAAATTAGGGTTTTAGACCCAAAAACTAAGTGTGGAAGGAAGAGAAAATATTGGAGACCTGATTCAAATCTTGAACCATAAAAAAATTAGAGTGGGACTAATACACCACTTGTGGCATATGAGTCCTATTACAACACATTTTTCAAGTTTCGGGAGATTTAGATCATACACTGTCATATTCCATCTGTGGCACAAAAACACTAGTCTAGGAGTAAATTTCCCAGACTGGTATATGAGTCCCAGTGGGCATCATACAATTTTTTTTTATGGTTTTAGAGTTTTTTTTACCTCATCACTCTTCCAGGTGACCCTCTATTCATTTCTAGTTTGATATTATGTATTTTAGTTTGATTTCCTAGGTCACCTAGTTAGGTTTTGCATGGTACTTTGCATGATTCATTCATCTATTCTCTTTCCAAGCCCTAGATTAGTGGTGGACCATCCTTTAATCTATAGTCACACCCTACGAAAACCTTTAGTATATCTCTTTCCTTCATCCATCCTTGGATTGAGATCTATAGGGTTTCCTTGAATGAAACTTGGAGAAACTTGTTAGCTCTATCCCTTCAAAACATAGGGCATACTTTTTTTATGTTTCATTTTGGTGAACCTGCATTAAGAATGCCATAGTTATGATTTGGAGTGCATCATAATCCTAGATCTAGCTTGCATTGACTTTGCATTAGTTAATTGACATCTACGGTTTCTAAATATTGCATTAGTGAAAGTGCATATAGGTTGCATTTTCACATCTTAAATCATCCAATTTCACTGAAATTCTACAATTGCAAATACTTTGAGTAACATACAAGTTAAAAAATTAGAAACAACATATAATTTGTTGAAAACAGTGCAAAAAACCTAATATGGGACTCATACACCACTCTAGGAAATTTAGTCCCAGTATAGGTTGTTTTGCCTACTTTCTAGGATTTCTGTGTTGAACATTTTTTAGCATTTGAACCCTTCAAAAACTCTAATTGGGACTCATATGCCCCTCTAGGTGAATTATTCCTAGATCAACCTTGAAACTGTCTTTTACAACATTGAAAACCTTGTTTCTATACTTTTGTTTTTTGTCATTAGTTATCCATTTTAGTTTGTTGAGTTTCTTTTACATGCATTTCATTAAATTCATTCATTTCATGCATTGCTTAATTTCAAATTGGCATTTACAACATTTATTTTTCAGACTTTTACATAACATAACTATACAATTATCATGTTCAAAATCTAAAAATTGCATTATCCTTTTTCATTTTTTCTCTATCATTGTTGCATTTTAAATTTGTAGGACAATCATTACATCATGTTTTCATTGTGAAAATCTATATTTATCATACTTCATGTTCTATTTTCAAATCTTGTTGAGTGTTGTAAGAAAGTTTTGTTAAGTGCATATGAATATGAAGTCCTCTCTCCTCTCTTTTTGTTTTTCATTGATCCCTCTCCTAATATCCCTTCTATGAGTGAGGTTAGTCTACCAAAAGAGAATACAACCCTAGGTAATCATAAAAATCATATTCATTCTTCTCCTAATATCTCTCCTAGTTGTGAAAAATATACTTTGGAATGAGAAGAACCAACTAATGAGAGTTATGAGAACCCTAGTTGTTTCTCTCATTTTACCTTTCCTATTCGGAAAAAAAATATTGAACAAGAGGACACAACAATAGGTAATCATGACAAATGTAGTAACAGAAAAAGTAGCCTTTTTTCCTTACTTCATTTGATAATTGACAAAAAAATTGAATTAGCGATGTCTTGAAATAGTGTTGTAATGTGTTGTACACATTCGCATCATTCTAGGACCCTTATTTGATTAAAACATGCTTCAATTGATCCTTTGCAAAGGTTTTGTGAAGTGTTGTAACACACTTTCACACTTTTCTAGGATTTATTTGCTTAATTAAGCCTAATGGGCCGCTTCTTAATAAAATGTATTTAAATTAGTACCTTATTTAAGTGTTGTAAGGTGTTGTAAAGCACTTTCACATTTATCTATGGTGGTATTAATTAATTATGGTTAATTGGAGTTAATAAACCCCTTTAAGTCAAATTCAAACCTTATTTTTAACACCTTTCCAAGATCTCTCCCAACACCCAGAATTTAAATAATATAACATTTAACTGGGAAAAATTAGGTCCTAGAAAATGGTGCCAAGACCCATTCACCCTTACTGGTGAATCATGGGTCATCCCTTAATAGGACCCCCCTTTCTAAGTTGATTTGAAATTGGTTTTTGATGCTCTTTCCATCCCCCAGGGTAGGTCCTAGAAAATTGAGCCAAGGCCCTTTTGCCCTAGGTCGCCAATGGACCCTCCCTTAATGAGGACCCCCTTTTTAAATTTCATTCTAGTGAGAATTTAATAAATTTTACTTACAAATTTGGTGTTGGCCTTAGTTTTTTGAATTTTAGGGTTAATCTCCTAATTTAGTATAAATAAGGGGTTAATTCACATTGTTTCTCCTAGCAATTCTATCTAAGCAACCTAGCACTTTTATGAGACATCCTAGCAAGTTCAAGAGAGAATTATAGAGCATTACAAGAGCAATTCAAAGGCATTTCAAGGCATAGTTTATTGCATAAATTCAAGATCATTTTTCATCATGACAAGGGTTTGATTCATTCATTCATGTTGTTGAGCTAAGAAAGTGGATGTAGCATTGAAGATCTACTTGCAAGCATTGTTCACATAATATTCAAGGATCCATGATCTACATTATTCATGGTCACTACATGCTAGTTTGTAGATTTGTTTCACGAGACATCATACAAGGTGATATCAATTACATATTTCATGTTCAATGCTTCATCTCATTTGTTTCATCATTTGGTTTAATTACCTACAAGGGGTTTGACTAAGGAAAACCAACATTCACCAGCAAACAACATTTTTTTCTTCCTCTTGCATGTGTGTTTGTAGATTTACAAGTTGAAGATCAAGTGGAGCAAATTTGGAGCGAAATTGTCAAAGTTGTCATTCAAAGTGAAAAATCAAAGATTTGAAGCTACAAAATTATCTACAAACTTCTAGAAGCTGATAACCGGGATTTTGAGAGTATAGACATCAAGGAACAAAACCCTAATCTCAATTTCAAAAAACCTAATAGGGACCCATTCGCCACTAAATGCGAATGAGTCCTCTATAGCCTAAAAACAACAAGTTTTTGACAAGGTGCACAACTTTTTATTCTCTAAAAAAATTTCCTCATAGTTGTTGTAACAGTTAGGTATCATTTCTAATTGTTATTTTCATCTTATTATACACATAATTGTAGTTTTTAGGGCCTTAGAAAAATTAGTGGTCCATCATCTTGTTGATTCATTTTGGTGAACCTTATTTTCAACCTAATCATTAATGGTGAACCCGACATATTGAACATTACAATTTTCTAATTTTTGAAGTCTCTTTTGCATCTTAGATTAGATATTGCATTCATTTTCATTTAGACTTACATTAAATTAAGATCTCATTTTAGAGTTACTTGTTTGCATTAAAATCTTACATCTCATCTAGGGTTTAGATTTGCATTGTTTTGCATCTCTCTAAATTTGAAAAATACAAAAGGAAAATTAGTCATTTTTCATCTCATTGTTTTGCATTTGAAAATTAAAAAAAAATTGCATTTCAACCTAGGTCTTGCATTTCATCTTTTCATTGCATATTTACATTGCATTTATGGAAAATCTAAAACTGAAATTCATTGTCTCAAACCTAGAACTAAAAGACATTACTGAAATCTTGCAAATCATTAAAAAATAGTTTAAAAGTACCTAACTAGGACCCATTCACCCCTATTGGAAAATTATTCCCTAATTAGGTCCTATCTGTACCTTCTAACAATTGAACAAGCATTAAAATTCACTCTGAAATCCACATAAACATCTAACCAGGACCCATTCACCCTTATTGACAAATGAGTCCTTGTTAGCTACTGATCTTCATTTTTTGGACATTAAAATCTCATTTTCTAGCTTCTGTTTGGTGTTGTTACTTTCCTATTTCAGTTTCTTGATTTTTTGTTTCATCAAATTCATTGCATTTAGCTTAAATTACTTCATTTTGAAGTGCATTGTCAAAATTCAAAATTTCATTTACAACATTTCATTTTCATGTTATCATGTTTTCTTTTCAAGAATTTTATGTTCATGGAGTATCACATGGCTTGTATGATTCTATTTTCTCTACTCATGAGCATAGTTTATGAAACAAAAGTAAAGCCTTTGATAATCATGTGGGATACCCTCCTAGGATCTATTGGATTAGCAATAATGTCATGACACAAGAGGATGTGAGTGTAGAAAATCATAACAATCATAATTTTTATTCTCCTAATACCTCTCCTATTAGTGACAAAGGTATCTTGGTGAAAAAAGATACAATCATTGAGAGTCTTGATTGTCCCTCTCCTCCTCCCCCTTGGGAATATATTAGGAAACAATAAAATGAGATCATTAACACAACTTTACCTAGTCTCCATTTATCTCCCAACATATCCCCTTCTTGTGGAAATGCTTTAGTGAAAGAGGATGAAATCGAGAATGATCATGAGAAATTTTTTTTTAAAGAGGATATGTTGGTGTTAAGAGATCCAATGATTGAGAATTATAGCATTATATCTCTCCTTGATAATGTCCCTAATATTTGGAAAGATGTATTCGAATGAGATTATCCAATCATTTTTAAGCATGCAAATCATTGTTGTCCTTCCCTTGATGCCTCCCCTATTTTTGATGACGTTAGTTTAGAAAATATAATCATGGGATGTGATGAACCTCTTGAAAGCTCTCCAACTAGAGTAGATATCATGGCACAAGAGAATGAGACCTTAGAAAAAAAGGATGAAATCATGGGAAAACATAACAATCAAATTTTTCCTTCTCCTAATATCTCTCCTATTTATGATGAAGATACTTTTTTGTTAGAAGATCCAATTGATGAGAATTGTGAGAGTCCTATTTTCCTCTCTTTTCCTAGGAAAAATATTATTGAACAAGAGAATTTCATCATTGATAAGCAAGAAAACCCAACCACTAATCAATCCCTTACTAGTGATGAAGACATTTTTTAAGAACCAAACAATGAATGTCATGAACATATAGTTTGCTACTCTCCTAAAACTTATCCTACTAGGTAAGATATCATGATGCAATCAAATGAGAACATTGAAAAATTTATTTCAAGCAATAGTTATGTGACCTCCTTAGATGAAGATGATGAAGTGACATTAGACTCCCCTTCACTAAGAGATCAAGTGTGTTGACGTTATGAACATTAGAGATCCTTTGAGTCATCTAATTATTGAACCATATAAGCCTAAATTTATCATTCATTCACCCTCACAACAACCACAAGCTCAAAATAAACTCGTGTTCATCTTAGAACCAGCTCAAAAGCAACTCAATGATGATAATGTTTCACTACAATAGAGTTATAATGACATTTCTCACATGTATAACAAGGTGTATACAATCAAGACCAATCCTAAAACCATAAATTTGGTTGCATGTTGAGAAAGAAAAATAAAAGCTTATTGAAGAGGTCACAAAAGTATTAGAATATGCTTTGAGTTCCGTTTGATTTTATACCTACATCCATGGGTGAGTACAAGTTCATAAGAAAAGAGTCTACAAAGGAAATGAAAAAGTGGTAATGTCAATACAATATTCAAAATCATCCACTTCAACCACTTTAGAAGAAAAGAAAACATACATGACAAACTTTGATGAAGTTGATTATGAGCAACCTATGAATCCAAAAAAAAATGAAAAATCTTTATGGTAAAGATTACGAACTTATGAAACAACTTGGGTAGGATGTGGTGCTAGAGAACAAAGTATCTATGTCCCTAGAGAGCCTAACACACAAGAAAAACTCGTGGTCTTGGTAATTTTCCTTTGATAGAAATCAAACCATCAAGAAAACCTTCACTTAATATCAAAAACCTTACAAAATATTCTTCCAAGACAAGTTTAACTTTGGTGCATCCTGAACTAATAGATACTACATGTAGAAATATCTTATTAGATATGCATACAATTGATACTTTCTCTACTCACTATAGTCAATAACATTAGTTTCTACTCCTTGCCATGTAATAGTTGTAGGATCATAAGATACTCACTATTGCATGTTTTACATTCATTGCACATTATTTCCTTATCGCAAGGAGTGGCATACCATCATCCATCCTCAGCTCAGCCTTGTCTTGCACTCAATGGGGGAAACGGGTTAGGTGGCCCTATCTTAGTAATGCATTTGTTGTTGTCCATTTGGATAGTTTCTCACCTTCTATTTATTCCAACTAAGATTGGGAGGTAGACAACCTGCTTTAGGTTGACTCACCTATGCCTTACTAGTCTTTTTCTTTTACATGTTTTTCTTTATGTGATTGCATGTGTATAATGTGATATCTTGTGATGTTTTGTTTGATGTATCCTTCTCTCTTTTTAAATTCTTCTATATGTAACTTCATTCCTCTTTATGTCATAAACATTTTATCATTTTTCTTTTTTCTTATGTTTTCCTTTTGGGGATGATGCAAGGTTTCAAGACATTTAGGTCTCTTCCATGTTGACCTGAAAGGATTTTTCTTTGTTTTCACTCTCTTTGTGTCATTCTTCCCCGTTCTATGAGTATTTGGGGAATGATGATAGTTCCATGCTTTATGACAACATTGTAGCAAATACATACTGACCCCAAATACATAGACCCCTTATGTATTTATGCGGGCAACCCTTCCTTCCTATTTCATGATGCAGCTTATTTCAAAAACATATGACTTGGAATAGGGTTTTCTAAGGAAAGCTCACATGTCTTAGGAAAAACATTGGCTACGTTAAAGCAATTTCTCACAATAACATGGTTTAGCAACCACTTTAAAGTGGGGACATACATCGATGACATTGTTTGAAAAAATTTCATGCAATGATTTTTATTTTTTCTTGTGATGTGTCCTCTTCTTGGTGGTGTCATTAGGTTTGATGTCATCCAAGAGTGTACAATCTACTATCATGGCATGATGTGAATGAGGCATCCCATGGGTGACAATATGACACTTTTGACTTGTCCTCTCTTGGAGACATTAGGCACAATGTTCCCTAAGAAGAAGACATTTACATGAACAAAGAAAAATATCCTTTAACAAAATTTTGCATGGCATTCAAAAGCATTCACAAAAGTGTTACATTGTGGTGCCTTATTAGATTTATCAGGAGGATAAGTTTGGTATGGTTAGTATGATGGGAAGTCGATACACTGGCATGAATTTATCATTATATGGTGAGAATTCAACACATTGGCATGACTTTCTCACTAAACCATGTTGATGGGACAACTCACCTAGTGGACAAACTAAGTTTCCACTACCCCAAAGTAAGAAGCATATGTTATGGATAAATGGCCCCATTCCACATCATGTTGGAACAATTGTGCTTGATCCTTTGTTTTTCTTTATTTTTCTTGGCCTTTGACAAAGTATGATTATGTATTTTTGTTATTGTTGCATACTTAATTGTCTTTGATGTCTACTTTAGCGCGAGTTTTACATGGGCTCATCCTCTCACTAAAGTGGGGGGAAAATGTAGTAATGGAAAAAGTTTCCTTTTTCCCTTGGTTTGATATTTGACATTAAAAATGAAGTAATAGTATCTTGGAATAGTGTTGGAATGTGTTGTATAGATTCACATCATTCTAGGACCTTTATTTGATTAAAAAATGCTTTAATTGATCCTTTGCAAAGGTTTAGTGAAGTTTTGTAACACACTTTCACACTTTTCTAGGATTTATTTACTTAATTAAGCCTAATGGGACACTTCTTAATAAAATGTATTTAAATTAATACCTTATTTAAGTGAACTGTAAGGTGTTGTAAAGTGCTTTCACATTTATCTAGGGTTGTCTCAATTAATTGTGGCTAATTGGAGTTAATTAACCCCTTTAAGTCAATTCAAACCTTGTTTTTGACACCTCCTAAATATCTATCTCAATACCCATAATTTAAATAATATAACATTTAACTGGGAAAAATTAGGTCCTAGAAAATGGTGCCAAGACCCATTCACCCTTAATAGCGAATGGGTCTTCCCTTAACAAGACCCCCCTTTCTAAGTTGATTTGAAATGGGTTTTTGATGCCTTTTCCATTCCCCGGGGTTAGGTCTTGGAAAATTGAGCCAAGACCATTCGCCCTAGGTGGAAAATGGGTCCTCCCTTATTGAGGACCCCCTTTTTAAATTTCATTCAGGTAGGAATTTGATAAAGTTTACTTCCAAATCTGGTGTCAACCTTAGTTGTTTGAATTTCAATGTTAATCTCCTAATTTAGTATAAATAAGGGGTTAATTAACATTGTCTCTCCTAGTAATTCTATCTAAGCAACCTAGCACTTTTATGAGACATATTAGTAAATTCAAGAGAGAATTATATAGCAATTCAAAGGAATTCCAAGGCAGATTTCAAGAGTTTTTTGCAGCAATTCAAGATCATTTCATCATGACAAGGGTTTGATGCATTCATTCATGTTGTTGAGTTAAGAAAGTGTATGTAGCATTGAAGATCTACTTGCAATAATTGTTCACATAATATTCAAGGATCCATGATCTACATTCTTCATGGCCACTACATGATAGTTTGTAGATTTGTTTCACAAGACATCATACAAGGTGATATCAATTACATATTTCATGTTCCATGCTTTATTTCATTTATTTCATCATTTCGTTTAATTACCTACAAGGAGTTTGACTAAGGAAAACCACCGTTCACTAACAATAAACATGTTTTTTTTCTGCTTGAGTGTGTTTTTGTAGATTTATAGGTTGAAGATCAAGTATCTACAAGTTTGGAGCAAAATTGTTGAAGTTGTCAAGCTGAAAAATTTGTCATTCAAAATGAAAAATCAAAGATTTGAAGCTACAAAATTATCTACAGACTTCCAAAAGCTGATAACCAATATTTTGAGAGTAAAAACATCAAGGAACAAAACCTTAATCTTAGTTTTAGTAACCCTAGAATAGGAACCCATTCGCTACTAAAGGAAAATGAGTAGGACTCTATAGCCTAAAAACAACAATTTTTTGACAAGGTGCACAAATTTTTATGCTCTAAAAACTTCCCTCATAGATGCTATGATATTTAGGTATAATTTATGATTCTTATTTGCATCTTATCATACACATAATTGTAGTGTTTAGGGCCTTAGAAAATTTAGTTGTCCATCATCTTGTTGATTCATTTTGGTGGACTATATTTTCACTTAATCAATCATAACATGACACGACAAGAGACCATTGAAACCTACCTTCATTCATCTCCAAAAATCTTCCCCTCTTGTGATAATGTTGTAAATGATGAGCATCTATTGGTGTTAGATAATCGAAACTTTAAGATCTATGAGAACCCTGTTTATATGTTTCTTCCCCTACCTATCCTATTTTCGAAGAAATAATGGGACAAAGGAATGAAATTATGGGCAATCATGATAATCACATTTGTTCTTGTCCTAGTATCTCTCCTAGTTCTGAAGAAGATACTTTTATGTTAGAAAATACAATCAATGAAATTCATGAGAATCTCAATTGCCCCTTTTCCCCTAGGAAAACCCTTATTGAACAAGAAAATACAACCATTGATAACTCCCCTACTTGCGGTGAAGTCATTTTAGAAGAACCAACATTTGCACATCATGAACATCTAGTTTGTAGTTCTCCTAAAAACTCTCCTCCTCGGGAGAATATCATGGTGCAAGAAAATGTGAACATTAACACAGGTCTTTCAAACACTAGTAACAAGGCTTCCTTAGATGAAGATGATGAAGTAACAATAAACTCCTATTCACTAAGAGATCATGAAAATAGGGACAATTTTGTTGAGGTTATAATGACACAAATTGGATCTCCTTTACTTAGTGAGCATCCTAAGTCACCTCCCATTAGTTCAAACATATAAAAAGAAAAAATTAAGAGATTTCTTGAAATCTATAATGCAATTTGATGTTTTGTGGCAATAGATTTATAACATAGTTTCTCAAACATGTAGGCAACCACAAACCACTCCCGCTTCATTACCATCACCTCAACATATTTTTCCTAGTGCTCCTCATTGACCTTTACATAATATAGTTGAAGATCTTAAAAAGATTCTCACTAATATATCCATATGGAAATTTTTTCAACTATCACCTACATACAATTAGCTATTCCAAGAAATATTGCAAGTAAAGCAAGAGGAGATCCAATTTTAATTGAAATTGAATGATGTAACACCCTCCTTTGATTGTATGCATGTCACATAGTCGGAAATCTCATTCCATAAACATGAATTACCCTCACTTGAGATTAAAAACAAAAATGAAGCTTTGATGATAAAGGTGATCATTAATGAAACTATAGTTAGGCGCACTCTTATAAATAATGGAATAGGTCTTAATGTTTGTAGCATTGAGTTCCTAGATAAAATTGGCATGGACAAGAGGCTTATTCAACTTAATGATTTTAATATTTATGGCTTTGACAATGTTAATAGGAAACCATTAGGAATGATCAAATTTCCCATTGAGGTCGGACCTGTAGTGTTTCCTACCCCCATCCATATCATGCCAAGACATCTTTCATACAATCTTCTCCTAGGGAGACCATGGATTCATGCTATGAAAGGAGTCCTCTCTAATCTTCATCGTGTGATGAAATTTGAATACAAAAACATGATATACATGGTTGAAGTAGATGAATGAAGCTATAAATCATATGATCACAACACTCCAAACTCCCCTAATACTTTCATTCCAAAATAAAAAGTTGAACCTATACAAGTTGATGCTAATCCTAATTTTCTTTCACCTACAACAAAATTCTTTAGTGATAATTGGGGATCATTAGATTTTATGCCATGTTTCAATAAAGAATCCAAAATATCACCCTCAAATTCTAGAGATTCATATACAAAGGATTCATTTTTAGACACAAGTTCTAGTGATGATTGGGGTTCATCACCCTCCTTTATGGGAGAGTACAAAATCTCACAATCTAAACTAAAACAACCTTGTGTTTCATTTGCTCAACTTGGTTCTACATCAACAACATTACCCCATGGTGTTGATGCAGGCTATTTAACTCCCATCCCTCATGAGAGGATGATGCATAACTTCAAGAAACCTAAAAAGGATTTGTGTTCTCATGAAAAGGCCAATCCTTCTCGAAAGCATAAACCCCCTTCATATGAATCAAAATATTGTTATGGTCTTGGATACAAACTCCCTCCTAAACATGGATACAATGAATACATGAAGCAAATTGATATACCATACTCTTTCAAGAAAGATCTAGGTTTACCACCTTTATCTCCATTTTCATCTAAGGCCTTATCATTTAGTGTGTGTATGACATCATGTGCAAATACATGAACATCTTCTACTATTGATGAAGAGACTATCTTGTTGAAACTCCTCCAAGATCATTTGATATCTCTCCCTCCAAGAACATAAAAAGAATTACTACAAGAGTTCATTTTGCGGATATCATAGAGTTCATGGTCGGTCTACTAATGAATGTAGGCCTTTGAGTAAAAAAAATCAACATCTTAATGGGTGTGGTGCTCTTGTGTTGAAGTACCTAGATTATCTAATTGATACTTTCATTTCAGCTCATCCTTATCTCGCACTAAGTGGGGGTAAGGGGTTAAGTATCCTTATCCTCGTATGTCACTTGTTGTTCTCTCTTTTTGGCTAGTTGACTACCTTTCATGTACATATTTAAAAGAAAGCTTGGGATGTGGATGACATGCCTTAAGTTGGCTTGCATGTGATATACTGAGTTATCTTTAATCATTGTATTTTGGGGGCAACCCCACCCCTTTCATAACATAGCTTATTGGAAACATATGACTTGGCATAGGGATTTTTGAGTATGCTCTCATGTCTTCTTCTACTTTAAAGAAATTTCTCACAATAATGGTGTTAGCAACCGCTTTAAAGTGGGGGCATACATTGACACTCATGTTTTCATTATGTGATTTTCTTTATTCTTGACATGCGTCCTTTTCTTGGTGGTGTCGTTGGGTCTGATTTTCTCCAAGAGCATGATATTTCTTTGACTTGTCTTCTCTTGGAGACATTAGGCATGATGTTCCCTAAGAAGAGACCTTACATGAACTAAGAAAAATCCCTTTGGACATACCTTACACTATTTTTCATTTACAACATCTATTATATGGCCACCTTGCATAATACACTTTGCTTGCCTGTGGAGCCATCCTGTTTGTTCATAAATTTCAAGCATACGAAGCTTTGCTTGCCTCGTGAAGCTTGAAGTTCATTATTATGTGGCACCTTATCAAATTTATCAAGAGGTATAGCTTTGGTATGGTTAGCATATGATGAGAAGCCTAAATGTGGGCATGACTTTCTCATTATATGGTGAGAAGCTGATATAAAGGTATGACTTTCTCACTAAGATAACCTTTTTGGATACTCACCCAACAGATAGCCTGAAGTTTCATTGCCTCAGAGTGAGTGTGCATTTCAAACAAACAACTTAGATCTAATCCACATCATGTTGGAAAAATGGTCAAGGCTTGATCCACTTCTCTTTATTTTTGTTTCTTTTTTTCTTTCTCTTAGTCATTGACATTGCATGTTTTTGTATCCCGATGTTGCATATCATACAACTTGTGCATGTCCTTTTGTGCTTATGTCAGTTTGACATAGGATCTTGGATCCTAGGGGCTTGACCACTCCCTTGATCTTTGTTATCCTAGACCATCCACATGGGTACACTTGGACCCCTCTTGAATGCCTACTTTAGTGTGAGTTTGAAGCAAGTTCCTCCTCTCACTAAAGTGGTAGCTAAATGTGGCAACAAAAAAAACATCCCTCTACATTTTCTCACTTGATTTGGAAATGGTTAACATTAAAATGGACCTAATGTTACCTTGATCTAGTGTCGTAATTTGTTTTACACATTCACATTGGATTTAGGGCCCCTTTAAGCTAAATTGCCTTAATTTTTCCTTAATTTAATGTTCTAAAGTGTATTTATTTACACCTTCACCTTAATTTTTTGGGCCCTCTTGCATTTATGACCTTCATATAGTAATTAATAGGCCCCTAGAACCCTATATTATGTATCCTGAGGCATATTTCAACCAAAATCCTGACAAGATCAACAGATATACTTAATTTCTCAAATCCCTAACATTTTCTCCACCTGAAAAGGCCTAGTGGGACTTATATGCCACCTTGGGCAATTGGGTCCCACCTAGATGTGACCTATATGCCACAAGTGGCATATAAGTCCCATTTGGCCCCTTTTTAGGGTTTTGAGTGGGAAATCAGGGTTTTAAGTTTAAATTTCATGAATGTCGGGCTCCAGGATCTAATAAGTGATATTTAAATTGGATGGATTTCCAATATAAACAAGGTCTAAAATCATTATTTCACTAAGCCTTCATGATATCAACATAAGCCATCAAGAGTTAAGCATTCCAAGACTTCACAAAAGTGTCAAGAGAGAATTCAAGAGCATTTCTAAAGCATTTAAGGGAAAAATTCTTCATCACTTTTTGTAGTAATTCAAGATCCATCATCATGTGAAAGATAATAATGCATCAAGCATATTGTTGAGCTATTGTTGTGATGTAGCATTGAAGATCCATTTGTAAGCATTGTTTCATATCCATATTCAAGATCAAGATCTACATTCCACATTTCCACTTCATGTTAGATTGTTGATTTACATCTCATGACATCATTCAAGGTATCATTGTTCATGTTTCATGTTCATATTTCATTGTTTCATCACAAGGTTTAATTACCTAAATGGGGTTTGATCTAGGAAAACCCCTATTTACTAACAAACAACAAGTTTTTTCTCTCTACATGTTTAATTGCAAATCTAGGTGTCTTGAGGCTTGAAGATCCTTTGAAGACTAGGTTGCAAGGTTGAAGAGGGTCATCAAGTTGTCACAAAGTTGCTATCTTCATGGAAAGTCACCTATAGGGTGCAAATCAAGGTTTCAAACTTGGAAACAAAGTGTGGAAGGAAGAGCAAAGATTGGAGACTTGATTCAGATCTTGACCCTCTGAAAAAGCAAAGTGGGACTAATACACTGATGTGGCATATGAGTCTCGGTACAACACATTTTTAGGTTTTAGGAGATTCAAATCATACACTGTCATATTCTAGTTTTGGCACAAAAACCCTAGTCTAGGACTAAATCGTCCAAACTAGTGTATGAGTCCCAATGGGAAGCAAACAAAAAGTTCTCAAGGTTTTGGAGCTTGTTTTGACCTCATCACTCTTCCAGGTGCACCTCTATTCATTTCCAATTTGATATTTTGTATTTTAGTTTCATTTCCTAGGTCATCTAGTTAGGTTTTGCATGGTACTTTGCATGATTCATTCATCTCTTGTCTTTCCAAGCCCTAGCTTGGTGGTGAACCCTCCTTTAGTTCGTAGTCAGACCCTATGACAAACTTTAGCAAATCTCTTTCTTTCATTCATCCTTGGATTGAGATCTCGAGGGTTTCCTTGAATGAAACTTGGAGAAACTTGTTAGCTCTATCCCTTCAAAACATAGGGCATACATTTATTTTATGTTTCATAACTAAAATACATTCTTTTTTGTGTTTATGATTTAGGAAGTGGAAGAAGATCTTGGTGCTCTTATTCCCTTCTTTCAACCATTGTAGATGGGCCCTCTCATGAGCTCCTTTGCCCTTGTAAGTAACCATTTTGCGGAGCTCATTTTCAATGTGAGTAATTGCTTGTTGTAGATGTGTGCTATGTGGATTACTGTCTAGGATTTTCTGCCTTGAATAAGTGATCATTTAAGCGATTTCACAAGACTTTTATGCTTATCCACAATTCTCCTACCAAATTCATGAAGGAAGACAATATAGCAAGAGATAGTTCTTTCCTACCAGCTAATCTATTTGTCATTATGGGGTTTAGGTTTAACATTCTAGATAGCTAAAAGACCAATCTTGATTTTGAAGATGATAGACGTTCAATTTATATGGGAGATCATTAGGTAGAGTTGAGCATCTAGTGAGGGATAAGGTGATAAAAATTGGCAAATTGTATGAAAGAGGAGCAACTAGATCAAAATGGACGAAGTGTCTTGGAGGGGAAGGGAGGACGAGAAGGTTGGGGAAAATATAAAGCCTATCCAAGTGACACATCCTCCATGGAAAACCTTCGTGATAATTGTTGCAAGTGAACCAATGCGGTCTATGGGAGGCCATTATGCCCATAATAGGATCAAACACACCCAAGGAGTTTTGGGCAAGGGTCCATGCCTCAAAATTGAGTTGCGGAAGTGGAATGAAAAAGGGTGGCTTTCCCAACTACTATCAATAGAGTGTTCCACCATGACGAAATTCAACAAGTGAACGAGAAGGTAACCATTCCCACAAAATAGCTCTTTGGGGTGAGGAGTTGGGGGCATAAATAGAACAAAAGCCAAGAAGAGTGTCATGCAAGAGGGTGGTAACCCAAACACAACAGTTATTAAGATTCGTATTGGAAGCAACAATTGACTTTGCAAGCCATTGTACAAGACCCAAAACAACCCCTTTGCAACCCTCTTGGTGGTTGGTATGAAAAAATTGAGGGTCAAGAAAACCATCAATAGGAGGTATTTCTCTAGAAGAAGACCACGAGCGCATCCTAGAGGGCTTGAAGGAGGGGATCTTAGAGAGCTGCTAGGGTGAGAGGATGAAGTCACATGATTATCTATAGGGGAGTTTGGGGGGGAAGGAGGGTTGAGGGTGAACAATTGGGAGGCTGCGTGTTAGGAGGGGAAGGAGGGATTGATTTTTTTATATTTTTTTGAAGTGGATTATCAGATTGCAGGGCTTCTTTCAAAGAAACCCTACTAGAGGGGTAGGACGGGGAAGGCGCATCAGGGTTGGGGCACGGGATGGAAAGACAATGAAGGAGGTGGATGATGAGCTTGGGAAGATGACAGATTTTTAGAAGCATCAATTTAAGGTTTTTTATTCCTCACATTAATTATTACAAGTTACAAAATTGCATGGACAGACCTTTAAACAATACCGGTCGCTAGACTAGGCCGCTGAATTTATTTAAAATCTTCCAGACTTGAAACAGGGTACAGAAACCGCCAAATTGTACGAAAGGATTGTGTTGAATTCGTATTAGACATCTCATTTCTTGCTGGCAATCTTACAGTTATTAATGATTGTTCATTGGTTTGTCAAGTCAATTAAGTTTTGCATGCTACTAAATTCAACGAAATAGTTTGACGGAGCAAAATCAATTAATCTTATTTAATGGCGGCCATAATGAACATGTTCGCAGAACACGTTCTTATACGCTGGTCAATTACATCTTTATCAAACTATGCAACTTCCACTGTTGTTGATTAGTTACCTATCATCAAGGCCGGGGGTACTACAGAAACACACTAAATCTGATCCTTAGTGTCGTGCCGTAAGTAATATTTCTCCAACGTGCTAATTAGTACTGGTACCTCTTCAACTATGGCATCTGGGCTGTCTAGATATTGGAAGTTGCCATGTCGCTGTCAAAACTACAAATCGAATAAAAGATATCCCATGTTTGAGAATTTCAGTTTAATTTATATTCAGTGTCATCAAGTTGCTCTGTGAATGCTCGCTACTTGCAGACGGAAGTTTCAATCTATTGGTGGAAAGCTTATCTCGATCTTTGTGAAATATATTATTGTATGCTTACCTTTAAAAAGATGTACCCCTTTATACTCAAAACCAGGCTGATTATCTACATTCAAAGTCTTTTTTCTGGTTAACTACGTGCGGATATATATTGACTGTTCGCTTTTCATTATTTTAAACAAAACCAGACCCATTATTTACCTACATTCAAATGGTTTTTGCTAACTATGTGTGGATTTCTATTGATTGTTTGGGTTTAATAATTTATTAGTCTTGTGGTAGGCAGTAGTTAGGGCATTCACTTTTGCAGTTGGCATGGCATAATTGGACTACTAAGTGTTGTTCTCCCTTCTTTGGAAAATATAAAATTTTAATTGTAAATAATCAAAAAGAAAAACTAGTTTTTATTCGTATAAATATATTTTTCTTAAAGTGATATTAAAGTAATGTTATATATTTATATATATTATGTATATAGTTTTAAAATATTTAGATTTATTAATTAGAATGAATTGAAAGAAAACATTCTTTTATCTCAAATAAATTCTTTAGTTAGAATGTTTAAATGTTGATGTGTTAAAAATCTAGTCTAAATGCTGAAACGATTTTGAACTTTCACCTTACACTTATTTTAATAGTAGCTCACTTTGTTGGAGATTGCACCATCATATGCTCCTAATTGTTTGAAGTATTGTTTAACAAGGATTAGTTTCAAAAATAGATTTATCTACTTTCAAAACTAGATTTGGTGGTAAGATAAAATAGACTCATTCTTAAACTTTCTTTTTTCCCCCCTTACCTTTTCTATTTTCTTTAAAATATATTAGAATAATGATTTGATTTAGTATTACATTAACGCTTATGTTTTTTATTAGTTAAGTAGGGAAAGGGCTTTGATCCTGTGGTTACAAAGTCAGAACTACAAACAAAGAAATAGCCTAGAAAGAACAACACTAGCCCCCACTAGAGAACAACATCAAAATGGCATGCAGACCAAGTAACCAAAATTGCAACCACATAACCATCACCAACATAATCAAAAACAAAATCCCCAAATTAATCCCCAAAATAGTTCGCAGACCATTTATGAGGTTAACCAAAGTCCAATAGGTACGAAACCATAACATTGCTATCATGAAATAGCAGTTCAGGATAATAAAACTAAGCACTAGCATATTCAAAGCAAACATATAACGAGAGCAGACATTAACATTTATGTTGGTATATAGATTGATTTTACATTTTTTCCTATCTCTAAAATATTGAATTACTTTTGTTGCAAGTCATTATCATTATTAACTCGTACATGATCATGATGAATCTAATGAAATGAGTGCTAAACCAAGCAAACTTAATTGGTAAAATTTGATATATTGATTAAAGCATAATGTAAGCCAATGCTTTACACTATTTTTTCTTCAATTTTTAGTATAGCACATTGAATTAAATATCTCTCATCAACCTATGTGTGTCCATATGTGCCTAGACAAGGTAATATAAACCTTGGAGGGATTTATCTCCTTTCAAGATAGAATATGCTTCATAGCATCCTTTATAGTTGATGGGCATGCCATTTAAACCACTAATAAATGATTATCAATATTGCCAAACATCTTTAGGACCTTCCTAAGTGAGGATCTTATGCTTATGACAAGCCCCTAGATTTGATTATAGGATTTTATAAAAGTTATGGAAGGAAACATGTCATGAATGCATCAAGCACTATCTTGATGAGGGTAACTTAGTAATTTCAACTTGGAATGAAATGGAAAAGGATAAAAGAAAAAAACTTGGTGAGAAACTAGGGTTTATAAACCTATTATCAATGATGTAATTGAAATATAATTAGAATATAGTGATGTTACAACATGAGTAAGTTTCTAAGAGATGAGTTTTTCTTAGAGTGGCTAAATTAGATAAGGATGCCATGGTAAGACTTGATGTTTGATGGATGTCAAATGATTGAATCATCAAACAAGTAAGACATTATGTCCTCTTATTCTTGACTAAAACAAAAAAGTGAGTTATTTTGGTTTTTGAAAAATAAATGAGCAAATACACTTATAGTTTTTTTTTTTATTGATAAAAAAGGTGGTTTTCCACCTATATATTAATATAATAAAAAAATATATGAAAGCTATAACTTGAAAAATAAAAAATAAAATGAACAAAATAAAAATACAATATTCATATTTATGAACTTTCTTTAAAGCGTAAAAGAGTAATATTCAATTGATAATCATTAGGTGTTTTGGGATCCAAGTCATGAAGAGAAAGATAAGTAAAATTAGGGGGGCATGGGAAAAGCATTTAGAGTATGTCAAATTAGGAAGCACATGGACTTAAACACCTCATTGCACAACTGACCAATGTAGCTACCTAGTTTTTTAGCATGTGCTTGTAGTATAGCTTGGAACATATTTTTTTTATTGTGTTACAAGCTAGCAACCATAGCATTATGGACACTTATGACTAATTGAAACCCCAAAACTTGGTTGTATGAGAAAAATCACCCAACAAGTGCTAAGCCATGTGATGAATAATATTCTATAAAAGTGAACTTGAATGAATCCTTTGAAAGCAAGCAAGGTTGGATAAAGTTGAGCTTTAGTTAGTGCAAATGCCTTGGGTCAAGGACCAAATCCATGGCATTGAACAAGAACACTAAAACTAGCACATACTAGTTTAGCTAGTGAGGGAAATCCTAAAGTAGTCATTTGTTGGTGATAGACCTAATAATTGGTTCCACAAATTTTTATTCAAACAAGAAGATGAGTCCAAGCTTTGTGGATTCATAAGGCTCCAATTTCTTGTGCTCCGATTTAGAGGGGATGAAGATCCAAAAATTCTTCATAGGGAACATTTTCACATAAGAAACAAATGGAACACTAGGTAATATGCCTTCAAGGGGATAAATAGATACTTGAATGATGCCTCTAGAGAGGGGGATTGAATGCTAATACCTAATAATAACACTTGTTATACACAACTTGGAAATAAATCTAATATATGTTGACAGGAAATCCCTTAGAGAGGGACAACACATTGAGATTTCTTGATGAGAGATGGCAGAATAGTAATGGGAGTTTTAAATTTGGGACCCTTTTAAAAAGTTTCTCTTCTCATCTTGTCTTTTGCATTTTTCTTTTATAACCAATGATTAGATTAGGAATGTGCATTATTAGTATTTCATATCTAATGAACAAATATAAATATTTTAAGAGTTGTAATATTAAGAAACATTAAAATTGAGTTTAACTATCATAGAAATTTCAAATATTTTTTAGATCTAACTCGTATATAAGACTCTTGTGAAACATTTTATGTAAAATCCTTTATTTCATAAAGGGTACAACGAACAATTAAATTATCTTACATGACAAGACCTCCCTATAAAAACATTGGAGTGGTCATTTTCCATTCTATAAGACTTGGAGTGGCCATTTTCCATTCTTTAAGACTTGATTCTTTTTAGAAGATGTAAGATACCCAATACATGCCCAAACTGAAGCGTATCAAAACGTGTAAGATACAAAACTACGCCGATTCTAGAAGGATTATGCTGAATCATGTTACAGAATTGGAGTGATCATTTCAATGCTGGCTGGCAATTTTACACTTTTGAATGATTGTCAATTGATTTATCAAATCAATAAAGTATTTAGTTTTACCAAATTCAAGCAAATCATTTGACGAAACAAAATCGATCAATCAACCTATCTTAGTATATAGTATCTCCTCCTCTCACAATGGCGGCCATAATTAAGGATGTGCAGAATATGTTCTTATACGCTGGTCAATTACGTCTTCATCTGAGTTTCTGCAACTTCCACTGTCGTTGATTAAGAATTATCAACGCTGAGTGTAGTTCAGAAAATTCAACCATGGCTTCTGTCCTCTCCACTGGAAGTCGCCATGTCGTTGTCAAAATATAAATCAAATAAACGATATCCCACGTTTGTACTTTTAGCGTCTGATTTAATATTATAATTGAGAACTTCAGTTTAGTTTATATTCAGTGTCATCAAGTTGCTCTGTGAATGCTTATATCGATCTCTGTGAAATATATTATTGTATGCTTACCTTTATACCTTTATACTCAAAACCAGGCTGATTATCTACATTCAAAGCCTTTTTCTGGTAACTACGTGCGGATATATTGACTGTGTTTTTCATTATTTTAAACAGTACCAGACTCATCTCATTCAAATGTTTCTTTTTGGTAACCATGTGCGGATTTATATTGAAACGGGTTTAATTATTTATTAGTCCTCTGTTAGGCAGTAGATACGGCATCCACTTCTTGCATGGTGTAGTTTTTTTAATATAATTTTTAATAGTAAATGGGGTTGCAAGTTAAGTGGGTTTAATTTTGGAGAAAATTTTGGTAAGTGCTAAGCGGACCATTCATTATCATGAGAGTTGGGTTCTTGTGAACCACTACTCATGAAACATGGGTCAATGAGTTTGACCAATATCACAATTTGATCATTTGGAAAATCCCTCCCACTTATCAATAAAAATAATAATTTGTAAATTATTTATATGATCAATATGAGTTCTATTTTTACAATAAATTCTTTTATTTGAATCAATTTGAAATTACAACTATTTATAATGATATAAAATAATATTGTGATTTTTTATTTTCTTACTAAGTAAAAGTGATATGAGTTGAAATTCATCAATCAAGCGAACAAGTAAATATAGTAGAGAAGAATTAATATCTTATATAGGATATCCAAATGTTAAATGATTTTTTAAATTTAACATTATTTAAATTATTGTATTTGATCATGATTGATGAGCGGGACAAGTTTGTTTTAGATTGATCAATATTATTTTTTTATCATTTTAAGATTAAATTTGTTTATATGAGTAAAATATTCTAATTTTCTTATATGACTAAATTACTATGTTTAAGGGGTTGGGGCCTTAGCTCGGTTGGCTAAATCTTTCATGTTGCAGGAGGTTGGTCATGAGGTCTAGTCTCCCCCACCCCCGTGGTACTGGAGGGCGTGTCGCACCAGCGCCGCCGGTCACGTTAAAAAGTTTACCAAGCACACTGCAGTTTATAGGGGGTCGTGCTACCCGATTCTTGCAGTCTAATAAAAAAAAAAAAAAAATTACTATGTTTAAAAAATATTTATTTTGAGTTCTTTTTTTTTTTGATAATTTTGAGATTATATCTATGAACACTATACAAAACCAACCCATGCATCTCTTATTTCTCCTTTGATTGTTATTTTTTGTTGGACCTCTTTCTTTTGATTGTCAATCCCCTTATCATCTTTTTGACACTCATTTCTATTTTGAGCTAATTTCTTAATTAAACTTATCAAATTCCATAGGCAAATAATCCACTCTAAGTCTTTGGTTTCATTTTCACTCTTGAACACTTATTGTTTTGATTTAAGTAATTTTGCCGCCTTTTTTGTACTTCTCAATTTTGACATTCATTCTTTTAACTTGTCGATTTAAGTAATTATATCCTTTTTTTATATTCCTTGTCTTCAAAATCAATTTAACACTCAAAAATATCTCTAAGCATCTCATTCTTACTCAAATTTTTTTGAAGGCCTTAATGGTCATTTCTCATGCAATTTTTTTAATAATGTGAGTTATCTTTAGGTTAATAAAAAATTGCTTTTCCTCATCTGAGACCTTCAATATTATCACCATCCATCTCATAAGATCTAAATACTTAGGTATCAACCTTTTGACTTTCACTATATGACTATAGACGATCTTATAGTATCAAAATTATTACTTTCACATGTTTTGGATTGTTCTAGGATTTTGGTTTGGTTAAAACATCTAGGACTATTTTAATGGTATTTCAATCTATAAAAAAAGTATAGGTAACTTTGAATTACTTATTATCTATTAGATGCACAAGACAACTGAGAGGGGGGGTGAATCAGTTGTATAATTTAAAACATAAAAAACCCTCAATAACATTCAGATCTACATTATCTCTTAAACCCTTAACATGTATTAATAAAATGTAAACATGTAAAGCATTAATGAAAACACATAAGAACACCATATTTACATGGAAAACCCAAGAAGGGAAAAACCACAATGAGGATTAGCTCCCTAATTTATATGAATTAAAACACTTAATATAATAAGGCTCACTGCCAAGGAATCATTGCCCAAAAATATAAAAAAAGGCTCATTTTCAGTGGCTCACTACCAAAGGACTCTTTGTCCATGAGAAAGAAGAATAGAAAAAGGGGTGGGTCACTAACAATTCGAACTACTAACAATGCATCTCTCATATGTCAAAGGTATAGTTCCACTAAAGCACAAATAGCTCATTAAACAAACTGAAATGTAGACACCTTCTACTCATTGCATCACAAAGTCAAGGCATTTAGGCTTGCACTCAAATCATCACACTTAATCACATTCACATATTTCACATCACATACTTTTCTCTTAATCAAGACAACAATTCTCCTTGAATTTATACCCTCCATGACCTAAAACAATCTCAATTTGGTTAGCCTAAAGCAAATGTATACACCTCAACCGTGTAACATCAAATAGGTTGGCACCAAACATTTCCAACGAGGGAAGAAGTGAAGGTAGACCACACCACTACTTAGTTGGGATCCAAATCTACATCGACATGCTTTTCAAAACTTCCTCAAACAAAAATTATCCCCCACAATTAGTGCCAACACACTAGGTTGGCCAAACCTACACTAACACTAACAAGTGAATCCAAACACACCTCTCCAAGTTTGAAAAAGTCTCGTAGACCACACAACAACACTCCACAACATCTCATAGTTTTCCATATTATCAAAATATTTTCCACAACAACTGCAACAACCTAAGACTCAAGAACACTTTCATTATGTTTAACTAGACATATTGGCATAGACATCCAACACACCATATAGTTTTGAGAAACAACTCAACACCTGAAACTTCAAGGGAAGGTAGAAAAAAATGATATAAGCATGTTCCTAGATCTATAACACCAAAAACTTCACTCATGAGAAATGTGAAACAATCTCATTTCTCCTAGACAACATGTTTCACTAGTCAGACATATTGTCAAACACATCTTCTATTGATGTGCAATCCATAACCTAAAAATCTAGACATGAAACCTATAAACACCTCTAATAATCATGTCCAAACCACATGAGAATATATTTAACCATGAAGAAATGTGGAGGAAATAGTGAACACCAGTTTATCACACCAAACTCTCTTTTATTCAATTTTTCTCAAAATCACTTGAATACCAAGTGAATTAACTTAATAAAAAATATAACTAACATCTCTACAAAAATCTCCCCAAACACAAGTTAGGCCAACAACCTCTACAACTATACTAAAGTAGTACATCAATTGCAACACTTGCATGTGTTGACATCAATACCAGTCATTCCAAAATTCTCTTTATACAAGGGGTTGAAATTAATGAAAACGCCCAAGAAATTCGAAAACAACTCAAGCCACCAACATCTCCAAACTTCCAACAACCTCCTCCTTTGTCATTGATGGAAACACTTGTTTGAAAAATTATCAACAATAAAATAAAAAAAACAACAATACTACAATAAGCAATACTCCCACTAATTGGGAAAACTTTTTGCTCTCCATCCTCTCTGTTCACAAACTTGTTCTCCTGCAAGACCTACATTGTAGATCACTCTCCTCTTTTGATCCTCATACAATACTCTCCCATACATTGTACTTAATGTTTTTTAGATTCTCTCTCCCCATATGGTCTTCAAACCATATTCACTTCTACATTATGGTTTTTCAACCAACTCTCTCCATGTTTTTCATTTTCCCCTTATGTTTTTTCAAAAAAATTAACTCACCCCACCTTTGACATCAACGAAAAAGGGATAGATAATCATTTTAGATCCCCTCTACACTTTCTTTTCTATATTGAACTCTTTTTGCTCCCCCCTTTCACAACATTAAAATGGAAACAACAAATTTGTCTTTCCACAATTTTGCATCTTCTGCACTCACTTTCTTTGACAAACCTTCAATGGAAAACATTATCAAACAACTCTTATTCTTTCTTTTATACTTGTTAGAATTGGCTATGGGGCATATGCAGGATCATCATAGAAAAAATAGGCCCTTAAGTGGCAAAAAATTCAAAAAAATTAGAGTTAGGGAACTTGACATAGAAATTTGATTAAGTTATCTATATTATTTCAAAAATGTGTAAGAAAAGAATCTGTTGTTGGGATAATGGATGCACAGTCCTTGAAGCTGCAGTCTTCGATGTAGGACCTTTAAGCCAAGAAAGATAATCAACCACCCAGAAAGTGTTGCAACTAGGCATGCACAATGGAGATTCAATATTGATATGATATGATATCTGATTGATATCTGATATATTACAAATGTACAAGATGCCTTGAATATATAGGTAAGAGCTAAACCCTAATATGCATGAGATGTTGCCATGTGTCTTGATCTAACAACATGTGACAACATGTGAACCCTAATGGTGATGATCATTAAATGAGGGGATAAGTTCTAGAAGGACAACTCATCTTCTAGAAGGAATCTTATCTCCTACAAATAAGGAAGGGAATATTATCCCTATTTATTAAATGATTTATCTAATAATGCAACCTAGGACTTAATTAATTAAATGCAAGACCTAGGTTAACTTATGCTAGTGTAATAATTAATTAATTACACCAACACCCCCCCATAAGTGCAACTTATGGAGGAAAATGCAATGATTATGCAAGATGATGATGGGTCCCGGCTACGAGGCCATGTTAGGTACCCATGTACATGAAGATGCAAAAGAATCTCCCACAACCGGAGAAAAGGGTAAAACCCAATGGGAACAAAACCCCTCTCCAAAAGAGAGATGAAAATGCAAAAATGTGTGATAGGATGGGAAGGATGGAGGACTCCCAAATACCCCCCAAGTACACCATCCATCACATGGATACAATACAATCAAAGTCCCCCCCATAGGAGGGAAAGAGAGAGACTATGTAGCCCCCCCAAAAGATGATATCACCTGCAAAAAAGGTAAGTGTCTAAAGACAGAACAAGATCCAATGTCAACAAACTTGTCTCCCTTTCGGAAGAAACAAAACCAACTGCAAGTGGAGAGATGCTTCCCATTCTGGATAGGAATTGAAGGAAGGAAGGATGAACATGGATGATGATGTCTTGAAACTCTGCTCAAATGTCTCCTTGCTTGATGAAGATGTCACAATCAATGAAGAGGGTGACAAACCAGGACAATGCAAAAACGGATGCTGAATAATATCCAAAGACAAAGATGAAATGAATATGATGGATGTGATGGAGACTTGATAGCCCCCCCTAAATGAAATGTTCTCAAAACCACTGAAAGAAGTTTGAAGCAAATCCAATGGTGAATGCTGAAGAAACCTCAGATCCTGAATGGAATGGCAGGGAAGAAGTCTCATATATGAAATCTTTGAAGAGAAACTCAATGCCTCCAATGTAGTCTCTGAATTCCCAATCAAGGTTGAGACAAAGGAAAGAGGAGACTCAAAACAACTCTCCAAAGCCAAATCTGAATAGAGGAGTGATATCCCCTCAAGAATGTCCTCCAAACTTGTAGAAGTGGCCAAGGCAATGATACCTGAAACAAAGCCATCATGTGATGTCAAGTCTGAAAAACTAAATGTGTCCTGATTGATGATGATAGTGGAAGCCTCAATCAATGATTCTGGACAAGGAATCACTGAATGTGAAGGGATACCAACTGTCTCTGATGAAGAAAAAACACTGAAAGGAACCTTGTCAACCTCTTCGAAAAGATCAAGGTAATCAACTTCCTGCACAACAATATCATCATAGGGAACTTGATCTGAAGCAAGACATTCTGAATCATGACCATTGGGGAATGGTGGAATATCTGAATCTCCATAGATCTCCCAAAGCTTAGTCCAAAGAATGTGAGGACAATCACAATGATCAATAGCATTCAAAACATCAGAATCAACTTGCATAGAAACAATCTCCAAAATAGTGTATCTGCTGCAACTCCAAGCAAACTCAAGAATACCTTCACTTGGATGAGGAACAATACCAAATAGATATGGCAACAAATCAAGTGAATGAAGATGGTGGCATATCCCATCTTGCCATTGCTGATAGTTACCCTTATGCAACATAACCAAAGGAGAACATGCAAGCCCCATAATGAATTTTCTTCACAAAAACAAAGACACTAACCTTCAACAGCAAATAAAGACTTCCAAATATGATGGACAACTGAAGTGATGCAACCCGGATCAAACAAATTTGTCCCAAGCTTCAGAATAACCAGGTTATTAATCAAATGCACCAAACTGAAAAAATCACATGCAAGAGTACCTGGAGCTGAAACTAATCAAGGGGCTAGACTGATAAGAAAAACCTCTGAATCACCTTTCTGATGCCGCTGGAATCACTGAAATCTGATGAGCGGTTGTGAAGATACAAGCTTTTATGTCCAAATTAGGGTTTAGACTTCAATTGGATGTAGAGTCTTCTGTGAGCAAAATTTCGTAGAACAGATGTCACCACTGGAAAGTACATGAAATTCCCTTTCTGACGGTATATCATTTGCTGAAAATTGATACCCTGGGTGAAAGTTATGATAAAAAGAAAAAAATGCCTATTTGAGGCACTCTACAGGCTAATCAGGTGCAAAACATTAGCACCCCAGGCTAAGCGCTTGGCCGTTCATGTGACTGCAGCTCGGGCTGAGGAAAAAAAGAGAGGCACCACCGGATAGGTGGTGGTGGGGTGGAGCTTTCAGGCGGAGCCGCTGATGATGGTGGCGCCACTCCCAGGAGACACCACCGATAGGGAATTCCCGACGGGGCAGAGAGGCACCTGCCGGCGGGGAGTGGATGAACCGGCGGTAATTCTGCGTCAGCGGGAGCAGAGTTGTTGGCAGCACAGGCACCGGCGGGAGAGTTATTGCCGGCAGGATCGAAGGAAAGGACCGGCATAGACACTTCAGTCGGCGGAGGATGAAGACCCCAGCACATCCAACGGTTGGTGAGAGGTAACGGCCGGAAGACAGTCGGCAATGAACACTCAAAGGCCGGTGACTGATAGTATCGGTGACGATCGTCGAGGGACCAACACAGTGGAAGATGCACGTCGGGTACCGACAAACTGGTACTTCTCCTACAAAATGAATGTGAAGTCCGAAAACCCTTCTGCGGACTGCGATTTAAATGGGCTGAAAAAATATATATTTGATTTTTAATATTGCTTTTAGAGCAATTAAAAATCAAAAAAACATTTTTGTATATATATATTTTTAAAATATGCCGACCAAAAACAAATCCACAATAAAAATGCCGATGGACTATAGTCCAAACAATGCCGACGGATGAATATAATAAGCAGTCGCCCAAAGAATATTTTTCTGAAACTATATCAGAAATTGCCAAAAAATAATTTGAAATGCCCTAATTTTTTTGAAAAAGAAAAAGGCCTGCGTATAAAATTTTTTTGCCTCAGAGGACAACTGCAAAGGGAGATTTTTTTGCTGCAACTTGTATGGATAGTACGATTGATTTTGCAAACCCTAAAAATACCTCTGAAGCTCCCGGGTTGATGTATCTGATTTTGATGAATGGGCAGGCAATCCTAGGGTTTCGAGGCCTTCTGAAGACAATGGTGAGCTCGGATCTGACTCAATCTACTTTAGAAATCAGCTTGGTACCTGGGTGGAGTCAAGTAGCCTTCAATGGAGACCTTCAGCCTGCAAGAATCTCACACACCAACTTTCTTGATCGAGGGTTGATGTTTCACTAGATAAGCTCTGATACCATGTTGGGATAATGGATGCACAGTCCTTGAAGCTGCAGTCTTCGATGTAACTTTAAGCTAGGAAAGATAATCAACCACCCAGAAAGTGTTGCAACTAGGCATGCACAATGGAGATTCAATATTGATATGATATGATATCTAATTGATATCTGATATATTACAAATGTACAAGATGCCTTGAATATATAGGCAAGAGCTAAACCCTAATATGCATGAGATGTTGCCATGTGTCTTGATCTAACAACATGTGACAACATGTGAACCCTAATGGTGATGATCATTAAATGAGGGGATAAGTTCTAGAAGGACAACTCATCTTCTAGAAGGAATCTTATCTCCTACAAATAAGGAAGGGAATATTATCCCTATTTATTAAATGATTTATCTAATAATACAACCTAGGACTTAATTAATTAAATGCAAGACCTAAGTTAACTTATGCTAGTGTAATAATTAATTAATTACACCAACATCTGTATCAAATTGAATGTAGTTTCTAAACTACTAGGTTTATTTAAAAAAAAGGAAAATCTATTTGGTGAAAATTTGAAATTTCAATGCAGTAGTACTTAAATTTTAGGGAAAAAATAAGTAGATGTTTGTCTCACCACCTTAGCCATAATAAAATGATAATATTTTCTTATAAGATTTTAGATATAGGTAGAGGACTCATGTCCCGATGTGATGCATATTTTTTTGCATTTTTTTCCAAGTAAATAATTAATTATGAATTTTTTATTACAAATTTTAAAAAATATAAAATCTTGTATGTCTGACCACCTTAACTTGGTCAAAAATTCATGAAATTCAATTTTTATTTTTTAATCCTATAGTATGTGAAGCATAGAATGTGATGCATGTTTCAAATTCAAAAAATGTGATATGTTTTGAAAGCTATAGATGTTTTTCAATCAACCTATCAATCAAGACTTTAGTCATAATTCAAATAGAAAATAAATAATAATTATTTATTAAATTCAAAATAAATCATAGTTTATATTGGTGGAAAGATAAGAATATCCTTTAAAAACCTTTTTCGTTTCATCAATTTTGGGTAAAAAAAGGTTTCCAGCTACATACCCTATATATACCCATCATATTGCCACTTTTTGGCCCATCATGATCCTGCACATACCCTATGGATGCCAAGATCTTGAGACCAAATGGAAAGCACAAAAGAGAGAGAAATGAATGTGACAAGAATAAAATGTATTCAATGTCAATGATATGATTGTGATTGTTTACAATGAGAGAGACCCCTTGGTTATATAGCCAAGGTAAGATACAAGATGTCATAGGATAATGACAAGTTTCTTAATCATATGACATGAGACAACTAATCACACTTACCTAGGTTCACATGTAGTAGTTTCCAAAAGATAAGATAACAACTAATGACAACTAACACTATCTAGAAAGATTCCTTCCTATGACCTAAGTAAACTTAACATGTGTAAATAAGTCCCCTAGTAATGAATTAATTAGGTACAAGACTTTATTTACACCAACACCCTCTCTTAAGTGCAACTTAAGGAGTAGAAAATTATTATGCAAATCACACAAAGATGCAAGGATGGGTCCTGGCTACTAGGCCATGTTAGGTACCCATGTACATATGCAAATGAAATAACAAAGAAATCTCTCGCAAACGAAGAAAAGGAGAAGACCCTGTGGGACAAAACTCCTCGCCAAAAGAGAGATGAAATACAAAAATGAAATTCTCTCAATAATGCATGAGAAGGTAAAAGCCCATGTGAGGAAAAAGACCCCCCCATAAGAGAGAAGTAGAAGAGAGACAAGAAAGCCCCCCTCAATGTTGAGTCTCCTACAATGATGGTAGAAGCTCGACATTGAATGTTGAAGATGATCCAATATTGTTGAACAACGTTCCTCCCCTTAGGAGAAAAAAAAACCATGGATGTATGCAAGATTTCAAGAATATGAATGATTGATGATGTCTTTGAAGCATGCTCAAGTGTCTCAATGTCGATGCCAAAAGCTAACACACTCCAAATAGGCATTTTAGGCCACACTGTTGAAGAGGACAATCTAGAATCTAGTAGAGATGAATGTAGAACATGATCCAAAGAGAAATATATACCCTCTAAAGACAAAGAACCCTCCTCCAAATGTTGTCCAAAAGTATCCACACTCATGCCAATCTGTAAATAATGATCATGTAGAGAATGAGTTACAAGAGGGTCAGAGTGTTCCCTCACAACAACTGAAGAAGGAGCATCTTCATCAAAGAGAAGATGAATACTATCCATTATGTCCCCAAAATCTATAAGATGAGACTCCATAAACAAGTCTAAAATGCCTGTCAAGAAGCCATCCAAAGTAGCCATATATGGAAGGCTATGTATGTCCTACTGCACTAAATCACAAGGAGCCAAAACTGTTGAATCACAAGTATCATCAACTACAATAGTAGGTGGAGGAGATAGAATGCATGGATTAAGTATTGGATCTGATGTGAGAATGCCCAAGTTTAAGAAACCAAAAGTCTCCTTTGAATCATGGCTCATATGATCAACAGTTGAAGGAACACCGTCATCAATAGAAGCAAACTGTGCAAAGGTATACAACTAAGATGAATGATCAACCACCCCAATATCAATAATCTCTTGAGTCTCCAAGTCTCAAATGCTGACCAAATCAGGTGTGAACTCCACAGTTCTCCCATCTACACCATGTGTAATCTGATATATGGAAAGAAGATTGTTCATCAAATGAGGAACACACAAGACATCCTAGAAAGTGTTTTCCCCAAAACTAATAGATCCCTTCCCTATTACACTCATGTATGTATTATTTCCCATCAAGATAGGGGACATAGTACACGGCTGAAATGAAGAGAAGATAGTTTGTGAAGATGCCATATGATGAGATGCTCCTGAATCTAGAAGCCATCTCCTTGATCCTAGACCTGAAAGAGCACAAAGATCTTGTCCTTTATATTTTGATGATAAAGCTTTACCTTTGTCCTTTTAGACTATCTTGAAGTAGAAGGAGAAGAAGATTTAGACATTGTAGTTCTCTAAGGAAAATCAATGTGATTCTTTTTTAGAAGATTTTTCAACTCATCAATATCCTTCTTATAGCAATAGTGTTCTTCATGTCCATACTTCTTGCAATATGTAAAAAAATTCCTCTCCTTCTTAGATGATTCTCCTTTTGAGGATGAGGATGAGGATTCTTTATGTGGCTTGTTCTTTTTCTTCTTTTGCTTTATGTCCCTTAGACTCACTCGCCACCAATGCATGTGACTTTGAAGACTTTATTAGACCCATGTTCATTAACTTAGCTTCCTCTTGGATTAGGATATTTACAAAGTCATCAAACTTAGGATCAAAATATGCTGCTCTCATAGAAAGTTGATAGGTATGGAAGCCAGAAACAAATATTGAATACTCAGGACCAATCTTGGATAACACATTCTGAATCAATTGTAAATCCTCTTTTTCAATACTACATTCCTTCAATTGTGTTCTTAACTGCTTGATTTTGGATATGTAGTCTTCGATGTGGTTAAAACTTTTAGGATCAAGATTCATCAAATCATTATCAATCTGATAACCACTAATCTTATCTATTTTACCATACATTTTTTCAAAAGTATTCCATTCTTTTTTAGGTGTATTGCATGATTCAATATGAAATTGTAAATTAAATGAGACTAATAAACATATGCATCCAAGTGTTTTCTCAAGATCAATCTCCCATTTTTCCAATTCTTTAGCATCAACAGGTTTTTGAATGGTGTCCTTTAGATGACCTATTAGACCTTTCATCATGAGATAGTTCCATACTAATTTTCTCCATGTAGCATAATTATGTGGAGTTAGGAGTTCAATTTGAGATTTCCCCATTTCAAGAACACAAACCAAACAAAAGAATGCAGGAAATCACTACAAGATTACCCCCCCCCCCCAAATCACTCAATCAAGAAAATTCCCCAAGAAATATATGATTTGGCACTTTATGAGTAGTGTTTTTATACTTGCCACTTGCCAAAAAACAACAAAGTGGACTTTGATCTTGGTACATGCAAATGCCAAAATAGGCCACAAAATCAAGTACAATTTTTGGTATAAAATGAGATTAATCTAATCATACCACTGAAAAGTACACAAAAAATCATGCACTTTAAAAAAAAATTGCACCCAAAAATGTTACCGTAGGAGCAAGATATGAGCTCCCGAAGTTCCCAAAATGAGGAAGAAGTAGCAACAGCTGTGAGAATTTACAATTTCTAGAAAATACAGATACCAAAACCAAAAAATGATTGCACCACTACAAAGAGCACAAAAGAATAGGCTAAATAAAAAAAAAATTCTCAAAAAAAGGAGCCAAAATGAGCAAGTTATGAAGCTTCAAAGTTGGACTACAAAAATGAAAATTCAATCTGTGAGGGGGGGAAATTTTTTTTAGAATGTTGACTTGTCACTGATGTCATCTGATCAAGGGGTTAAATTTGACATTCTTGGCCCGTCAAAAAAAGAATATGCTCATGTTGCAGGAATATGATTTAGATCGCCAAACCGCTATCAAGAAAAGCAAAACCACCTATCGAATAGAAAAACCACCCTTTCTCTTCTAGGAAACCACTTTTGTAGACAAGAAACCGTTTACTAGTATGTAGACAGTTTGAAGGGGAATATTCCCTAAATGATCCCTTTCACCAGTTTTCACTTAAACTGCCCGCTATTTTGAAGAGAAGACCACCGATTTTTCTTTCGCCAAATTTAACCTTTTGAAGTCGTTGATTAGTCTTAATCTGCTGGGTATATTTGTTGGCCTGAAATATTAGTTGCTAGAATTTTTATTCTATGTCAAACTATATGGTGGGAGCTCACAAGTTAGGTGGAGGGGCCCACCCAATGAATGAAAATTTGTTGCATGGTAGAGGGGATCTAATGCTATCGAGTACAGGTACATCTACGGACTGTACAATCTGTAGACTATACAAAAATAGTGATTTTATTTCTTTTTACAATGATTTTTAAATACAATTTTTTCAATATGAAAGTTATTTGCTTGATTTAAAATTTTCAAAAAAAAAATTCAAAAAATTCAAATGGAAATTATATATTTTTTTTGAAAAATCGTATCGTCAAGCAATAATGATGACTTGGGGCCGTGTGGCTCCTTGAGATTTTTTTTTTCCTCACCAAACAACTACTCCAATTTAGATAATTTGGAGTTGATCTTAGGGTTTTTGGCCCTTTTGGACACGATGGTAGGGTTAGATTTAACCCAAAATGCTCCAAAATCGTAACTACCTTCAGGATCTAGCAACTACTATTCAGTTTCAAACCCTCATAGATTTGGCCTCATATGTCTGATTTGGACAAAAAAAAAGGGAAAATCAACTTTCTCAAACCTTTCGGATGCAATGGTTAGCTCAATTTTGCACCAAAATGCTTTGGCATGAACCTACAATAAAGAGCCTAAAATAAAACCTCCCCAACTCTGGTATCTCTTTTCAGAAAAAGACTATCCAATGGCATCCAACCTGCTTTGATACCATGTTAGAATTGGCTATGGATGCCAAGATCTTGAGATCAAATGGAAAGCACAAAAGAGAGAAAGGAATGCGAGAAGAATAAATTGTATTCAATGTCAATGATATGATTGTGATTGTTTACAATGAGAGAGACCCCTTGGTTATATAGGAAAGGTGAGATGCAAGATGTCATAGGATTATGACAAGTGTCTTAATCATATGACATGAGACAACTAATCACACTTACCTAGGTTCACATGTAGTAGTTGTCAAAAGATAAGATAACAACTAATGACAACTAACACCATCTAGAAATATTCCTTCATATGACCTAAGTAAACTTACCATGTGTAAATAAGTCCCCTAGTAATGAAATAATTAGGTACAAGACTTTATTTACACCAACATCAGGTCCCTTAAGTGCAACTTAGGGAGTAGAAGATTATTATGCAAATGACACAAAGATGCAAGGATGGGTCCTAGCTACTAGGCCATGTTAGGTACCCATGTACATATGTAAATGAAATGACAAATAAATCTCTCACAAACCGAGGAAAAGAGGAAACCCTGTGGGACAAAACTCCCCCCAAAAGAGAGATGAAATACAAAAATGAAATTCTCTCAATGATGCATGAGAAGGTAAAAACCCCATGTGAGGAAAAAGACCCCCCATAAGAGAGAAGTAGAAGAGACACAAGGCAGGCCCCCTCAATGTTGAGTCTCTTGGAATGATGGTAGAAGCTTGACATTGAATGTTGAAGATGATCCAATCTCACTTAACAACGTTCCTCCCCTTAGGAGGAAAGAAAACCATGGATGTATGCAGGATTTCAAGAATACGAATGATGGATGATGTCTCTAAAGAATGCTCAAGTGTCTCAATGTCGATGCCAAAAACTGACACACTCCAAACAAGCATTCGACGCCACATTGATGAAGAAGACAATCTAGAATCTAATAGAGATGAATGTAGAACATGATCCAAATAGAAAGGTATCCCCTTTAAAGAAAAAGAAGCCTCCCCCAAATGCTGTCCAAAAGTATCCACTCTCATGCCAATCTGTAAAGAATGATCATGTAGAGAATGAACAAGAGGGTCAAAGTGTTTTCTCACAAAAAATGAAGGATATCTTCATCAAAGAGAAGATGAATGCTATCAATGATGTCCCCCAAATCTACATGATGAGACTCCACAAACAAGTTTGAAATTCCTGTGAAGAAGCCATCCAAAGTAGCCATATATGGAAGACTATGTATGTCATACTACATTGAATCACAAGGAGCCAAAACTGTTGAATCACAAGTATCATCAACTACAATAGTATGCAGAGGAGATAGAATGCATGGCTCAAGTACTGGATCTGATGTGAGAACCCCAAGTTTAAGAAGTGAATGTTGGAATTGTGAAACAAGCACAAAACCACGAGCCACAGGATCAAACAACAAACAAAACACCTTCCACGAAAGAGATCTACAAACAAATGTATGCAATTAACTTCAACAAGAAAAAGCTACAGAAGAGAGAAAACTTTCAAGAAGATATGAAAACTACAGATATTCTCCCATTGATAATTACAATGAGATCAAATCCTTATGAAAGGAGATCAAGAAACCCTAAAAGGGAAACTCTAGTGTGCACACTTAATAATTAATAAATAATTAATTATTAATGTGCCTAAGTTTAGCTTAAGTAACTAAAGTGATAAGTGACTTAATTAATTAACCAATATGATTAAATTAATTGAGTAAAACAACTTATTACTCTAACACCCCCCTTTAAGATGAACTTAGGAAGTAGCTAAAACACTAAGAAAAAGATGCATGAAAGCAAAGATGGGTCCCAACAAACAAGGCCAAGTAAGGTACCCATGTACAAATAGAAGATCTCTACAAAGTGGAGAAATAGAGAAAACCTCATGGGAAAAACTCTACTCCAAGAAGAGATCAAAGGCGATTGAAGGACTGAAAAGCCTCCAAATCAAGGAAATGTCCAAAAAAAAGAAGAACATGTAGAACATCATAGAAGCATGAAGAAGTTGCAAACTCTGTCAAAAGATGACTGCTACGGTGCCGAAGAACCTCCTCTGAAGATATGATGATCAGGATCAAGAAGACAACAATCTGCATGAGTGCCCCCAACGACACTACTCGAATCAGATGACAAACAAAGGAAAACACCTGGAACTCAATGATACAGATGGTAAAGGTACCAAAATTCTGAAGAACTGATCATGAAAAAGTGGAAGGTCGCCTCCAAAAAAATAGGAATGAAAGAGTGTCCATATGGTAAGTGATCCATCTCACTGAAATGCATGGGTAACCAGCTGCTGCATCTGCCTAGTACATAGGAACAAATACTGTATACATAGCTCACTCCATCGAAACCAAGGAAGCATTAACACCAACAGTAGAAAACCCCCCCATAATGCTGAAAAGGGAGAGGCGTGACAGGTACACTAAAACTGAATGCCAGAAAGTAGTGAATGAAGAGGAACCAAGAGCATCCGAAGGTGCAAACATGAAAGTACAAGCTGATAGACATGATGTGAAACCAAAATTCACATGCTGAAAATACAATTCTCTTATAGAAAAAGAGGAAACTGGTAGCACCATGATGAAGTACACGAAAAAACATACAGTTTCAAAAAAAATGGCACCCAAAAATGTGTCCGGATGTAGAAGATATGGCCCGTCAAAGTCTCCAAAATGAGAACTGAACAGCAACAACATTGAGAAAATAGAATTTTGGAAAAAACCAAAAGTCAAAACTAGAAAATACCTGCACCACTGCGAAGAGCACAAAATTCCACCCCATTTCAAAAAAAATTGCATAGAAAAAGCCCACTGTATGGCCGAGATATGGCCTCTAGAATATTGGGTGAAAATTTGAAAAGCCCAACGAAGAGGGGCTGAGTGGGCAAAAAGGAAAACTCCGCCAAATTTAGGAAAAACACCTCCAGATCTAGAGGTCCGCTAGATTTAGTGTGCAGGAAAAAAACTCCTCCAATTACAATGCATTATTTTGCATGAAAAAGCAAAATAAATTGCATGTTTTATTTTTAAAGAAAAAATAGCAAAAAAAACTTATTACAATAATTGTTTTTGTTTAAAAAAAACAATAAAAAAAATTATACATATATATATATATATATTTTAAAAATATATTAAAAAATTGGGTGAGGGGGGCACGAGGCCCACCCCCCCACTCCCCATAGGAGAGGTATCGCAGGTTACTGCAGTGTATCGCACTAGGGTTAATAAACCCTTGTTTATATAAAAACAACAAAAAAAATGCCCTTGCCTTTGCTTTCAAATTATTATTTTTAATGAATTTTTTTTTTAAAAAAACACGGGCGGAAAAAATAATAATTTTTTTAACGAAATTTTGAATACCTCGAAATTCGTGTAGGCGAGGCCGTACGGGGTTTGAGCAAAAAAAATTTGCTTCTGAAATCAATTGTTCCAAGTATTGGCGAGTTTACAGTTGATCTTTAGGTTTTTGGGTGCTCCGAACGCAACGGTGAGGTCCGTTTGTGCTCAAAATGCTTCGAAAAATCAAGCACCCCCTGGATCTGGCAAAAAAACTATTTCTTCAAACCTTTACAGATCTGACAAACGGAAGCCAAATTTGACGAAACAAAGGTCGATCTGGACTATTCCGGTAGCTCTGGATTCAATGGAGAGGTCTGATTCATGCCAAAATACTTCTAAAAAAACTTCCTCCTCCAAAATTTGCAAAGAAAGCAAAGGGGATTCAGATCGCAAGCCTGCAACCCTTGTTGAAGAAGAAAACCTCATAAATCGAGAAGGGGTTTGCTGAATCCACGCTCTGATACCATGTTGGAATTGTGAAACAAGCACAAAACCATGAGCCACATGATCAACAAACAAAACACCTTCCACGCAAGAGATCTGCAAACAAATGTATGCAATTAACTTCAACAAGAAAAAGCTACAGAAGAGAGAAAACTTTCAAGAAGATATGAAAGCTACAGATATTCTCCCATTGATAATTACAATGAGATCAAATCCTTATGAAAGGAGATCAAGAAACCCTAAAAGGGAAACCCTAGTGTGCACACTTAATAATTAATAAATAATTAATTATTAATGTGCCTAAGTTTAGCTTAAGTAACTAAAGTGATAAGTGACTTAATTAATTAACCAATATGATTAAATTAATTAAGTAAAACAACTTATTACTTTAACAGCGAAAATTCTCCTTTGAATCATGGTTCATATGATCAACAGTCGAAGGAACAATGTCAACATCAGAAGCAAACTATGCAAATGTATACAACCGAGATGAATGATCAACTACCCCAGTAGCAATGATCTCTCGAGTCTCCAAGTCTCGAATGATGATCAAATCAGGTGTGAATTGCACATTTTTCCCATCTCTACCATGCGTAATCTGATATATGGAAAGAAGATTGTTTGTCAAATGAGGAACACACAAGACATCCTAGAAAGTGTTTTCCCCAAAACTAATAGATCCCTTCCATATTACACTCATGTATGTATTGTTTCCCATCAAGATAGGGGACATAGTACAAGGTTGAAATGAAGAGAAGGGTATGTGCATGATCATCATGGAAAAAACAGGCACTTAAGTGGCAAAAAATTTAGAAAAATCAGAGTTAGGCAACTTGACGTAAAAATTTGAATAAGTTATCTATATTATTTCAAAAATATGTAAGAATAGAATATGTAGCAAATTGAATGTAGTTTCTAAACTACTAGGTTTGTTTAAAAAAAAAAAATCTATTTAGTGAAAAATTGAAATTTCAATGCAATGGTACTTTAATTTTAGGGAAAAAATAAGAAGTAGGTGTCTGTCTGACCACCCTAACCACAATAAATTGATAATATTTTTTTATAATATTTTAGATATAAGTAGATGACTCATGCCCCATTGTGATGCCTCTTTTTTGTAATTTTTTTCCAAGTAAATAATTAATTATGAATTTTTTATTACAACTTTTAAAAAAATATAAAATACGCGTATGTTTGACCACCTTAACTTGGTCAAAACTTTATGATTTTATTTATTTTTAATCCTATAGTATACGAAGCATAGAATGTGATGAATGTTTTGGATTCAAAAAATGTGATACCATTTAAAAGCTATAGATGTTTTCCAATCAGCCTATTAATTAGGACTTTAGTCGTAATTTGAATAGAAAATGAATAATAATTACTTATTAAATTCAAAGTAAAGCATAATTTATATCGGTGGAAAGCTAATAATCTCCTTTAAAAATCCTTTTCATTTCATCAATTTTGGGTAAAAGAATAGTCGTCAGCCACATACCCATCATATTGCCACTTCTTGGCCCATCATGATCCTGCACATACCCAAAAGATAGTCTGTTAAGATGCCATATGATGAGATGCTCTTGAATCTAGAAGCCATCTCCTTGATCCTAGAACTCAAAAAGCACAAAGAGCTTGTCCTTTATATTTTGATAATGAAGCTTTACATTTGTCCTTTTTAGACTATTTTGAAGTAGGAGAAGAAGATTTAGACATTCTAGAAGGCAAATCAATGCAATTATTTTTGAGAAGAATTTTCAACTCATCAATATCCTTCTTATAACAATAGTGTTCTTCACGTCCATCCTTCTTGCAATATGCACAAAAAGGCCTCTCCTTCTTAGATGATTTTCCTTTTAAGGACGAGGATTCTGATTCTTTGTGGCTTGTTCTTTTTCTTCTTTTGCTTCTTATCAAGATTCCCTGATTCTTTCTATCCCTTAGACTCACTTGCCACCAATGCATGTGACTTGGAAGACTTGATTAGATCCATGCTCATTAACTTAGCTTCTTCTTAGATTAGGATATTTTCAAAGTCATCAAACTTAGGATCAACATATGATTCTCCAATGGAAAGTTGATGGGTATGAAAGCCAAAAACAAATATTGAATACTCTATACCAAGCTTGGATAACACATTCAAAATCAATTGTAAATATTCTTTTTCAATAATACATTCCTTCAATAGTGTTCTTAATTGCTTGATTTTGGATATGTAGTCTTTGATGTGGTTAAAAATTTTAGGATCAAGATTCATCAAATCATTATCAATCTGATAACCCCTAATCTTATCTATTTTACCATACAATTTTTCGAAAGTCTCCCATGCTCCTTTAGGTGTATTTCATGATTCAATATGAAATTGTAAATCAAATGTGACTAATGAACATGTGCATCCATGTGTTTTCTCATGATCAATCTCCTATTTTTCCAATTCTTTAGCATCAATAGGTTTTCAAATGGTTTCCTTTAGATGACCAATTAAACCTTTCATCATGAGATAGTTCCATACTAACTTTCTCCATGTAGCATAATTATGTGGAGTTAGGAGTTCAATTTGAGATTTCCCCATTTCAAGAACATAAACCAAGCAAAAGAATGCAAGCAATCACTGCAAGATTACCCCCCCAAATCACTCAATCAAGAAACCCCCGCAAGCAATATCTGATTTGGCACTTTATGAGTAGTGCGTTTATAGTTGCCACTTGCCAAAAAACAACGAAGTGGACTTTGATCTTTGTACATACAAATGCCAAAATAGGCCACAAAATCAAGTACAATTTAGGGTATACAATGATATCAATTTAATCATACCACTAAGAAGTACACAAAAAACCATGCACTTTCAAAAGAATTGCACCCAAAAATGTTACCGTAGGAGCAAGATATGAGCTCCCAAAGTTCCCAAAATGAGGAAAAAGTAGCAACAGCTGTGAGAATTTGTAATTTATAGAAAATTCAGACACCAAAACAAAAAAATGATTGCACAACTACGAAGAGCATGAAAAAATAGCCTAAATCAAAAAAAAATTTCTAAAAAAAGGAGCCAAAATGAGCAAGTTATGAAGCTTCAAAGTTGGACTACAAAAATGAAAATTCAATCTATGAGGGGGGAAAAAGAATTTTTGAATGCTGATGTGTCACTGACATCATTTGACCATGGGGTTAAAGTTGACGTTCCCTAGCCCGTCAAAAAAATAATTTGCTCTTGGTTGCCGAAATATGCTCTAGATCGCCAAACCCCTGTCAGGAAAAGCAAAACCACCTGCCGAATAGAAAAACCACCCTTTCTTTTCTAGGAAACTACTTTTGTAGATGGGAAACTATTTATCGATATGTAGGTGGTTTGAAGGGGAATATTCCCTAATTGATCCCTTTCACTGGTTTTCACTTAAACTGCTCGCTATTTTGAAGAGAAGACCACCGGTTTTTCTTTCGCCAAATTTAACCTTTTGAAGTCACCGATTAGTCTTTATCGGCTGGGTATATTTTCTAGCCTCAAATATTAGCCACCATACTTTTTATTCTATGCCAAAATGTATGGTGGGAGCCTGCAAGTTAGGTGGAGGGGCCCACCCAGTGAATGGAAATTCACCACATGGCAGAGGGGACCTGGCGGTACCAGGTATAGGTACGTCTGCAGACTGTATAGTCCACATAATATACAAAAATACTAATTTTATTTGTTTTTACAATGATTTTTAAATACAATTTTCTCAATATGAAAGTTAATCGCTTGATTTAAATTTTTCAAAAAGAAATTTCAAAAAATTTCAAATGGATTTTTTTTTTGTTTGAAAAATCGTATCGTCGAGCAATAATGATGACTTGGGGCTGTTTGGCTCCTTGAGAATTTTTTTGCCTCACCAAACAATTTGGACAATTTGGTAGTCGATCTTAGGGTTTTTGGCCCTTCTGGACATGATGGTAGGGTTGGATTTGACCCAAAATGCTGCAAAATTGTAGGTACATTTTGGATCTGGCAACTAAAATTCAGCTTCAAACCCTCATAGATTTGGCCTCATATGTCCGATTTGGACAAAACAAAAGGAAAAATCAATTTTCTCAAACCTTCTAGATGCAACGGTGAGCTCAATTTTGCACCAACAAGCACTGACATGAACCTACAATAAAGATTCTAAAATAGAACCTCCCCAAGTCTGGTATCTCTTTTTAGAAAAAGACTATCCAATAGCACCCAACTCGCTCTGATACCATGTTAGAATTGCCTATGGATTACAAGATCTTGAGACCAAATGGAAAGCACAAAAGAGAGAGAAAGGAATGTGACAAGAATAAATTGTATTCACTGTCAATGATATGATTGTAATTGTTTACAATGAGAGAGAGCCCTTGGTTATATAGGCAAGGTGAGATGCAAGATGTCATAGGATTGTAACAAGTGTCTTAATCATTTGACATTAGACAACTAATAACACTTACCTAGGTTCACATGCAGTAGTTTTCAAAAGGTAAGATAACAAATAATTATAACTAACACCTAGAAAGATTCCTTCCTATGACCTAAGTAAACTTAATATGTGTTACAAATAAGTCTCCTAGTAATGAATTAACTAGGTACACGACTTTATTTACACCAAAAATACTCACTTTCCTATATAATCCCCCTTAGGGGCACAAAATATGCTCCATATGACTGTACCGACCAGCAAACACTACTACTTACTCCCCTTGATAGGTAGCTTTCAACATCAGTTCATGACCAAGAATGTATCTTGAAACACTTCCCAAATAGATGTACACACTTATGTATCTAGTTGAAAGGAGGGGAAATAACCCCTAACATCTCCCAAAGATACTCAAAAGTATCTTTTGGAAGAGCCTTTGTGAAAATATTAGCAACTTGATCTTTAGTAGGCACATACTCCAACTTCACCTCATTCTTTGTAACTTTCTCTCTCAAGAAGTGATATTGGATTGAGATATGTTTTTTTCTTGAATGCATTTGTAGTGTAGAAAAATGTATCCCTTTACATTTTCACACTTGTTTGAGCCCTCCTAATTAAAATGGACTTAATAATGCCTTAATTTAGTGTTCAAAAATGTAGATCCCTTTACATTTTCACACTTGTTTGGGCCCTCTTAATTAATTGGATTTAATTATGCCTTAATAATCCCTTTTATTTATTTACAAGCCTAATAAATTACATTTTCTGGAGGGGAAATGGACAACAATAATTATTGCCAATAAATAACACTTTATCTTGAGTGGTGTGTGTTTTAGGAATAGGGACCTAGGACCCATTCGCCCATGGGAAAATGGACCTCCTTCCTAGGCCTTTGAACCTAAATTTAAAATATATTTTTTGTGGTAATTTAAGGTCCTCAAATCCATATTTCAATGTCAGCTTGTGATATTTAAATTTTGAGAAATTAAGGATACATACCTATAAGTACAAGGTTATTTTGTCAATTCAAAAAATCTAGGAAGAGGTGAACTTTCATATGAAAAAATACTATTATCAAGGCATTCAAGGGAAGATATATCAGATTTTTTTTGCAGCATTCAAGATCCATTCATCATGTCAGAGTCTTCTTGCATCATGTATTTTTTTTGATCTAACATTATGATGTAGGTTTCAAGATTAAATTCAAGCATTCAAAGCATCAATTCAAGCATCAAGGTCCACATCCATTGAATCCATTTCATGCAAGTTGTAGACCTTACAATATCACCATTACCAATATTTTTACAAGGGTTAGTTGAGTGGTGACATAGCATTGTTCATTGTTCATTCCCTCTTTGATGCTTTATTTCATTTCAAGGTTAGATTAGGGCATGTGCAAGATCATCATGGAAAAAATAGGCCCTTAAGTCGCAAAATATTTAGAAAATCTAGAGTTAGGAAACTTGATGTAAAAATTTGAATAAGTTATCTATATTATTTAAAAAATGTGTAATAATAGAATCTGTAGCAAATTGAATGTAGTTTCTAAAATACTAGGTATGTTTAAAAAAAAATCTATTTGGTGAAAATTTGAAGTTTCAATGTAGTGGTACTTAAATCTCAGAGAAAAAATAAGAAGTAGGTGTTTGTCTGACCACCCTAACCATAATAAAATGATAATATTTTTTATAAGATTTTAGATATAAGTAGAGGACTCATGCCCGATGTGATGCATATTTTTTATAATTATTTTCCAAGTAAATGATTAATTATGATTTTTATTACAACTTTTTAAAAATATAAAAACTTGTATGTCTAACCACCTTAACTTAGTCAAAAATTCATGAAATTCAATTTTTATTTTTAATCCTATAGTATGTGAAGAATAGAATGTTACGCATGTTTTAGATTCAAAAAATGTGATACCATTTAAAAGCTATAGATGTTTCTCAATCAGCCTATCAATTAGGACTTTAGTCGTAATTTGAATAGAAAATGAATAATAATTACTTATTAAATTCAAAGTAAAGAATAATTTATATTAGTGGAAAGCTGAGAATCTCCTTTAAAAACCCTTTTCGTTTCATCAATTTTGGGTTAAAAATAGTCATCAGTCACATATCCATCATATTGACACTTTTTGGCCCATCATGATTTTGCACATGCCCATTACCAAAATAGGGTTTGACAAAGGTAAACCCCCATTTATCAATGTAGTGTAGAAAAATGTATGTATCCCTTTACATTTTCACACTTAATTTAGGAATTAATATTAAAATGAACTTAATGATGTCTTAATTTAGTGTTGTAATATGTATTTTACATATTCACATTAAGTTTAGAGCCCTATTAATTAAAATGGACTTCGTTGCATGCCTCATTTTTAGTGTTGTAAAGCGTACCTCTTTACACTTTCACACTTATCTACAGATCCTCTAATTAATGGAGGTTAATTTTCCTTAATTGGCACCTTTAATTCAAACTCAAACCTAATTTATCACATTTTTCAAAGAGGAAACTTGACATTCATTAATGCCTAAACATAACACTTCTCATTCAACAATGTATGTCCTAGGTGAGTGACCTATGACACATTCACAGATGAGCGAATAGGTCCTCACTTAGACCTAGGACCTAAATTTAAATTATATTTTTGGCGATATTTTACTAATTTCAAATCCATATTCAAATGCCAGCTTGTGTTATTTGAATTTTAGGAAATTAATGTTACATATCTATAAATATAAGGTCATGTCACTATGTTTCACCTAGAGTTTTCAAGCTAGAAGATTATTATGAGATCGAGAGCATTATTATAGCATTTTAAGGTATTCAAGAGAAGATTTATTGAAGAATTATTGCAAAAATCAAGATCTATTTGTCATGTCTTTTTGCACCATGCATGTTATTGGAACTAATATGTTGATGAAGAGTTGATGATCCATTCAAGCATTCAAAGACATTGTTTCAAATCAAGTTTCAAGATCAAGATCCACATTCATTGAAGCCATTTCATGCTATTTGCAAATCTACATGTATTTAGGTATGTGCGGGATCATCATGGAAAAAATAGGCCCTTAAGTGGCAAAAAATTCAGAAAATTTAGAGTTAGACAACTTGATGTAAAAATTTGAATAAGTTATCTATATTATTTCAAAAATATGTAAGAATAGAATCTGTAGCAAATTGAATGTAGTTTCTAAACTACTAGGTTTATTTTTAAAAAAAGATCTTTTTAGTAAAAAATTAAAATTTCAATGCAGTAGTACTTAAATTTTAGGGAAAAAATAAGTAGGTGCCTGTCTGACCACCATAGCCACAATAAAATGATAATATTTTTTATAAGATTTTAGATATAAGTAGAAGATTCATGTCTGGATGTGATGCATATTTTTTTGTAATTTTTTTCTAAGTAAATAATTAATTATGAATTTTTTATTACAAATTTTTAAAAATATAAAAAACTTGTATGTCTGACCACCTTAACTTGGTCAAAACTTCATGAAATTCATTTTTTTTTTAATCTTATAGTATGCGAAGCATATAATGTGACACATGTTTTGGATTCAAAAAATGTGATACCGTTTGAAAGCTACAAATGTTTTTCAATCAGCCTATCAATCAAGACTTTAGTCATAATTCAAATAGAAAATGAATAATAATTATTTATTAAATTAAAAGTAAAGGATAATTTATATTGGTGGAAAGATGTGAATCTCCTCTAAAACCCCTTTTTGTTTCATCAATTTTGGGTAAAAAAAAGTCGTCAGCCACATACCCTACACATACCCATCATATCTTCACTTTTTGGCCCATCATGATCCTGCACATACCCATTCCAAGGTTCATCCAAGGGTTTGATGAGTTGTGACATATAGTTGTTCATTCATCATTTCTTTCATGTTTCATTGTTTAATTTCAAGGTTTAATTACCAAAACAAGGTTTGACCAAGGCAAAACCCCATTCACCATAAATAAAACATTTTCTCCTCTTGAGTTGTGTTTGCAGATTTAGGTGAAGAAAATCTTGGAGATCTCTTGAAGAGCAAAATTGAAGTTGTCAAAGTTACAAAACTTGTCATCTCACGAAAACTCAATTACATAATTTATTTCTAGCTTTTTGAACCCAAAACTTGGGCAAATTGAGAGATTCAAGTCTATTGTAGAGGCTCCCAAAAGCTATAGGAAATGCTAAACCAAGACCCATTCACCCCTAAGAAAATGAGTCCTAGGTCAACTTCAATAGAGCTCTTTTGGTGACTGGTACACAACTTTTTACCTCTCTCAGATCTATAATTTGATTTCTAGTTCCATCGGTTTTGAGTTTAATCTTCAAGATCCAAGTTGTGGATTTCCTTTTAAAGCTAGTTTGCTATTTTTAATTTTTCTCCCCAAAGTATTGTTTAATCACCTAGATCCCCATCCTTGCAAAAAAAGGAAATTTGCAGATTCACACTTTGACTTGACTCACCTCAAGGTTGATAGTCCTTTCATTTTGTGGATCTCATTTCATGATGAATTGAGGAAGATAGGTCCACCATAACCCTATTTCCCTTCATTTCTATTGGTGAACCTATTTTCTTTCTTTTCATTTTGTTGAACTTGACTTTTGATCATTGTAATTTTCTGATTTTGGAGTCCATTTTAACCCTAGATTTAGATCTTCCATTGCATTGCATTGAATTGAATCTCAGTTAGGGTTGTTTAGCTTGCATTAAATTTGTATTTCATTTAGGGTTTTAAGATTTCATTTTTGCATCTCTTGAAATTTGAAAAATATAAAAAAATAAGTCATTTTGCAAATCATTTAGATAACATTGCATCATCATTCACTAGTATTTGAAAATTGAATCAAATTTGCACATAAAATTAGGTCTTTTAGTTTGTCATTTTTTCATATTTTGCATTTGCATTTAACCTTAATTTCACAAAAAATTCAAATTGTAACTCATTGTATTAAATTAGAATCTAGAAACCACTGGAATCAACTCATAAATTTGAAAAACCATTTTTAAAAATCCTAACCTAGGACAAATGAGTCCTAGATCAGGGTCAATTCCTGATTTTCTTGGTATTAAAACATCTATTTCTGCATTCTATTTTGTTGTTTTTAGTTTTTAGTTTCAGTTTACATAATTTTTGTTACTTGAGACATATCATATTTAGCTGCATTTGATAAAGTTAGTGCATTGTGTGATTTTAAATTGCATTTACAAGAAATCATTATCAGGTTTTTGCATAGAGTAATCAAAAAATTATCTTATTTGAAATCTAAAAATTGCATTACATTCTAGGCCATTGCATTGCATTTCACCCTCTTTCCATTTTGGGTTTACATTGAGTTTGTGAAACTCGTATGAGTTTCACAAATTTGTGTCATATTAGCAATACTGTTGTGAGATGTAGTTTGAGACTCATGTCATCCTGCAACACACCATTCGCCATGGATATTGGGTTCTCCAACTCTTTCACTAATAGTGTTGATAATTAACCCTCTATGGATCATAGTCTTCATACCTTATTTCAAATGATTTCTCTACCTACAAATAATGTGCATGATGTTGCTAATTTCCCATAAGAAAAGAAGGATAGATTAAGAAATAGAAAAATTGCAATAGTTTGTGACTTCGGAAAACATTGTTAAAGTAGTGTCATTCTCGCTTTAGATAATGTGAGGAAAATGCTTAAAGAAAAACATGGAATAGAAATTTTGTGTTGCCTTGCTTACATCATTAACAAGAACATTAAAAATAAAGAAAATGATAATATACATACCACATTCAACCTAATTGAAGTTCAACCTCGTAAGGGCCTACACAAGATGTCGCTTGACATTGCTTTCTCACAACAAGAATTACTTAAACATGCACCTGATGGTCCTCTTTATATAGCTAGAAGAATCAATGAAAACCCTACTAATGGAATATTAATTAATCCTGTTTGTGTGGAGAATGTGATCACTAAAGAATTTCTATTTGTGCATGAGCTTTATCAAGATACATATGAAAAACCAAAAGTATGGATCAAAACTTATAATGGTTTTGATTGCCCTAGAATTAGTTCGATAAATCTCCCTCTAAAGGTTGGACATAAAGAATTAAATGTCTCATTCACCATTATCCCATCGTCAGACCAATTTCGTGTGAAGTTAGGCTATCCATAGCTTCGCTCCATGAATGCCATCCCATTGGTTGTGCATAAATGTTTAAAGTTTCTATTTGGCAATGAGATCTTTACCATGCATCATAGTGGCTGTAATATTGTGTCTTCACGCAAGAACTTTTCATTGGATTGCTTTTGGCTTGAACCTATTGAACCTATTAAACTTTGTGAGGACTTATTTTTCAAATATTATTAAAAGTTCAAGGAAAAACATATAGCAAAATTATCCCTTAGTAATATGTCTCTATTGGAAATATAGAGCTTTGCAACAGGAGCATGAAGTGTGCATGGTTTGTATTGGTTGTTCCTGTGTTGTCATTAATATCAACATAGTGACAACTATATGGGAAAATTACTTGGTTTACTAGAAGTTGTTCTTTGTCAGTAATGTTCTTTTGTGATGAACCACTACATTGGTATTTGAGTCTAGAATTCACCGCAAGAATAGATATGACTCTAATCTCTTAACCATGTTATCATGTCTCATTCTGACATCTATATCCTGGATCTTAAGAAGTTTTGGGTTTTGAACAGAAAGTTATCTCTAATAGAGTTCAACTTTGTATTTTACTGTTGTTCCTTGCTTGGCATATCAATGTGGGAGACTCCGCATTTTCTTAAGGAGAACATTCTAATGCTGAATGGTTTTAATGGTGGTCTCTATGATGGTAGTATGATGAGAAATTAATGTGATCTTAGATTGGGAAGGCATTTGCTTTGATAATTTGTATGTTGGTTTGAAGATTTTGTGAATTAAGTTCTAGTCTTGGCTGAATTGCTATAATGCACTACATAAACTACCAAATTATACTAAGGTATCATGTTCAATTTTCCAGTTAATGATTGTTTATTGATTCGTCAAGTCAATTAAGTTTTTCATGTTACCAAATTGAAGGAACAAAATTCGTCAAAGTCAATACTTCTCCTCTCAAATGGCGGCCATGGAGGAGTTCGCAGAACTCGTTTTTATACGCTAGTCAATTACGTCTTTATGTCACTTCTGCAACTTGTGCTGTTGTTAATTAAATACCTATCATCAAGGCTAAGGGTAGTTGACAAACACATTAAATTTGATCCTTAGAGTCGTGCCGTATGCATTGCTTCTCTTATCCATTCTGAACGTGTTGATTAGTACTGGTACCTGTTCGACTATGGCTTCTGGGCTCTCTAGCTATTGGAAGTTAGCCATGTCGCTGTCGAAATACAAATCAAATACAAGATATCAGAATTGAGAATCAGTTAAATATATTTTTGTTGTCATCAAGTTGCTCTGAGCATGCTCACTTGCAGACGGAAGTTCAAATCTGTTGGCAGAAAGTTTATCTCGATATATGTGAAAGTTTAATATATTATTCTATGCTTGCCTTAAAAAGAACAGTGACAAGATCTATAAATTTATATTAAAAATCAGGCTGATTATCTACATTCAAAGTGTTCTTCTGGTAACTACGTGCGGATATATATGACCGTTTGTTTCAATTATTTTAAACAAAACCAGTCCCTTTATTACCTGGGCTTCCTCAATGAAGTTTGCCATTTCATTTTCTCTATCGACGGTTAAAAAAATGATGCAAGACCATCCAAAATAGATCTTGATCGTCCATCATTTTTCGTCATTTTTGACTGTTTTCGCCGTTTTTTTGACTGCTTTTCGCCGTTTTTTCTTGCTTTCCCCGCTGCTACTGACATTACAAGAATTCCGACCACCGCTTTTGGTTGCCGCACACCCATTTTTTTCCCTTTTTTTTTACCGTCGTGGTTTTGCCCTCACCGACTGCCACATAGGGTTTCGTAATATTTTTCCCGCAAACTCTGCACTTTTTTTATTACGGCGTACTTTCTATGAAATGTCTTCAGCGAAACTTTAAATCGACGGCTTTTCTGGCATCCGTATCAACCGCAAGACGATGAACAGATCTCAGCCGTTCATCTTTTTTACCAGTTTTTTCTGCTTTTCACGTTTTTTCCCGCTGTCCCCCCGTTTTTGGTTTCCTCCTCCAAACTCTGCTCAGTTCATTTCTCCGATCTCGCGAGCTACGGACTGAAAATAAGGTTTCGAGGAGGGTTTTAAAGTACGTTTATCAAAGTGAAAATTACGGGCAAGATTTTAACATTACGACATCCTTTATTTAGTAGTTAACTATTTATTAGCATAATTAATATAGGTATTTTATATAATAAAAAATAAATTATAAATAATATAATTATACTAAATTATTATAATATATTATATTTTTTAATAAAATTATGAAGTAATATATATAATTATTATAATTAATAATTAATAATTACGAATATTTTTATTCATAAAAGTTCATTAGGAAAAAATTTGGATTATTTTTTTCATACAAATTATAATGTGTAATGAATTTATTTTATTATTATATTTTATATTTCAATTAATTATTTAAAATATTTTTTAAATAATATTTTATTATTACAAAATTATTTTTTTACTGATATATCAATATTAAATATCTATTTATATGTTATTCATTTATGTATTTATTTTATATCTAAAATTATATGTATTATTTTATATTTTATAAATTATTAAATATAATATAATATATCATGAATTTATTTCATTGTTATATTCTATATAATGTAAATTACGACATATTTTTTAAAATAATATTAAGTTTATTATAATTTTTTTTTTTTTATTAAAACATTATATATTACATATTTACATATATGTTATTTAATTATGTATTTATTTTACATATAAAATTATATTTTAATTATCTTAAATATAATGTAACATGGAATAAATATAATATAATATGGAATGAATATATATCTCATATATTTTTAATCTAGAAATTGAAAGAGAGGTAGAGATGAAGAGAAAGTAGAAACGAGAGAATAAGAGGGAGGGACACACTCCTTGTTTATCCCTCCCTATCTCTATTTGTATCTCTGTCACTTCACCCTCACTTCACCCTCACTTCACCCTCTCTATTACTTGTCTCTATCACCTCATTAATCTCTCTTGCCCCTATCTCTATCTTTCTATCTCTCCCTCTCCATCTTTGCCTATATCTCATTATCTTTATCTCATTCTCTTATTCACTCCATCTCTCCCTTCATCTCTCTTACTCTCTATATGTCCCTCTTTATCTCTCCCTCTCTCCCTATCACTCCCTCTTTTTATATCTCTCTACTTCTTTCTCTCTCTTTGTCTCCCTCTCTATCTCCATATTTATTCTTCTATCTCCATCTCTCTCTACCCCTATATCTCTCCCTCTCCTCTCCATCTCCATCTCTATCTCTATCTTCCACTCTATATATATATCCTATCTACATCTCCTTACCCCCTCTCTCTCTTGTTCTTTCCCCCTATATCTCTCCCTCTTTCTATCCCTATATCTCCCTCCTCCCTATTGCAAGTTCATAGCATGACCCTGTTGGTAATGGAGCTTGATTACCTTCATGATTATTTATCTCTCCATATTTCTTCTTCTATCTCCCCGTTTATCTCTATCTCATTATCTCTCTATCTTTGTCTACCCCTATATCTCTCCCTCTCTTTGCCTCTATATATCACTTCCTATCTCTATATTTATCTTTCTATCTCTCCCTCTCACTTTCTCCATCCACGGTTAAAAAAAGATGCAAGACTATCCAGAATAGATCTTGATCATCCATCATTTTTCGTCATTTTTGACTGTTTGCCATTTCACTTTCTCTATCGACGGTTAAAAAAAGGATGCAAGACCATCCATAATAGATCTTGATCATCCATCATTTTTTCGTTATTTTTGACTGTTTTCGCATTTTTTCGGTTACTTTTCGCCGTTTTTTCTTGCTTTCCCCGCTGCTACCAACATTACAAGAATTCCGACCACCGCTTTTGGTTTCCGCACACCCATTTTTTTCCCTTCTTTTTTTACCGTCCTAGTTTTGCCCTCACCGACTGCCACATAGGGTTTCGTAATATTTTCCCTGCAAACTCTGCACTTTTTACTCGTCCACCACGCTGACGCGGTATAAATGTAATACAATAATTTATTTTTGGAGTGGTTGTTGGCTGGAGCAAAGTATTAATGTCCAATGAGATTTTATTATCTGTTTGGTTTATTAAACTCATTCAATTTTTTTATTTTATATCGGTACGAAGATTTCTCCATTTGACTTTTGGTTTTTTTAATATAAAATTTGTTGTATATTCTTAAATTCATAAAGTTTTTAATATTTGATGACGATATAATACTGTAAAATGTGTTGTGGTATTGATAATTTTAATTTTTGCATTGTAATGTCATCTTAATAAAAGATTTTTAAAGATGCCATAAAACTCTTACAAAATTTGTAATATTATTTTATATATTATATTTTATTATTTATGTCATCAAAATTGAATTTACTACTAGCAATTCATTTGAGAAAATTCACCGTCATGAAAAAATTCACCTCATGGAAATTCACCACCAGCGATTCACCATCATGGAAAATTAATCACAAATTTTTAATGTGATGGATTTCTCGCTATTGTGAATTGCTAGTGGTGACTTTTCCTTAGGTGAATTTGTCATGGCAGTGAATTTTCCCATGTAATAAAAATTGATGACGGTGAATTTTCCTATAACCATTATTTATATATTATTTATTATACTTATATTTATATTATATATTATATTGTATAATATATTGTATAATATATAAATTGATAAATATATGTCTATGTATGTTATATTTAATATAACGTAAATTTATTTTCAAAATAATAGTATAATTATATTTATTATTATATAAATTAATATATAAAAATCTAATAGTTTAATTGATTTATAGAGAAAGTAAGAGAGAGGAAGAAAAAGAAAGATAGAGGGGAAGACAATTTTAAATAGAGAGGTGGATATATAGAGAGAGAAACTCAAAAGATAGAGAATGAGAGAAAGAGAGATATTGAGAGCTAAATTTGTACTCCACTATCATCACCCCTTAAATTGAATAACCACAATTTTGAAGCTCAATTTGTTATTTAAATTAAATATATTTATTTCTTATTATATATGCTATTTTAATTTTACATAATCTAACTTATTAAATATATTTTTAAAATTTTATAAAATTATGTACTTATTAATGCTAACTTTTCTTTATTTATTAGTAGTGATATTGAGCCATATAATTAAATAAACAAAATAATTAGTATTATTTTTATTTAGTTATTTATTAATTTAATAGGCTTACTTTATTATTAAATTTAAAATCTTGAAATTATTATTTTTATTAACATTTAGATTACATATATTTTGACTTTGCTTTTTTTTTCTCTATTTTAGTTTTTAATTTAGATTTAAATTTAGAATTATTAGAATTATTTATGTCTATTTGTCAAATTAAAATAATAATAAAGGTTAGTATTATTAGAATTATTAGAATTATTTATGTCTATTTGTCAAATTTAGAATTATTAGAATTATTTATGTCTATTTGTCAAATTTAGAATTATTAGAATTATTTATGTCTATTTGTTCAATTTATAAGTATTTCTATTCTATTCAAATTTCAGCTATTACAAGTAGAAAAAAACATATTTTTAACTTTAATCTTAATTTCTAAGATATTTATTTAATTTTTTTGAGATATTTTATAATTTTTTAATAATATTATATATTTATCTTCTTAAATTTTTTTAACAATATTTTTATTATATTTTTTAAATTATTTTATAATTATAGAAATAATACTCCTTTTTAATTTAATAATGAAATTTGTAAAGAATGTAGATATAGAAAATCAAATCTATTGTTAATTCATTTTAGTATATGATTATAAACACCAAAAATTCATTAGATGGGTGTGAGGTTGTATGGACCTTGAGACAACTTGACCTCATAAGATATCAAAATTCAAGAACATATAATCAAATAATATCTACACAAGTCATTTTGTTGTATATGAAACTCAAGCAAAGCAAGTATGGGTATAAGTGGAACATTGACATAGTGGAATTTATGTTTCCCAAAGGTGATAAACAAGTGCAAACAAATAATATATAGAAGGTCAATCCTGAGGGACTCCAACAAACAAAAACATTGTAACTTAGTATACACGCTTGATGAAAAATGACGTTCTATGTAATTTCCAAGTGGCTTCCTTTATTGGTGCTCTCTCTATAATTTCCAACTTACCAATTAGTACAACTAAATGACATGTCAAATGTACTTGTAAATGTTGGTAAAGAAGTTAATAGTGAGGGAGAGAGAGAGGCACAGAGAGAGAGAGAGTGAAAATAGAGTATAAGAGATAGAGTGATATCAGGGAGAGTTAGATAGAGTGACATAAAGAGAGATGGGTAGAGACATGTCATTTTGGATTGTTGGCACAAAACACTTAGTCAAAAATGATATGTGTCATTTTGAACTGGCTACTTATCACAAGTCTGACATGTATATTCATTCATCTTATGAGAAGGATCTAATGGACCCTCCTCTATCTGGATAGTCTGACATGTCTATTCATTCATCTTATGAGAAGGATCTAATGGACCTTCCTCTATCTCGAGTTTTTTTCTTTTATGTTTTGACCAACTGAATTTTGTAGTTCTTAGGAGGTAATGCCTTTAGTATTGAATCCTGGCAGTTGATCTTGATTAGGAGTCTGAGTTTACTCAGATTCTTTGTCTTACAAAGCTCAAAATTAATTAAATTTAAGAATACAATTTTAAGGATTCAATTTCTTATATTATTTGGTGGGAACTTTTTAGCGACTGTTTTCCATTCTTGTCTCACATCCAAAATTGGAGTCACTTTTGATTCTGTGTTTTCTCCTTTTAGGCCTTTTGATAAACAATAAAGATAAAGGGAAGATAGATGTAGAATAGCACATGAGTTGTCAGGTGTTATAAATATAACCCAAGTCTTGGCCTCTGCAAACCATGGGTTTGATCTTTTTGAAGTTCTGAGAAGCTCATCCTAATGCAAAATAGCCCATATTTCTTAGCCTCCACATTTTTCAAAGCATACTCACAACTTGCCAACACTTCATTGTTGAAGAACATCCGATGAAAGGGGGGAAAGAGGAAGCAGAGCAACCTCCAAAATAGTGGATCTCTTAAATGCCATATGACTCACCTCACTTTCCTTTCTTGGCCTTCCATACATATTTGAAAGCACACCAACAATCTGCTTTCACTTTACCGTATGTACAATAACAAGGAAGAAGAGGCAGAGCAACCTCTAAAAGACCTTGTTTTTTGGTTTTCAAAGTGCTTTTACTGATTTAAAGAGAAAGCTATATTTAGATTTAAAACAATATTAGTAAATGAGATCAATTGGTTGGGGCTTTATATATTTGGGCATTTTATAGTTTGAGGAGAAAATTTTGAGAGCGAATCATCCAAAACAGGGAAAAAATTTGTATAATACATAGCAGAGAATCTACAAATTTTATAGATTTATGTAAAAGCTATAATGAACACTTGGATCATCCTCAAACCAATTTCACTTGAAAATATGTTTTACTGCTGCCCATAAGAAAATCTTCAATCGGTTTACCTTTGATTTACAAGGATGGCCTAATGGCAGCCTTTCCTTTTGCTTTTTATTACTTGTAGGTTTGTGCAAATTTTGTTAATGGTACTGGTTAAACTTTCCTATTTTTGGGATTTCACTTCATATGTCAAATCTCTAGGTATTCAATCATGTGTGTATTAAAAGAGCTCTGGGGTACAAAATTATGTATACTAAGATTTGAACTGAAACTGAACTTAAAAGAAAAGTGGAGAAATAAACAGAGAACAAAACCTCCTATTATTTTATCTTGGAAACTGAAAAATAGGGTTATATGTTTATCAAGAAAATAGGTAGGAAAGTCTTTTGAAAGACCCAATCCAAATATCTTAGATTTACTCACTAATCTACAACTAACTTATTTCTATCAGAACTTACAAATGCAATGTAATATTAATAATAGATATTAATAGATATGAAGTGATCAGATTGTCAACTGGCTACTAGCTAATGCACCTATCTGTCGTCTGTAACAAAAAAATCAGGCCAAGTAAGATACAAAGGCATCACATGTTGATTGTCACAGCCTAATTAATTTGCATGAACCTCACTAATTCATAAGTCCATCTCCATTTGAAATTTTACTTGGATGAGTTCCAAGCCTTAAATAGATGTGTCTCTAAATAGGCATAATAAACCCATGAACATAGGCTGCCCCGCTAGATTGATTCACCATGAATAGATTTTGCTTGTAATTTTTTTTAATGAAAATAGGAAAATGTTGTCTAGCTAATATGCTTCTCATCATTGTGAAACTAGAAATGATTGGAAGGCATTATTTGATCAAGAGCCTTACCTACTATCTGGAAGTGTTGCCTTGAGGTACAAGATCTTGGATTGATGTGCTTAAAGTGTCAAGGTTCTATCAAATTTAACAGAAGCTAATCAAGGTCACCATACGATAGTGAGTAATTTGTGATTGAAATATAATTAAGTAGAAACAATTTAGATAGAACTTCTTGCAATGTCTTATTTCTAAATACCACTTCATTGACTGCACAACATCTTTTCTTGAGAATCTATACATAGGCAGATCACTTTTTTTGTGTTTTAATTACAGCTTTCCTGACATCTTCTTTTACTATTGAATGTATAGTAGCTGTAAATGCAATGGTTGCCAGACCTTTCCTGGTAAGTCAACTTGAGGTAACTCACTTGCCATTATTTATGTGAGAATTTTTATGTTCATTTCATTGTATACATTTTTGGGCAACTTTATTTTCCTTATTCTTTACACTATTCTACTGACAGCTTTCCTCTCAACTTTATTTACTATTGAATGTATAGCAGCTGCTACTGAAATTGCAAATGCAATGGTTGCTAGAGCTATTTTCACAATAGCTATAGTACAGATCAAATCATCTTCACATGTTAATCTTAATACACTGTTCTTTACAGAGCTTATGAATTATACAATAGATATTTCCTCGCATTTTTCAGCCATTTTACTGTTTATTGTCCTTTACAAAAATACCAATTATACTGGTTTTTGTTCTTCAAAGACAAAATGTCAAAACTGTATAGCAGATGCTGCTACACTGTTGAATGAAATGAACAATAGAGCTTATGAATTATGCAGTGAATATTTCCTTCAAATTTTCTGCCATTATACTGGTTATTGTACTTTGTGAAAATACCTTGTAGTTCAAAATCATATTTTATTAATTAAAATGAAGTAACAATAAAATATATATGCAAACCTTCATTTATTTAAAAAAGTTTGACACTACCCATTTTACAATTTATATCTTTCAAATAGAATACCATAAATTAAAATATTGATCTCCACAAATCTTCGGCGTACCCATTGCACCGAAGGTGCGATTACTAGTCTACGTTCAAATGCTTTTTGGTAACTACGCGGAATTCTATTGATTATCAGGCTTAATTATGTATTATCTTGTGGTAGGCTGAATTTGGCATAATTGGACCAATAATAAAAGTGTTGTTTTTTTTTTGACTACCCAGGGGTATCCTCACGGCCCAGCCCAGCGCCCAGCAGCCCGTATTTTGGGTACCTAAGGCGAGCCGGGGCGAGACTAATCCCCTGGAGATGCACCCACCCTCCCGGTGCATCGGTTGAATCCGGCCCTGAGTCGAACCAAGACCTCGGGGAGCAAACCCGAGACTTAAGCCTCCTCCGCTGACGGGCGCGGGCCGGCCCGTGGTGTTGTTCTTTTTAAAAAACATACAATTTATTATTGCAATAATAAAAGAAAATGAGTTAATTTATAAATTTTGTTTACTTATATAAATGGAAGTGGTAGAAACATTAACATTTTTAAATTCACCATCATGATAAATTCACCTCAAGGAAAGTTCACCACCACCAATTCACCACTGCAAAAATGGTGAATTTTTCATCTATATATATACAAGAAAAGGTTTGTATCTAAATTTATTAACCAGAATGAATTGAGAGAAAACACTTTTTCAGCTCAAACAAAATTTTAGTTATCTAAATATTTAAATTTTGATGTGCTAAAAATATTGTCGAAAAAGTGACAACTTCAAACTTTCACCTTACACTTACCTTAAAGTTGATCCATCCCTTGGAGATTGCACCATCCTATGATCCTAATCGTTATTAGTTTCAAAATGGATGTGTACTTTCATAATTAGATTTAGTGGTAAAAATAATATAGACTAATTATTAAACTTTCTACTTTACCCTTACCTTGTGCATTTTCTTTAAAAGAAATTAGAATAATGATTCAATTTAGTATTAGATTAACTTTTATGTTGGTATATAGATGGATTTAAACTTTTCCCTATTTCTAGAAAGTTGAATTCCTTTTGTTGCAATCCATTATCATTATTAACTTCATATGATCATGATGAATATAATGAAATGAGTGGTAAACTAAGCAAAAAAAAAAATTGGTAAATTTTGATCTATTAATTAGAACATAACAAAAGCCAAGGTTTTACATTTATTTTTATTCAATTTTCAATATAGTACATTGAATAAAATAGCTCTCATTAACCTATATGTGCTCATAGGTTCTTGGACAAGGTGATATAAACCATGGAGGGATTTATCTCCTTTAAAGATAGAAGATGCTTCATAACATTCTTTATAATTGATGTGGGAATGCCATTTAAACCACTAATAGAAGACTATTAATATTGAAAAACATCTTTGGGCCTTTTCTAAGTGAGGATCTTATGCTTATGATAAAACCCTAAATTTAATTATAGGATTTTATATAAGTATGAAAGGAAACATGTGATGAAAGATAACATAGTACTTAGGGTGTCAATAATTATCTTAATGAGGGTGACTTAATGCTTATAACTTGGAACAAAATAGAAAAGGATGAACAAAAAATACTTAGTAAGAATCTAGGGTTTACAAACTTATTAACAATAATGTAATTAAAATATAATTGGAACATAGTGATGCCACAATTGGGGCAAGTTTCTAAGAGAAGAGTTATTTTTAAAGCAACTAAACTAGATAAGGATGCCTTGGTAATATTTGATGTCTGATTGATGTCAAATGTTGAAATTGCTAAATGAGATATAGGCATTATGTCCTCTTATTGTTGAATAAATCACATAATTCAATTATTTTGGTTATTGAGAAATAAATGAACAAATATAGTGATATAGTATACTTTTTTATTGATATAAATGTAGTACTCCCCTATATATATTAATGTAATAAAAAAAGTAGATGAATGGTGCAAAGAAAACAAATAAAAATGAATATAAAAAAGATACAATACTTATTTACGAACTTCAATTTAAACTTAAAAGAGTAATATTTACTTGATAATCACCAAGTAAGGGTGTTTTAGGATCCAAGTCATACAAAGAAAGAGAAGTAAAATATAGGGGCATAGGTAGAGCATTTAGATCATGCCAAAGTAGGAAGCAAATATCATTAAACACCTCATCACACAACTTTCCAATGTAGCTATCTAGCAAGTTAGTGTGTGCTTGTAGTACAACCTTGAATTTCTTGCTTTTATTTTTTTACAGGCTAGAAACCCTTACTTTATCGACACATATGGCTAGCTGAATACTTGAAAGTTGGTTGTTTCAAAAAAATCCCCCAACAAGTGCCAAACCATGTGATGCATCATATTCTTTAATAGTGAACTTGAATGAAGCCTCTAAAATCAATTAGGGTTGGATGAAGTTGATCCCTAATTAATGCAAAAGGCCTAGGTCAAAGAAAAAATCCATGTGGCAATGGACAATACCACTAAAACCAACTCATAGTAGTCTAGTTGGTGAGGGAAATTCTAAAGTAGACCTTTGTTGGTGATAGACACAATAATTGATTCCACAAATTTGAAGTCAAACAAGAAGACAAATCCAAGCTTTGTGGATTCATAAGGCTCCAATTGCTTGTGCTCTCATTTAGTGGGGTGAAGATTGAAAAAATCTTCTTGATAGGGAGCATTTTGGCATCGACAAGAAATGGAATGCTAGGTAACACACGTTCAAGGGGATAAATAGATACTTGAATGATGCCTCTAGAGAGGGATAAATAGATACCTGAATGATGCCTCTAGAGAGGGACATTGAATGCTAATCCTTGATGATATCACTTGTCATACAACTTGACAATGAATCTAATAGTTGATGGAAATAAATCCCTTAGAGAGGGACAATACGATAGAGGTTTCTTGATGAGCGATGGTAGAGAATGGTAATGGAAGTTTAAAATTTGAGATTATTTTAAAACGTTTCTCTTCTCATCTTATCTTTTGCAAAAAAAATTATAACCAGAGAATAGATGAGGAACGCGCATTATTAGTATTGCATAACTAATAAACAAATATAAGTATTTTTAGAATTGTAAGATTAAAAATTATTAAAATTTAATTTAATTATCACATAAATTTCAAATTTTTTTTTATGATTTAACTCTTATTATAAGATTCCTGTGAAACATTTAATGTAAAGTCCATTGTGAAATAAGGGATACAACAAACAATTGAATTTTCCTACATGCCAAGACCTCCCTATGGAAACCCTGGAGTGGTCATTTTCCATTCTTTTAAGACTTGATTCTTTTTAGAAGATGTAACATACCCAACACATGCCCAAATTGAAGTGAAAACGTGTAAGATACAAAATTACCCAATTCTAGAAGGATTATGCTGAATCATGTTATAGAATTCGAGTGATCATTTCAATGTTCGCTGGCAATTTTCCACTTTAGAATGATTGTCAATTGATTTTTCAAATCAATAAAGTATTTCATGTTACCAAATTCAAGCAAATCATTTGACCGAACAAAGTCAATCTATCTTTACGTTGAAGGCGTTTCCTGAGTTTTACAAACTCATTTTGCCTGTGGATGGTTCAAAACCAATGAGAGGGCTCGCAATGCAGTTAAATGTTTTTTAGCCGTTGATCCATTTCGCCAGTATGCTTTTCATGTTTAAGTCTTATCCATTTCATCAGTGTGCATTTAGTATATCTTCCACTTGCCTTATGCTCTTCAATAGCTCATCGTAGACACATTCTCTGTTGGCATTTGTGCATGATTTTTTACCACCGCTAGGCCACGTGCTGAGCATTGAGTAAAAATGTATGCATTGGGAAGAAATAAATCTATGCTGGTTTAAAAAAAATAAAAAAGATATTAGTAATTTATATCATTCTTTTAATAAAGCATATTCACTTTTATCAATCTCTGTTTACTATGGCAAGGGAAAATGTCAAATTAATTTTTAATTTATTTGGAATTTTGGATTAATGAATGATGAAATTGCTTTTATTTTAATTACGTGGGTGAAGTTTTTAAGTTTTTGAAAGATTGTTTTTCAGATATATTTAATGTTTGATATTAATTATTTTTTATTTGGTCTAAATTTTAGATTTAATGTTTGATATTAATTATTTGTATTTGGTCATTAGATATCAAATTTAATGTTTGATATTAAAAATCTAATTTTATCGATTATTTTATTATATATTTATTTTTTTGTTAAATATATAATATAATTAAAAAATAATATAAATTAAAATATTTTTATATTATACTATAAATTAAATAATAATAATTTAAATATAATAAAAATATATTATAAATATGATATAAGATAAATAAAAATAAAATAACATATAATATAAAATAAAAATATAGAATACTATTGCATAACTATAGGATTATATATAGATTGAATATATTAATAATAAAATAAAAAATAAACCCCTTAACAACATCAATTATATTATTATGTGTTAAAAAATATGAACGCATTTAGATTTTAACATTATGATATCTTGTTTTATTTTTAATTTTTAAATAATTATTTTCATTTATTTGAAAAAGTTATTTTATTTTTTAAAATTTATTATACTTATTATAAATAATTTAAGATTAAAATTTATAATTAATAATAAATAATTTAATTATACTTATTATTATAATTTATATAGTACAAAAATAGATCAAAATTTATCAAATTGACTTTCCACACTTCTTCGCGTACCCATTGTAATTGCTAGTAGTATATTGTATCCCACGTGTGTACTTTTGGCGTCTGATTTAATACCACAATTGAAAATTTCAGTTTAATTTATATTCAGTGTTATCAAGTTGCTCTGTGAATGCTCACTTGCAGACGGAAGTTTCAATCTATTGCTGGAAAGCTTATCTCGATCTCTGGGAAATATATTATTGTATGTTTACCTTAAAAAAAAATGTATCTCTTTATACTCAAAACCAGGCTGATTATCCACATTCAAAGTCTTTTTCTGGTTACTACGTGCGGATATATTGACTGTGTTTTTCATTATTTTAAACAAAACCAGACTCATTGTTTTTTTGGTAACCGTGTGCGGATTTATATCGAAACGGGTTTAATTATTTATTTTGTCTTGTCCTAGGCAGTAGATACGGCATCCGCTTTTGCAATTGGCACGGCATAATTGCAATAATAATAAAAGTGTAGTTTTTTTCAATATAATTTTTAATAGTAAACAATAAAAAATAATAATTTGTGAATGATTATTCTATTTTTACAATAAATTCTTTTATTTGAATCAATTTGAAATTACACTATTTACTAGCACTATGTATGTTAATATGTTAGAGAGTATATGTTTGTGCCTGAAAATTCTAGTTACATGTGGTTGAATTAAATAATTAATAATAAATGTTAAATAATGGAATGAAATAAATTTAGACAAATTTAAAACATAAAACAATACAAATGAAAAAAGGAAGTTGCCATCAAATTGATATAAAACATTGCAAGTGGAAATAGAATCTAGTTGTCAAATTAATATTTATTTGGCTTTTATGGGATAAGTGAAATTTTGGAGGCTTTTAATACCATTAAATGACAACTGAAAGTTGTTTTTCGAGGACTCAATAGTGGGACTTGTTTCAAGCTTAAATCTCACACTATATGTAGCCTATAGACTAATAATTTCGTATAAAGTAATATGGTGATTTTTATTTTTTTAATAAGTAGAAGTATCCAAGTAAAAATAATAGAGAAGAATTGACATCTTATATAGGTTATCGAAATGTTAAATGATTTTTTAAATTTAATTATTGTAATTGATGATTGAGGTGTGTGACAAGTTTGTTTTAGATTGATCAATATTAATTTTGATCATTTTAAGTTTAAATTTGTTTATGAGTAAATTATTTAAATATTTCTATATAAATAAATTACTATGTTTAAAAAATGTTTATCTTGAATTTAATTTTTTTGATAATTTAGAGATTGTATCTATGAACATTATGGAAAGCCAATCCATGCTTCTGATATTTCTCCTTTGATAGTTATTTTTTGTTGGACCTCTTTCTTTTGATTCTCAATCTCCTTATCATCTTTTGACACTCATTTCTATTTTGAGCTAATTTATTAATTAAAATTATCAAATTCCATAGGAAAATAATCGACTCTCAGTCTTTGGTTTCATTTTAAATCTTGAACACTTATTGTTTTGGTTTAAGTAATTTTGACATCTTTTTTATACTTCTCAATTTTCACATTCTTTCTTTTAACTTGTTGATTTATACTTAAAAAATAAAATTCACATGCTTTATGTATTCCTCTTTATTCCCATTCATTTCAATTTCTTAGGAGCAACTTCCCTTGCATGTTGACTTTGATAGTTTTGGTTCAAATAGTTGGGTATATGCAAGTTAATAAGACAATTATCATGCCATATTGAAGTAATTATATCCTTTTTTTATATTCCTCATCTTTAAAATCAATTTAACACTCAAAAATATCTCCAACCATCTCATTCTTACCTTTTTTTTTTTGAAGGCCTTAATGGTCATTTCTCATTGTCTTTCAAAAGTTGTAGTTATGGAAAGATAGGTTGCTATGCTTTAAGATGTCCAAATAGAGTTGTGAATGACAAAAAAAAGAGAATAGAGGTAAGATGATTAAGAAAATCTATTATGTTAGAGAAGATGCAAGTACTTCTGATGATGAATCTAATTATGTAGATGATGATGGTGAATACTTTTTCATGGCTATGAATCTATTTCTGCTAACTCTAAAAGATGTATGAAGGAATGTCCCCCAGAAACAAAGGAAAATATTGAAAGTACTTTGGTATCTTCTTTCCATGTTAGATAGGATACAAACTATTGGATTATTGATAGTGGATGATCTAATCATATGACCCGTTACAAGAGTAATTTTGTTAAACTTGAAAAGTATGATAGAGAAATTGTTAGATTTGGTGATGATTCAGATACTAAGATAAGTGGAATAGGTTCAATCAATTTTGATGGCAAGCATAATACTGATGATGTTTACTATGTTAAAGGTTTAAGCATAACCTCTTGAGTGTTGGAAAAAATTGTAGTAAAGGACACAATCTTATATTTCAAGATGATGGATGTAAGACTAGAAAATGGTCTAGAACAGTGATTGCTATTGGAAGAAGGAAAAATTAAAATGTTTATTACCTCAAGGGTGCTAATGATCATTGATTTATGACTCAAACTAATGAAAGCTAGCTATGTCATATGAGTATGTGTCACATTAATTTTGATAATCTAGTAAGAATCAATTTAGTTCAAGCAATGAGAGATCTTCCAAAGATTACAAAGCCTATCAATTTTGTTTGCAAGGACTGTCAAAATAGAAAGCAAAAAAGAAGTTTCAAAGGAAAAGAAAAATATACTACAATATTGTTGGAATTAGTGCTTACAGATACTTGTAATCCTACAAGGATAAGAAGTCTTCAAGGTGACATATATTTCATGCTTTTGATTGATGATTATTCTAGAATGGTAGGGGTTACTTTTCTTAAAGAAAATTTTAAATACTTGGATAGGTTCAAAGCATTTAAAGTTATGGTTGAGAATGAAATGGAAATAAAAATCAAGTGTTTTGGGTTTGACAAAGGTGGAGAGTTCACCTCAAATGAATTTAACAAATTTTGTGAGAATCATGGAATAAAGAGGCACTTGTCTAACCCTAGAAATAAACAAAATGGAGTGGTTGAAAGGAAAACTAGGGCTATTGAAGAAGCTAAAAGGACTATGATGAAAGAAGCTAACCTATCGAAAGTCTACTAGAAAGAAGTAATTCGTATTGCTATTTATATACTTAATAAAGTTCAAGCAAAAGGAAACAACACAAAGACTCCCTGTGAGTTGTGGTAAGGAAGGATCCCTACTATCAAGTACTTTAGAGTGTTTGGAAGAAAATGTTATATCAAAAGAGATGAAGAAAGCTTGGGAAAGTTTGATGCAAGGTATGATAAAGGTACGTTCCTTGGATATTCTACTAAAAGACACTAGTACATTTTGACCCATTTTTCAACGACATCCCATCAGAATTGGATGCCAGGCCAGAATTTTGATGTTTGAAATGTTGTCGAAATTCCAACGCAAAAATAGTGACAAACAACTGTCGAAATTTCGACGAGTTGTCGTCAAAAAATGGCTTAAAATGTATGAGTGAGAAAATATTATTAGTGCTACAACAAAAGACTAAGAAAGAATGCTGAGAGTGCAGGTGTTAATATTGATGAATATTTTTAGAACTTAGTGGTGATAGATGGATATGAATTAGATGATATTGATTGCAGAGAAAAAGAAAAGGCTAAAGAAAAGGAAGTGTGGATTGGAGAGGATGAAGATCTCTTGAAAAGACCCCTATAACCCCTAAGTTATTGCAAGGTGTCGGCCTTGGTCTCCTCAACATGGGCTAGTGTGATGCTTTCACTTCATGACATGGTTTAACTGACTCCTATCAATCTTGGATCTTATAGAAATCCACTAGTTGTATCAGGCATTAATAGGTCAATCTTTTGGTGTAATGGTAGCCACCTTTGCAACAAATGGTATCAGATCTGAGGTCATAGGATCAAACCCCTCACTTGCATTGGGGTGATTGTTTTAAGGTTTCATCCTTGGTCTCCTCGATGTGGGCCAACATAGTCCTTGGGCTTTGTGACATGGTTTAACCACCTCCTATGGATCTTAGATCTTGTAGAAATATAACAGTTGTATCAAGAATTAATAGGCTGTTCTTTTGGTGCAACGACTTCTGCCTTTGTAACATAAGTATGTGAAAATAAATCATTCTAAATAACAAATCATTAGAGATAGAAACTAAGTTGTATTGAAAAGAAGGAAATTTGTTGAAGAAGAGGTAAATTTGTGTTTACTTTCTAAAGTTGAACCTAAAAAAGTTATTGCCGCATGCAAAGATGAACATTGGATAAATGTTATGGAAGAAGAACTACTATAGATTGAAAAGAATTAGACTTGGGAACTTGTCCCAATACTTCCAAACAAAAACATAATTGGAACTAAGTGTGTATTATAAAATAAACTAAATGAGAATGAAGAAGTTTTAAGAAATAAAGAAAGTCTTGTTTGTAAGGGCTACTCACAAGTTAAAGGAATAGATTTTGAGGAGACATTTGCTTCAGTGGAAAGAATATAAGCTATCAAGATGTTTGTGGATTTTTCAACACAAGGAATTTAAAGTTTATCAAATGGATGTGAAGTCTACTTTCTTGAATGGAGAATTGGAAGAAGTATACATGGAATAACTTGAAGGATTTAAGTTATCATACAAAAAAATATGGTTTGCAAATTGAAGAAGGCATTATATGGATTGAAACATTCTCCTAGAGCTTGGTATGCAAGGTTGGATAAGTATTTGATATAAAAAGGATTCAATAAAGGTACCAAAAATAGTAATCTTTACTTTAAAGTTGAAAAAGATCAAATCTTGATTGTGTTTGTGTATGTTGATGACATAATTTTTGGAGGCAATGAAGCTATGTGCAAGAAGTTTACAAAAGTGATACAAAAATATTTTGAGATGTCTATGTTTAGGGAGATGAATTTCTTCCTTGGGCTACAAATCAATCAATCAAACAAAGTTATATTAATTTCAAAAAGTACATGTCAAAGAAATGTTCAATAAGTTTGGAATGCAAGAATCTAAACTGGTATGTACTCCTATGGTGACTAGTTGTAGGTTGAGCAAGAATGAAGAATCCCCTAAGGATGATTAGAGAAAGTATAAATCAATGATTGGTGGACTACTATATCCAACTGCTACTAGACCGGATATCATGCATGTAGTTTGTCTTACAGATAGATTTCAAGAAGAGCCTAAAGAGTCACATGTTACATTAGTGAAGAGGATATTCAGATATTTAAAGGGAACTTCAGCTCATGGCTTATGGTGTCCAAATGATACTAATTTCACTTTGAGTGATTACAAATATGCAGATTGGTTGGTCATGTAGATGATAGAAAAAATACAAATGGCGGTGAATTATTTCTTGGATGTATATTGATATCATGACTAAGCAATAAACATAATTCATTAGCTTTATCTACTACAAAGGTTGAGTATATTGTAGTAGCATCTTTCTGCACATAGGTACTATGAATGAGGAAAATTTTGAATGCTATGAAAGTGGTGTATAATGAACCAATTTCTATCTTCTATGATAATAAAAGTGAAATCAATATTTAAAAGAACCCAATAAAGCAATAAAAGTGCAATCAATATTTTAAGCAATAAAAGTGTAATATATCACTTTCTAAGAGGGAAGGTTGTGGAGAATGAATTAAATCTTGAATATTTTCCTACAAAGGATCATATTGTTGATATATTCACTAATGATCTTCCTAAGGATACTTTTGAGTATCTCCTGGAGAAGCTAGGGGTTATTGCCCCCCCTTTGAACTAAATAAATAAGGAGATGAATCAGTCTAGTGGATCTCAAGATTCATTCTTGATTATTAACTAATGTTTTTGGCTACCTCTCAAGGGGAGTAGGTAGTAGCATTTTTTGTTGTTGCAATTAGAAGAGTGTGTTTTTTAATTGTATAGTGGTTGTTAATTTTGTGTAGTTTGGTGTGTGCTCCTAAGGGGAGTCTATAGAAAAGTAAAGGAAAGATGTTGTAGAGCAATAGTAAGCAAGCTGATCTATCTCAAAGGGAGTGAATAAATAATGCAAATATTTTGGTCCTTTTCCATTGATGTCAAAGGGGGAGAGAAAGCCATATGAAAAATAACAAGTTATCAGGGGGAGAGATTTTCATGTAGAGAATAAGAAAGTTAAAAGGGAGAGAAATTCATACAAAGGGAGGGAGAGAGTAATAAGCTAGTTGAGTGAGGGGGAGAAGTAACAATAAGAGTTATATTATGATGGTATTCAGAGTTGTGTATTTGATGGTTTTTCACATCATGTTTTGTCATCAATGACAAAGGGGAGATTGTTACAAGTATGAGTAGTTAGTGTTGTTACTAATTTCAACAAGACTATGATGTCATTAATTTCTATTTTTGGGTGAGAATATGAGTATTTGATGTTATCCATGTTTTGATTAGTTGCATTATGTTTTCAGTAGTAAAGATAGTGCTTCTTTGATAAGATTATTTCTATGTATATGTGGTTGAGTTATAGTTGGCTTGGTGGAAATGAGGAAGTGTTGAATATTATGAGGATGTGTCTCTAGTGCTTTGTTTCCAAATTCTTTTGAGAAAATTTGGTAAAACAGATTAAAAACTGTTTTATAGTGGTGTTTGAGGTTGTAGAGGTCTGTTCTTGTGTTGCTTCACATTTATTTTAGGTTGAATATCTACCTATGAGTTTTAGGTATATTTTTAGAGATTTTCATAGGTGATATATCAAAAATTTGGTGTGTTGGATCGTTGTACAAAAGAAGTTATGTTCACAAATGTATGAATTGTGCATTGTAGAGGTGTATGGGAGAAATGTCTTTGCTCTGTGTTTCTCCATAGAATGGTTTAAGGTCTTGTAGATTTGAGGTGGTGTTTATTGTGTTAGTATCTTTGTTCATTCAAGATGGTTTGAGGTTTAGTGCTTTGAAAGATAGTTTCTCAAGTAACTGTGTATGGAAGAGCTGTTTGGATGTACTAGGTGTGTACATTCTTCAAGTGGAAGTTGTTGCGAAGGAGTTTGTTGGATTTTAGGGTGTTTGAGGAATATTTGAGATGATGTTCAAGAATGTTGTGTGGTTCACAAGTCATCCTTGGACTTAAGGAAGCATGTACTTAAGATTTTAATGGTGTTTACATAGGTAATGGTTGGCCTAGAGTTTACACTACTTGTGGTGGATGATTATTGTTTATAGAAGTATGTGGTTGAGTGGTGTTAAATATTTTGGTCATAGCTATGGTGTGATGTGGTCTGATTTCATGTCTATCTACCATGAAAGTGTTTGGAACCAACCTAATTTAATGTGCATGATTGATGTGCATAGATAACCTTGGGGAAGGGTTTCAAGGTTGAGAATGGTTTGAATAAGAGTTGAAATGTTGGTGGATGATAAGATAGATAATTGATATGAAAATTATGCAAATTTTAGAGTGTTAAAGTGAAAATTTGAGAAGTACAGTGTGAGATTTCTTGTGTTAGTTTGTTGGATGTGGTGAGCAAAAGGTGTGTACAATTCTTCAATTAGGCTACAAAGGTGTTGATGAAAGTGTGGTGAATTCTCTATTGTATTGAGATTCTTTTCTCTATGTAACATTTCTTCTCTATCTTATTTTCTATTCTAGTAGTGAGCGCTATTGTATTCAATGTTGATATTACTTATATTGTGAGCTAATCCTCACCATGGTTTTTCCCTTCTTGGATTTTCTATATAAATTTGGTGTTCTATTGTGTATGGTGTTAAGTTATTTTAGTTTTTCTTATTTTCTTATCATGTTAATTCATCATTACAAATTAAGGTTTTAATGAATGAATGTGGATATCAATGTGTATGAAGGTTTTGAAATTTTAAGGTACAATTGATTCAACCCCCCTCTTAGTTGTCTTGTGCATTTAAAAACACATGATAGAAATAGGTAAATCATATAAAACTATGATATACTTCAATTTTTTCTTCATCCAAAACACTTCTATAGAACATGATGTTGCTGCAATGTATTCTACTTTTGCAGTAGATAATGACATTGAATCTTGATTCTTACTTAACCATGAAACCAACTAGCTTCTAAGAAATAAAGTACCACCACTTGTACTTTTCCTATCATGTGCACATCTAGCCCAATATACATTTGTATATGCACTCAAGGAGAAGTTAGTATCTTTAGGATACCACAAACAATAATCTGGAGTGCCCTTCAAATATCTAAATATCCTCTTCACTACTACAACATGATATTCTCTAGGATATTCTTCAAATCTAGCCACAACACAAATTGAATGCATGATATCTGGTCTAATAGTAGTAATGTACAATAGTCCAATCATTGATCTATACTTTCTCTAATTACTATTAGGATATTATTTTTTCTTTCTCAACTTACAACTAGTAACCATAATAGTACATACTGATTTAGAGTCATCCATTCCAAAAAAAATTCAAAATTTCCTTAACATACTTAGATTGTGATATGAATATACCTTTCTTTGATTGATTGATCTATGAACCAAGGAAGAAATAAATTTCCCCACACATTAACATTTAATATTTTTTCTACATTTACTTTGCAAACCTTTTGCACATACCTTCTTTTCATTTGAAAATTGTGTCATCAACATTTAATACCATAGTTAAGATTTGTTTTCATTCAACTTCAAAATATAGGTTCCTATCTGTAGTACCTTTTATAAATGCTTGTTGCAACAAGTACTTATCTAACCTTGCATACCAAGCACTAGGAGCTTGCTTTAGTCCATACAACACTTTCTTCATTTTAAAGACCATATTTGTATCTTCTGATAATTGAAAACATTTTGGTTGTTCAATGTATACTTCTTGATCCCTAATTAGATTTGACAAAATTAACTTGTAACTTAAATCTAATTACAGTAATTTCCCGATCTAATAAAGAATTGTGTGATTATGCTTTTTAACCATTGAAATTACAAAATAAGTAATTAGAAATTCGAATACTGAATTTAAACAAGAGAGAAAATTAAGAAAAAAGAGAGAAGAATGAGACAAAGAAATAGAAGGATCACAATGCATAGATTGATAACGGAGTTCGTCCAATGTGGACTATGTCTCTGGGTCCACTTCTTAATGCTGGGACCGTTTTATTGATATCGCCAAGAAAAATTATACTTTGTTACAATACCCAAGCTCCAAGAACCTGCAATAATCTCTCCACAATCTCTCACTCTTTTACAATTTTTGGTGTACAAAAAAACCTTGTAAATTCTCCTCCAAAGAATTATTTCTCCCAAAATGAACTTGAATAATTCTCCCTATTACAATTCTCTCCAAGAAAATTCTCGTAAAAAATTCTCCACTCAATATTTTTCCAATGTCCCTTTACAAAAATCACCCCTTTATATACACATTTATTTGCTAATATGGCTTTAACCATATTATTTTGCAAATATTGCATATCTCCCATATACAAGTAAAAATTCCAACCATTTCCCCCTTTTACAATAAAAATCACTAATATCCCGTTAGCATAACAAATTAATCTTTCAAAAATAAATCTCCCTTTGGCTTTTATAATTCCAAGCCATACAATTAAAAAATGAACCCCTTTAACTATGGGCCGTTATAATTTTGGACTTACATTATAATCTTTAAAAATATCTTTTAAAAGCCCCTTAATGATCTCCTTGGATAGTCTTTAAAATAAATCTGTTAAATATGAGAAAGGTGGTTAAAGGGGTTAATTTGTTGAAATGTAAGTTTACAGGATTTTTTTCCTCCTTGTGTTATGGGCAAGGGAAGAGGATTTTAAGGGATAAAATCCCACCAAATCCTCCTTGAAATCATAAAAATATTTTAATTTTTATACTATACGTGTTTTCTTTTAACAATATGGTTTAATCCATATTCCTTTTTCCACCATGTCTATGCCAACTCACCACTCCTACCACGTCACCACTTGCCATGTCAGCTTGTTGATGTCATCAAAGTTAACTAGAGTCAAAATTTTGACCAAACTTTGACCAGCTATAACTTTCACATATGAGCTCCATTTTTGAAACTGAATATAGTTTTAGAATCAGCGCGACAAGAACTACAACTTGGCATCATTTTTATTTCATTTTGAGACAATCAATTTTTTTCCTTTTTGAACCCCTAATTTGCCCATTTGATTGAACCTTTGACTGAGCATAAATTCTGCATACAGACTCCTTTTGAGCCCATTAAAGTTGCATCAAGATTGTGTCAGCAAGCTCTACACATTGATGTTGCTTTGGAAGAATTTTGAGATTGTGAAATTTTTAGGTATTTTGGATCCACCTGGATCATTCCTCTCCATTGAGAAGCTTTTGGACATCCAAAAGTCTATTTTTATGTACAATTTGAGCTAGGGAAACGTTTCCCCACTTACCCAATATCATTTGTCCTTCCTGCTAAAATTTTGAACATGTGACCCACCATAAACATAAATAAATATGAGGTAACTTTGTTGATACCATCAACTGCATGTTCATCAATATTCACTATCACATTCATCATCCACATAGAAATAACTAGTAGAATAAAAAGCAACAGTACTGAATACACTGATTTGAAGGAAATAGTATCAACATTTTGGATCTATTGAACAAGAACATTGCTAGAAAATGAAACATTCAAACCCTCTTTTACCACCTTTGGTTGAAGGCCTAATTTTGCTTGCAACTGATCCTCATATTGTGCTATCTGTGACATCTTATCATGATTAGAATCACCATGCTTAGTATCACTAGCTATTATAGACATAAGGGTTAAAGCATTGCTTGCATTTACAATCATCTTCAAATGACCTATGTATACAACAGATTTTTCATTCTTCATGTGATGATCACCATGTATTCAATTCCATCTTTAAACAAATGATATCTGTTATTTTCCCTATAGAAAATGGCCTTTCTGTCATACAAATAAGGAATACCTAAAACCATCCCACAGATGTCAAGTGGAACTACATCTAACTCTACCTCATCTACAAACTTGGATGTGATAGAAAATCATAGTTTACACTATTGTGACAAATGTAATTGAGCATTATCATTCACCCAACCCAATGGATATGGCTTAGGATGAGGTGTTTTTTTTAATCCTAATTGCTTAACAACTTGTTTAGAGATTAGATTCAATTGCACGATCCACTATCTATGAGTGTATCAATCTTGCTTTGTTTTGCAATAGCCCTTATATGAAACAATTCATTCCTCTTACTTTCAACAGGTACTTCATTACAGCTTAGAGAAGAAGCATGAGAACTAGTACTAACAATAGGAGTTTTACCTTTGATACCCACAACTAAGATCTTGGTTTCATCATCAGAATCGGATCTAAGATCCTACACGATAGATGCAGTTTTTTGCTTACCCTTTTGATCCTTGAACCACTTTGGCTTCTGATTAGGATGCAATTTCCAACATCTTACATCTTTGTGCCCTTTCTTCTTGCAATGTGAGCAATAAGGATTTTCGTCGTCTTTCTTTACAGTTGTTGTTTGTTGTGATTTATCTTTCCCTTTCTTGCTTCCTTTCTGCTTATTGTATTCCATCAACAGATTGTCATGGCTATTCCTTAAGATTGTTTCCAAATGGATAGCTTGCACACTAACTTCATCAATGTTACTTGGATTAAACATAAGTATTGTATGTCTCAAACTTTCATGTAATCTACCTATATACTTTAACAAATTTTCTTGTGTGTATAAAGGAATGTTCAAAATTAAAGCCCTCATCCTAAACTCTTGTGTATATTCCTAAACACTTTGTCATTTTTATTGCTTCAATGATTTTCAATTCATTACTGCTTTTTGCATATGTCCTAATGGATAGAATTATTTCTTTAATGCAACTATAAACTCAAACCAAGAAGAGATAATTTTTCCATAACAAATTAGATCCTCCTTTGTTCTACTCTCCCACCAAATTAAAGTTGTACTGCCTAGGTGAAGAATGGCTAATTGAATTTTTTGAGAATCCTTAGTAAACTTTTGAATTCTACAATAAACTTCATTTTTTTTAATCCAGTTATCAAGTTTTTCTGCATCTAGTTCTCCATTATACATTGGAAAATCAAATTTAACATCTAGTTTTAACAAAGGTGAATTAACTTTAGATTTCACAGATTGTTTCTTTTTAGAAGAAGAGGTAGATGAAGAGGAAGAAGAGGATAGAGAAGAAGATGGGGATCGAGGTTCAGGAGGGTCACTACCACCTCCTACTCCTTTATCTTTATCATCTTTCAATGAGGATTCAACTTCCTCCTTCTTTCTAGCCTTGCTTTAATTTTTCTTCCACCGCTCTTGCCTCTCTTGGAAAAGAACTTCCACCATAGCCTTCATTTCAAGAAATGATTTATTGAAAGATTTCTCATCAAGCTCTATAGGACTTTGTTCAGCTGCCATTTCTAACCATGGAAATGTCCTTTGTTTTCTGATCTTTGGATTGAACTCTTCCAGTGCACCTTCTCCTTGCTTCAATTTCAACCTGGTTAGCATTCACTTATGCAATTTCCTACAAAATGGGCTTTGATACCAGCTTGATCCATAATTAGAGTTTACAAAATTAACTTGTAAATTAAATCTAATTACAGTAATTTCCCAATCTAATACAGAATTGCGTGATTATGCTTGTTAACCGTTGAAATTACAAAATAAGTAATTAGAAATTCAAATACTGAATTTAAGCTAAAGAGAAAATTGAGACAAAAGAGAGAAGAATGAGAGAAAGAAATAGAAGGATCACAATGCACATATTGATAACGGAGTTCATCCAATGTGGACTACATCTCCAGGTCCACTTCTCAATGCTAGGACCACTTTATTCATATCACCAACCAATATTATGCTTTGTTACAATACCCAAGCTCCAAGAACCTGCAATAATCTCTCCACAATCTCACTCTTTTACAATTTTTGGTGTACAAAAACACCTTGTAAATTCTCCTCCAAAGAATTATTTCTTACAAAATGAACTTGAATAATTCTCCCTATTACAATTCTCTCCAAGAAAATTCTCGTAAAAAATTTTCCACTCAATATTTTTCCAATGTCCCTTTACAAAACTCACCCCTTTATATACACATTTATTTGCTAATATGGATTTAACCATATTATTTTGCAAATATTGTATATCTCCCGTATACAAGTAAAAATTCCAACCATTTCCCCCTTTTACAATAAAAATCACTAATATGCCGTTAGTATAACAAATTAATCTTTCAAAAATAAATCCCCCTTTGCCTTTTATAATTCCAAGCCGTAAAATTAAAAAACAAAACCTTTAACTATGGGTCGTTATAATTTTGGACTTACATTATAATCTTTAAAAATATCTTTTAAAAGCCCCTTAATAATCTTCTTGGATAATCTTTAAAATAAATCTGTTAAATATGAGAAAGGTGGTTAAAGGGATTAATTTGTTGAAATGTAAGTTTATAGGATTTTTTTCCTCTTCTTGTTTTATGGGCAAGGGAAGAGGATTTTAAGGGATAAAATCCCACCAAATCCTCCTTGAAATCATAAAAATCTTTTAATTTTTAAACGATACGTGTTTTCTTTTAACAATATGGTTTAATCCATATTCCTTTTTCCACCATGTCTGTGCCCACTCACCACTCCTACCACATCACCACCTGCCATGTCAGCTTGTTGATGTCATCAAAGCCAACCAGAGTCAAAATTTTGACCAACCTTTGACCAGCCATAACTTTGACATACAAGCTCGATTTTTGAAACTGAATATACAATCAATTTTTTTCCTTTTTGAACCCTTGATTTGCCTATTTGACTGAACCTTTGATTGAGCACAACTTCTACATATAGACTGCTTTTGATCCCATTAAAGTTGTGTCAGGATCGTGTGAGCGAGCTCTACACATTGATGTTGCTTTGGAAGAATTTTGAGACTACAAAATTTTTAGGTATTTTGGATCCACCTGGATCATTTCTACTTCCAATTCACCACTCAATAATGCAAACTTCACATCCATATGATATACTTTGAAATATTTATGTGTTGTAAAAAATTAAAACATCATAATAACTTCCATTCTTGTAAATGAAGCAAAAGGTTCCTCAAAATATATGCCTTCAACTTGTGAGTAACCCTTACGCACAAGTCTAGCCTTGTTCCTGACAACTTTTCCATCTTCATTCAACTTGTTCCAAAATACACACTTAGTTCCAATCATATTCTTGTGTTTTTTTTCTTAGGACCAATTCCCAAGTCATATTCTTCTCTATCTGTTCTATCTCTTCCTTCATTGCTTTGATACAATTCTCATCTTTACATGCCTCAATCACTATTTTTAGTTCTACCTAGAAAGTAAAAAAAATTTACACGTTCCTTTTTCATAGCAGCTTTCTCCTTGTTAGCACACCTTTGATATTATCTCCAATGATATGATCTTTTGAATAATTCTTCTACACATACTTAGGAGTCTTAGGATTATTTTTTGAAGCTTCTTCCCCTTCAATTGCCAACTATTTTCCTTTATCTTCAACCTTTTGTTCTTTACTACAAGGGGATTCATCAAATTCATATTCTATCAATACTAAAATTTGATGTGGTTCTTCATCCACTTTGACACTTTTACTCTCAACAATCTTCTTCTATATTTTTTTGTAGCAATAGTAGGCCTTGTTTCTTATAGAGTATCCAAGGAAGATTCTTTCATGAGATCTTGAATCAAACTTCCCTAAGTTTTCTTCATCTCTTCTGATATAATATTTTTTTCCAAAGACTAAAATATTTCACAGTAGGATCTTTACCATACGATAACTCATAGGGAGCCTTTGTACTATTCACTCTTGCTTGACATCTATTAAGAATGTAGACTGTGGTATGAATTTATTCTCTCCAATAGATATTCTAAATATTATTTTCCTTTGTCATTGTCTTAGCTACTTCCTGAACTATTCTTTTTTTCCTTTCCACAACTTGATTCTACCAAGGAGTTCTAGGGGTTGATGAATGCCTTCTTATTCCACAATCTTCATAAAATTTGTTAAACTCATTTGAAGTAAAATCACCAGCTCTGTTAGATCTCAATCATTTTATTTTTCAAATTCATTTCATTCTCAACCATAGCCTTAAATTATTTAAACTTTCCTAGAGCTTGTTATTTTTCTTTGAGAAATGTAACCCAATCCATTCTAGAATAATCCTCAATTAATAACATGAAATACCTATCACAACATGAGCTTCTAATTTTGGTAGGTCAACGTAGGTTTGTGTGCACTAACTCCAAGGGACCTATGGTAGAATATTCCTTTGTCTTGAATCTAGTATTTGTTTTCTTCCCAACTTGACATTCTTTGCATATTGCATCGATAGGATTTGTAGTCTTTGGAAAATCTCTCACAACATCAGTAGATCATATCCTCACTAGGCTACCAAAATTAAAGTGACCCATTATTCTATGCCATAGCCAACTTTCATTAGTTTGAGACATAAAGCACTTTGCACCACTACCTTTGAATTGATATACATTACCTTATGTCCTTGTTCCAGCAACAACCAGAGTACTAGAGATTCCTTTTCTTATTTCACAACCACTATTCTAAAATAAAAGATTATATCTTGTGCTACACATTTTTTTGAAAGTTAGAAGATTATGCCAGAGAACTTTGGCATAAAGAACATCATATGTTTTATGCTTTCCATAAAAACTAATTGAACATTTTTCATAGATCTTAGCAAATGAATCATCACCAAAATTAACAATACCACCATCATACTTTTCAAGCTTAAAAAACTTACTCTTATAACTTGCGATATGATTTGAGCATCCACTATCAATGATCCAATAATTCTTCTCCTCTCTAGCATGAAAAGAAATCAACATAGTTCCTTCAATGTTATGACCTATTTCTAAAGCAACTTTCTTCATGCATCTTTCTATATTAGTAGAATTAGTTCCAACATTTAAATCCATGAACAAGCATTCATTTCTTCCTTCATTTAGATAATATGATTCTTCATCGTTAGATACACCATTATCCTTTTCAACATAATAACTCTTCTTGAAAAATTTACCCTTATGATCTTTTTTTTGTCATTAGTAACTTTGATTGGATATTTAGATACATGGCGACCTATCTTTCCACAATTGAAACATTTGAAAGGTAGCTGACCTTAGCATTTTCTAGTACCCTTTTTCAATCTCCTCACAAAGTCTGCTTCCAACTCAACAAGATCATCTAGATTTGATCCATCATCCTTTTCACCTTTGTAGAATTTAAAAGTAGTTTCTTTGTTTGTAGCATCTTGATAAAAATATCTCATTTCAAAAGAAGTTAAAGCACCAAACATCTGATCTCTAGGGAAATTATCAAAATTCTAAGCTTCCTCAATAGTAAAAACTTTAGAACTATAAGCCTTAAGAAGAGTTCTTAATAAATTTTTCACATCACTTTTATCCAACTTTCCATGAAGACCATTGATGACATTGACAACTTCATCAAATCTATTAATGTAGACAATAATATCTTCACCTTTAAATATTCTTAGGGTTTCAAATTTGGCTTTGTAGTTCTACATATTTTCTTGTTTGACCTTGCTATATCCTTCATAGATACCTTCTAGCTTTGTCTCAATCTCTTTAGAAAACTTTTGACTTATCATCTTTCCAAATTCAGAATCAGAAAGACCACTCAGGATTGCATTCCTTTCTTTGCTAGTTTTTTTATAATCCTTGATCTCATCTTCAATGTTGGACCATTTGTATAACCTTTTTCAATAGACTACCAAACACTAGATTGAAGAGAAACCATAAATGAATCCATCCTAGATTTCTAGAGGTAAACTTTATTCCATTGAAAAAGGGGCTTTGAAACCTTTCTTGTGTACCATCTGGATCTACCCCAAGTAGTTAATCTTTTTCCTAATAACCATAGCTCTAATAACAGTTGTTAGATGCATATGAAAATTGAGAGGGGGGTGAATTATTTGTATACTTTCAAACATAAAAAAAACCATCATTAACATTCAATTTTACACTATCCCTAAAACCCTTAACAACCATCAAACCCTTAACATGCATTAACATAATGTAAACATGTAAGGAATCAATGCAAACACTTAAGAACATCAAATTTATGAGGAAAACTAAAAAAGGAAAAAAACACAGTGAGGATTAGCTCACTAATATATGAATTGAAACACTAAATATACTAAGGCCCAATGCCAAGGGCTTACTACCTAGAAAGATAAAGAAAGGATATTATCAGTGGATCACTACCAAAGGACTCACTATCTAGAAGAAAGAATAATAGAAGGGGTGGCTCACTACAAATTTGAACTACTAACTATTGTGTGGTCTCATAACATGCCCCATTTTTCTCCTTGGAATAATGTGGCCCCCTTTTTTTTGCTTCCTTTATTTTCTTTGCTTTGCTTTTGATTGCTTTGATATGCTTCTTTTGGAGGAAATGGTAAAATTCAAGTTTTGTTTTAGCCTACCTGGTCATTGACTAAATCCCTATCTTTCCCAAATTCAGAGTGTCATGGTTTTTTTCCTTGAATCTTATCAATTTTCCAAACCCCTAGAGTCCTAGTTGATGCGGTTGTGTCAAGGATATTGTATCTTTTGTTGGTCCTAGTTTCCTGCCCAATTTTTAAATTATCCTAGTGCACATGAATCTTTTTCTTCATTAGTTAGTATAATGGTCATTTTTTGTTTCTTTGGATTAGAGTAAAAAACTAGAGGTTTTGTTGCAAACATGTTTAAATCATTTTGTTCTTGCTCAAGCCCAGTTCTTAGTTCCTCTCTTTGCACTTTGCTCCCATGGACCCAGAGGGTGAATGTATCAATTCCTAGTAATCATTTCAAGGTTTGGCACCAAAAGATTCAAACCTTGTGATCATCAATGGTCACGTATCCAAAGAGTTTTTACCTTGTAAATCCTTTTCCTCATAAGAACCAAAGTGACACCCAAGAGTGCCATGTAAGCTTTTCATGTCATCTTCTTCTCTAGTAGTAGGCCTACATAGAAATCAAGTTTTTCATGATTTGAGCCCTAATCTACCATGATTGCACTTTTATTCAAGAAAATAAATGCATTGTAATAGGTAATTAATGAAGGCAGAAAACTACACAAGTATTTGGCACCACCTCAAGCATGTAGTTACTTTTACAAAACTCTACCTTGTGCCATACTGCTAATTTGCAAGGACATTAAAAGATCAAGACTGATATTGTAGTGCACAAAGAAAGGTAGGAGTCAAGAAACCAAGATCACAACTATCGAGGGTTTCAAAGCAATATTCAAAAAATAATTTTTATCATCTACAAAACTAGGTATGTTTCGGATAACAAAATTCTATTAGCCATTTTATGCATGCATGTCTTGAGATAATGGTATTTCCTCTAGTAATTGAAATGTTGATTATTTTAAAATGGATTCAACCAAATGGTAGATTGAAAGTTTTATGAATTTTTGAAGATAACTGGTTAAATTAAACCCTAACTCATACACAAGGAATATATCTATAAAAAAATTGTAGCACACACAGGTGAATATGAGTACCTCTAAAGCTAGGCCAAAAAATGAGTCAATATTTTTCTTCACAAGCTATACTAGTTGATGGGATAGTTACTGATACCCATCCAAGGTGGTTTTTTGATGTAAAACTCCTCACATGATCCCAATAATAAAATACCTCTCAATGTACGAAGAGTGTTATAGCAAGTGGGTTACATTTAGCAGGAGTGTTTCTGCCAACGATGGAGGCCCTTGAATTAGTTATGGAATGTTTAAATTGTTACAACCAAATTATGAAAGTTGGTAGAAAAGAATGAAGAATCTATGTAGATCCTTTCATGAAATGAATTACATATACATTTAGGCTCCTCACATTTCCTCAGATGAATCTGGTAGATGTAAGAACAATGGCACCAAAGAGCATAATAGGAAAATCATGAATACACAGTGGTGCCAAGAGGAAATTACAAAGCAAACGAAACCAATTCTAAGATCTATGTTCAACCTAGAAGTTCATGATGTTATAATTATGCTAATAAGAATAGTTGGACTTAGATATTCCTATTACCATTTTTTGCCATAGCTCGATTGGTAGAGTTGGTTGTTTGTTATTTAACATTATGTGGAATTGCAGATTGAAGTTCAGATGCTGTTTCACATTATTGTCATTATTCATTGAGTGACAGTTATGCATTTTAAAGAAGAAATGGAGTTTTAAGAATATGCCATTCAGATGTTGCAGAATTAAAAGAATTACAGAATTGAGTAAATTAGCAAAATAGAATTTTAGATGCTTTCATTTATTTCATAAAGAACTCATATTTTTACAAGGCTTCATTTGATTTCACAACCAAAATGATATTACAACATTGCATGAAATGCATTTTCTTTTCAATTGAAAAGCAGAATTGAAATCAAAGATCCACACAAGCTGTGGATATAACTGCGACAACACATTGCTAATAGCACATTGCACTACTGAAGGTACAGAAAGGTAAGCACATAAGTGACATCATAATCATCATTGCTTGATTATCGATGTTTGATGCTGGATGGTGCACCTTATCTTCTTGAGTTCCATCAACCTGAAAGAGGGAAAGAGAGGGTGTCAGTGGCTCTAATTATGATATAACTTATATAGAACACCCACAATAGTACAACATACTATTAGTGATGCATTGAAACAATCAATTAAGTGCAATACAAAAGAAGTGAGCTGAAGGAGAAATAACATCATGATCATCATGTTCTATTTTTATGCTAACATTATTTGTTTCCTTGTGCAGGTATAGGTAAAGTCATGAAGTTGAACATTATTCAAAGACTAAGCATGTGGAGTAAAATGGGCTCACACAAGGGTAGAGCTCGGTATGCTGCCCTATTCTTTAAACGGGATGAGGTAAAGATACTTTATCATATTCATCAAATGAAATAAGAACAACTAAAATAGTAAAACAGAGTTATCCATCAAGCAACAAAACCAACTATTCATTCATAATGATCATGATTTCTTTCTAAAGGCTACAGGTGAATAGTGAGTTTAGTTCACTTAAGGAATTTAACTAAGTACATTTACACCAGAAATTGCTGAACAAGTTCATTTTCTTAGCTAATTGTAATCATATATGTCATGCAAATTTCAAATCATCAATTCTTCCTCAGTTAATGAACAAGAATAAATTATGTCTTAATGGTTTGATTTAATTTTCATCGTCAAAGAGAACAGATTTTAAGAGCAGTTTGTATAGTTAAATGGGGCATAAAAATGCATGAAGAGTACCATGTTACAACTGAAAAGAAACACAGACAGTGTATTTGAGTGTTGGATAAGTTTCTAGTTCTAGTTGACTGGTAAAGTAAATACTGCATTATGATTGTAGCAATAGAGAAGTCATTGCAGAATCGAGTTCAGGGAAGAGCAAGTATTTTCTTTCCAGAATGAATTCTGAGTTGTTGGTTATACATATGAACTGGTGAGTAGAGGTGGTTCGTACTGATGCAATGTTTCAATTCAAAAAAAAAAAAATCTCTATAGAATTCAAAAGTAGAATGTGAAAGCTACTGTGTTAAGATTAAGGAAGGTCAAAAGGACACTAATGTATGTACATGATACAAGCATGGAGATCCTCCTCTTCACGATGAACTTATACAAAAGCATTCTCAAGGTATTACACTATTCCTGCCAAGATTCTAAGTGCCTGGAGAATATTCTCAGAATGTGCATTAGATGTTTTTTTTCTTTAAAAGGTAGTCTACAGTTCCATGTCGAAGATAATTCCATAGCAAGAGGAATCGGATGTTTTTATCAAAAGGAAAAAAAATTACGAGTCAAGTTTAGGTTTTATACAACTACTGAGGAGAGCTACAAAAATGCCAAAACAAAATACCGAGTAATATGAGTCAATGAGTTAACTACATAGCAACATGCAAAGTCTTATTATTCCAGCGATGAGTTTTCATTTCTAAAGTGATGCAATGAAGATGCTTTCTTTTGAAAGGTGCAGAATGCCAAGGAGATTTAATGAGGATACAATCTTTTAAGTTTTTCTTTGTTTCAGAGGTTCAGAATAAGTTTTTTGTTCTGGTCGGGCTCATATTCATAAATAGATTTATAGTTTTGAGTCTCAAATATCCATGTCTAGAGTTATATTTAAGATACAAAAACAATAATCACAATGACCCATGTGAAGTTTTGCTCATGATAGCAGTTGAGTCAAAATGTGGATTGTTGTGTTGAGCCAAGCTTCGAAAATGCAGTTCTCTTCAGAAATCTAAAAAAAACACATGTGGGTTTGTTTTCAAAGTTCAAGAAATATAATAATCTACGATACCCATATGGGTCTCTCATGAAATCAACAGTAGAGTACAAAGATGCATATTTTTGTGCTAAATCAAGCCTCAAAGGAGAAGAAAAATGCAGTTTTCTTTAATAATTTCAGAAACCCACCTTCAGTTTAGCTTCAAAATGCAAAGGAGGTAGCTACAGAGATAACCCATGTGAAATCTTGAATTGGATAGCAAGAATATACAACAAATGTAGGTTCCCTGAGTTGGGTCAAAATGTAGAGAGAAGAAGATACAATTTTATTCAAATTTTTGTGACACCCATAAACATATTTACTCTCAAGAAGGCATAAAGAGGGGTTTTATGTTCTAGGTCGAGCCAAAATTCAAAAGAATTGCTTTCTGCAATACACATTTGGCACGGCCTGAACTTGGTCAAAATTTATGAGTAGAAAGAAACTCTCTAAGTTTCTAGAGAACAAAGAGAACAAGTGCTGGCAAAGTGGAGTTACCAGTTCTGTGCTGAAAGTAAGTATCTTGAAGCTGAGATTCGAGCTCTAACAGGAAGGTCGAGGTCACACAATGGTAGGTGAAATAAAAAAAAATGAAAGACAAGAGCGTTAGAGTGTGTATAGTCATGGCCTCAGGGCCAGAAGAACGAAATATGATGCCATTAAAAGCTATGAAGCTATATGCAGATGGCTTACCTTCATGCTTGGAAGAGAAGAACAAAACCCACAAGGCGAGCTTCCTCTTAGAGCTTTCAGGATGAATTTGAGCTCACTAGTTAGCCAAGCAAACAAGGTCAAAAGGAGTGCAAAGAAAACAATCAGAGAAATAAACTCATAAGCTCGTGAGAGTCCGCGGCCATAGGGCCTTTTGGCATTCGATAATTAGTGAGGGAACTTCAATGGAGACAGAATGAAGCTTACCCACTGGAGTTTCAGACCATTGGTGAATGTGGAATGGTTCCTCAAAGCTTTTGAGCTCAAGCTTGACAGAGTCATGGCAGCAACAGAGCTTCTTTCTTTCAAGATGAGGACTAGGAAATGAGTGATCATTAGGGTTTGATTCTATTTTGACTGAAACCCTAATTCAAAGATCATGTCGTTCTAGAATATTCAATCAAAACACATGTGGTGAATTTCAATGAAGGCTTGAATTCACAATTCTTTCCTTGTGATTTATTAAATCTAAGTCCAAATGTATATGAGGGAGGCCGAATTCCTAAGTTGGACTATGGGTTAGGTCTTGGTGATTATTCCTTTTGCCTTGGTGAGATATTAAATGGTGAAGTATGAAGTTTTGGGGATAATATTGATGGATATCTTGTGACCTAAGATTAGGTTTTTTAATGCCATATGACCTAGGTGCTTTTGTTTCAAGTCTTTAATCTTTTTAGGGTTTTATTTTTGGGTTGATTTTATAGAAATCAATGAAAATCGAAGGCATGAGGGTAGATTATGTGATGTTTTATTTTTATGATTTTGTGATAAAATCAATATATTGTAATGGAGAAATAAGGAGATTTTTTGTAAAATATTTTCAATCTTTAATTGCAAAAAATAGAAAAATTGTGCAAATCTGCTTCTTGTAAAGCAGAATCATAAAATCGATATTCTATAAATTGCTTTGAGTTTTCTTGCTATTTTTAGATCTTTTATTTAATTTTCCCTTGGTCAGATTTCAAACCTTTCTTGTAGAGATATGATTGTTTTTGAGCTTTTAAAGCGAGATTAGCCTATTTTTAGAGGCTTGAAAGTGTGATCATAAAAGCATTGTGCTTTTTTCTGCTTTTAGCAGTTTTTTGAGATAGTTAAGCCTTTTTTCCTTGAGCTTTTTCTGAGTTTAGATTAAGGTTTCTTGAGAGCTGGGTTTTTTAAACTTAGTTTTTTTAGCTCTCTTCTCTCAACAATTCATATTAGAATTCCTGCTCTTATGCATTTTTTGAGCTTGTGAACATTGTACTCAGCTTTGACAGATTGACACTCTTCCAGTTCCAATAATAAAACATAGTTCTTCTTTCCACTTTCTTGTCTTAAGACTGGTAACTGCAGTTTGATGTTTTGTGTTCAAATTTGAAACCTTAACGTCCTACCTTTATGATTTTTTCTGCACAAGATTTCATGTATTTCAGGTTATATGTTGTATTTGAAATTCTGAATCTTCATATGAATTAATAATGAGATTATGTATTGGTGAGATTGTAGGAATCATTGTAGTGAAGGAATTGTTGTGAGTGGTAGGTTTAAGTTTTCTGTCAGAAGTTTAAATTAATCATCAGTTAGGTTCAGATTTATTTTTAGTTCACCTTTTATCCCTTTTCCCTTGGAGTTTTAAAATAGGATTTATCATTCAAAGAACCAACTCACTTTGGAGATTCCTCTTTCGCACAAATCACTCACATCTGAAAGAGGTTTCCATGTTTAAGTAGTTTGCTAAATATTGTATTCAGTAGGGTGTAAAACTATTGATAACAATCTTTGGCACGTTTGGTGGGACAGTGAAAGCTACTTTCAAAGAAATTTTTAATATTTTAGTTTGTTGTTTGGTGTATGCAGCAGATTTTTTACAGCCTTCTAGAGGCTATCAATATACCTGGCTTCTCCGGTTCTATCTTTTTCATGCTAGTATAGCCCGTGCATGAGAAATATTCAAACAAGATCAAGTTCAACACCCTTCAAGTATCAAGAGCTGTCCCTAGCACGAAGAAGAGGAAGAACAACAAGAAGGCTTTTTGAAATCCCTGTAAGATCAAAGTCAACATCTCCTGTGTTTGGTGCCCTAGTTTTGTCACCTGGTACACTAGTCCCAATTCCACAAGTACCATCGATGGCAGCACCACCAAGGTAGCACCCGTTAGCACCCTTCAATCGAGGCAGTCCATTAGATATTGCTCAACATGATGATATTCCAGTTGCAGCCCTTCGAGGACTACCATATTTCATCACAGAGGATTATACCACACCAGTTGAGCACATCCGTGACGTGGCCATGCTATGCTCGGTGCACAATATTATGCAAGATAACGTTGCTCTAAGGCTGTTAGCTAAGTCACTCAAGGGCAAAGTGCTGCAATGGTTTAGAGATCTCCCTGCAAATTCAATCGCAACATGGGATGCGTTAGGTAATGGCCTATACTAGCACTTTGCTGATAAATCTGATAATTTATCTTTATTAGAGCAATTGAGCACCATTCAAAGGGTGCCACATGAACACTTGGCGGACTTTAATTATTGATTCCACAAGACCTGGGATAGAATCCCGAAAACAGTAACACCCTTACCAGCACATGCATTTCTGTTTTATTTAAAAGCTTTAAATAGCAAGGTTGCTATTATGACTCAGTCTATGGGTGGTCTAACGCTTCCTAACACCTATAATATTGCTATAAATGCTGAAAATTGCCTCATTCAATCTGAAGACATAGCTCCTAGACCTCCTATGCCCTTGTTTCCTTAAATACAACCACCTATTCCTACTCCTATACCTCCTTTGGCTACTGTCCCACTAGTTCTAGCAATAGGATATCATAATACAACCTAAGAGGTCGCTGTTTTAGCTCCAAATCTAGAGATGCAAGAAATTAAGAGCATATTGAAGACTTTTGGGAATGATCTTGTGACTATTAAAAAATAGGTTGGTCAAGAACACAAGCCTTATCAAGCCCCTTACCAGTAAAACTAGCAAAATAGGCCTGCTTTCCAAAATGACTATCAAGCCCAACAGAGAAATTTCAACCCTAGGCCATTCCAGCCATACTACCCGAATGCAGCCAGTTCGTCAAAAGAACTTGTGCCACAAAATAATGTTGCCCATGATTGCAATTGGTGTTATCCATGTAATCAGCCCCACAACCAATCAACATGCTCCAACAGAGTGAGAAATCAGGCTTTAATGGTGCAAAATGTATATGTTGTTTCAGAGAATGTTGTAGATCATAATCAAGAACAACAAGATAATGTAGAGGTTGCTTTGCCGAACTGGTAGAGCTCTGAATTCTGTGGCATGAATGGCCAAGATCAGAAAAATTCTCCTATTTTGGCTAATACCAGATCTAAAAAATGAGCTATGGACCTAAGATAGCAAGCTAGAGGTGCACAACAACAGCCTTCAGTCAGTAAGTAGCCTATTTCATCAGAGGTTAATGTTGCCACACAACCTAAAATGCAGATTCTGCAAAGAGGGCGGGAGATACCTAACAAGGAGCTGTCAAAAACACATTCTTAGCCTATGCAAAAGCAAAATGAAGCTGCTATTACAAAAAATTAGTAGAAGATAAATGTTTCATCCTTCAATATCATTGAGCATCTCAATAAAACTACTATCAATATGTCAATATTAGACGCTCTGCAGCTTCCAGGGCAAAAAAAATTTTTGCAGAGTGCTTTGGCTGAGTTGTCTATTTCTAACAGCACAAATCAAGGAGTTGTGAAGGTTGTGTTGGCTAACGATCTGGAGGACAAAAGTGTGCAGAAAGAAAAAGAGGTAAAACCCCCTCCATTTTACTTAAGTCTGATCATAGGTGATAAAATTGTGCACAATTGTATGGTCGACTCTGGTGCCATTAGTTCAGTCATGCCTAAGAGTTTAGCTGACAAATTAGGTCTTGTTTATGAACCTAATCCTCAAAAAGGTGTAGTGCAATTAGATGGGTCTATTATTAAGACTGCTAGTATTATAAAAAATTTAGCCCTTTAAATGCATCCCCAAGTTTCGCATCAGGATATTCATGTCATAGACTTACCACCGCACTTTTCCATTTGCCTATCAAGGGATTTTACAGCCAAGTTGGGTATGTTTCTGTCTCCTGATTGGCCTCACCTATTTTTTAGAACAAGATATGGTATGAAAGTGACCATAAAGTTTGAGCCTCTCACTAAAGACTATATCAAACCATACTCCCCAAGCCCTATAAATGCTAATCTCTATGCCACCTCTGCAATCGAGGAGCAAACCATGACCTCATACTATAGCACCCATGAAGACTACATCAATCTCGATGAATGGGCAACCAAAGATCACAAGCTTGATCAGTTTCAGAACATAGATGAGGTAGGATTAGGAGTGTATATGATTCGAGAGTTTGATTGTGACATGCCTAATCTTTGTAAAGAGGATGAACCATCTGCAGGAAAAGATAATGAGCTTTGGAAACTCTATTTCAATGGTTTGAGGAGCAGTATTGGTGCTGGGGGTGGAGCCATATTGATATCACTCGAAGGAGATAAGTATTTTTCAGCTTGCAGATTTGCTTTCAGCTATTCAAATAATATAGCTGAGTACGAAGCATTGGTACATGGCCTTGAGTGGGCTTGCAAATGAGGTATTAAATGCTTGCAAGTTTATGGTGATTCTGAGTTAGTTGTGAATCAGTTCAAAAATTTAAACACTGCTAAGAATGATTTGCTTAAGAAATACAAGCATCGTGTATGGGATTTAATAGAATATTTTAATGCTTTTAATATCTTATCAATTCCTTGGATCAAAATAAGCATGTTGATAGGCTCGCTGCTATAGGAGTCTAGTTTGACATTCCCAAAGAGATTCATAAGGTAGAAGCACGTCAATATGTGAAAATAGTGGTCAGACCTTCTGTACCTGACAATAACGTGAGCTGGCAGGTTTTTGACAACGATGAGCAAATCATGAATTTTCTGATTACTGAAGTTGAGTTGGTAGATGGAAGTCAACAAAAATGGCAGTAGCAGTATGAGGACCAAATTGTGCAATTAAAAACAAATAAGTTGCTGAAGGGATTAGTGACATTGGAATCAATTTTTAACTCAGATGACCAAATGAGAAAAGACAAGTGCAGCTTGACAGTTAAAGAGGAACATTATGCAGCCATTGAGATTTTCAAAGACAAGCTTCTCAAGCTCGGCAAGGTATGCAGTCAAGAGGAACAACAAGTGTTTATTCTATTATGTCAGAAATATAGTTATGTTTTTCTTAGGAATACAAGGATTTAAGAGGTTTTAATCCCGAACTCGCCCAGCATACCATCGAGCTTGAACCCAATGCAAAACCAGTAAGGTGGAAGCAAAGACCACTTAACCCTAAGTTGGAGCACCTTATGAAGGCTGAACTGAATAAGCTGGTTGAAAGTGGTATTATTTTTCCTATCAAGCACACCTCTTGGGTGTCAAATTTAGTACCAGTCAGGAAGACGAATGGAGAAATTAGACTTTGTGTTGATTTCTGAGATCTAAATAAAGCATTGTTGAAGGACCATTATCCGCTCCCTTCCATGGAGCAAATTTTACAAGTAGTTTCTAGTTCTGACAAATTTTCTTTGTTAGATGGCTATTCAGGTTATAACCAGATTCTGGTTAAGCAAGAAGATCAGTTCAAAACAACATTTACAACCAAATGGGGCATGATGGCCTACAAGAAGATGCCTTTCAGCTTATCAAATGCTGGAGCAACTTTCCAGCATACTATGGATATGGCATTTCATGGCCTTATGAACAAGTTTGTTTTGGTATATTTAGATGATATTACTATTTTTTCCAAAAATGCTAATGAACACTTGGACCATTTGGAACAGATTTTTCAGAGGTGCAGAGAGTTCAGAGTGTCTCTCAATTTGAAGAAGTGTATATTTTCGGTGTACGAAGGCAAGCTGCTTGGACACATTGTCTCAAAGCAAGGTATTTCAATTGATCCTAAAAGAGTTTCTACAATTCTTCAATTGTCATTACCATCTCACAAGAAATGCTTGCAAAACTTTCTTGGGAGAATAAATTTCATGAGGAGGTTCATACCAAATATCGCAGCCTTGCTGCAACCTCTCACTTCTATGCTGAAGAAGAATATGCCATTCAGCTGGACCAAGGAAGGTAAGAGGAGCTTTGAGTAGATCAAAGAAGTGCTCGCAGCCACTCCTACTCTCATTCATCCAAACTTTGATAAAGACTTTATTCTATATGCTTTTGGAGGAGTAGATATGGTTTCACCCATGTTATGCTAGCAAAACGAGGAAGGCTTAGAGCATCCTATTGCATTTTTCAGCCAAGTTTTGCCCGATTACGAGGTAAAGTACTCTTTTGTGGAGAAGCATGTTTTTGCTATTGTAAGAAGTTTGAAAAAGTTTAGACACATGCTATTCAACAGTAAAGTCCATTTACTAGTAGCTCATTCCACTATTAAAGAATTTTTGCTTAAGGATATTAGTGATAAGCATGCCGGTTGGATCACTAAAGTGATGGAGTTCGATGTTGATATAAAAGTAACCAAGCTCATTAGAGGCAAAGGTTTGTGTGAACAAATTGGTGGAAGTGAAGAAAATAGTTCAAAAGAGGTTGTAAATACAGAAATAGTGTTAAATAATGATGTTTTAAGTGCTTTCAAGCACTCCCTACTACATGGTTGCATCAAATGATACATTAACTACAAACTGGTGAATGCCTCGAAGGCTTGTACAGAGCAAAAAGAAGGTACTACAAATTACAAGCCATCCCTTATGTAGTTATCGATGGAATTCTTTATAGGAGAGATTTCCAAGGTGTCTTATTACGTTGCATTCAGCCTGAACAAGTTGACAAGTTGCTAGCAGAGTTTCATGATGGACCTTCAGGAGGTCATTTTTCTACAAGGACTATAGCTCTGAAGATTATGAGAGCTGGTTATTATTGGCTAGATTTATTTAAGGACACTATTGCATGGGTCAGAAAGTGTGAGAAATGTGCATTATTTGCTGGTAAATAGAGGCTTGCACCATTTCCCCTACATCTGATTCAAGTAGAACAACCCTTTGCTCAGTGGGGCTTGGATTTTCTCGGCCCTATAAACCTACCATCAAGTGCAGGTCACAAATGGATTCTTACTACCACAGATTATTTTACAAAGTGGACTAAAGCTGTTGCTTTAAAGGAAGCAAACGAGACATCAGTGCTGAATTTCTATCAAGATCTCGTATCAAGATTTGGTGTTCCAGATTCAATTATTTTAGATAATGGTTTAGCCTTCATCATATTAAAGATTCTAGATTGGTCTGTTAGAAATAACATCTATTTGAACATGTCATCAAATTATTATCTGCAAGGTAATGTTCAAGCAGAATCCATAAATAAGAATCTAATTCGGATAATCAAGAAGACTGTTGAAGATAATTAGAGAACATGGCATGAAAAATTGAAACTAGCCCTTTGGGCTGATAGAATAACTCCTAAAAGAGCCACTGGTTGTTCACCTTATGTTTTGACTTATGGCAGAGAGGTTAAGTTACCTATTTCAATTGAGTTACCAACATTGAGTTATGTTAAAGAACTGGAGTTGCTAAATGAACAACCTCTTGAAGTGAGGTTTGCATAGCTGGTTAAGCTTGAAGAAACCAGAAAAGAAGCTCTGAGATAGCTAGAAATACATCAAGCACAAATGAAGAATGCTTTTGACAAGAGGGCAAGGCCTCATGATTTTACTGTTGGAGATCTAGTTATCAAGTGGAATGAATTTAAAAGCAGACTTGGATGACATTCCAAGTTTGATGCAATATGGGATGGGCCTTATGTGATCACAGAATGCAAAGATCATAATGCATTCCAACTTTCCAAGATGAAGGGCGAGGTGTTGTCTATCCCAGTAAATGGGATCCACCTCAAGCATTGCCTTTGAGATAAGTTATCTCACTATTAGTAGAGTAGTTTGCAAATAAGTGTGTTTCACACATTTACTTTCAGTAGTTTGCTTTCTCTAAGCACTGTTATGCATTGTTTTGTTGGCCACTAGGGCCTTTTAGTTTGCTTTCAGTTTTGTTTTGTTTTCTTGTTGTTGTTTGGAGTGTTGCAATTCAAGTTTCTGAGTTGAAGAGAAGGGGAAAAATTGACTATGTGCCCAATGAATTGTTTAAAGGCCACTGATCTATGCTTAGCAGGAAAGCATATAGTAGAAATTTACAAATTGTTACCATTTTTTGCCACAACTCGATTGGTGGAGCTGGTTGTTTGTTATTTAACATTACGTGGAATTGCATATTGAAGTTCAGATGATGTTTCACATTATTGTCATTATTCATCGAGTGATAGTTATGCATTTTAAAGAAGAAATGGAGTTTTAAGAATATGCCATTAAGATGTTACAGAATTAAAAGAATTATAGAATTGAGTACATGAGCAAAACAACATTTTAGATGCTTTCATTTATTTCATAAAGAACTCATATTTTTACAAGGCTTCATTTGATTTCACAACCAAAATGATATTACAACATTGCATGAAATGCATTTTCTTTTCAATTGAAAAGAAGAATGGAAATCAAAGACCCACACAAGTTGTGGATATAACTACGACAACACATTGCTAATAGCACATTGCACTACTAAAGGTACAAAAAGGTAAGCACATAAGTGACAGCATAATCATCATTGCCTGATTATCGGTCGACGTTTGATGCTAGATGGTGCACCTTGTCTTCTTGAGCTCCATCAACCTAAAAGAGGGAATGAGAGGGTGTCGGTGGCTCTGATTATGATATAACTTATATAGAGCACCCACAATAGTACAACGTACTATTAGTGATGCATTGAAACAATCAATTAAGTGCAGTATAAAAGAAGTGAGCTGAAGGAGAAATAACAACATCATGATCATCATGTTCTATTTTTATGCTAACATTGTTTGTTTCCTTGTGTAGGTATAGGTAAAGTCATGAAGTTGAACATTATTTGAAGACTAAGCATGTGGAGTAAAACAGGCTCCCACAAGGGTAGAGCTCAGCATGCTACTCTATTCTTTAAATGGGATGAGGTAAAGATACTTTATCATATTCATCAAAAGAAATAAGAACAATTGAAAGAGTAAAATAGAGTTATCCATCAAGCAACGAAACCAACTATTCATTCATAATGATTAGGGTTGCTTTCTGAAGGCTACAGGTGAATAGTGAGTTTAGTTCACTTAAGGAATTTAACTAAGTACATTTACACCAGAAATTGCTGAATAATTTCATTTTCTTTGCTGATTGTAATCATATATGTCATACAAATTTCAAATCATCAATTCTTTCTCGGATAATGAACAAGCCTACATTATGTCTTAATGGTTTGATTTAATTTTCATCATCAAAGAGAACAGATTTTAAGAGTAGTTTGTGCGGATAAATGGGGCATAAAAATGCATGAAGAGTACCATGTTACAGCTGAAAACAAACACAGACAATGCATTTCAGTGTTGGATAAGTTTCTAGTTCTAGTTGATTGGTAAAGTAAATAATGCATTATGATTGTAGCAACAGAGAAGTAATTCCAGAATCAAGTTCAAGGAAGAGCAAGTATTTTCTTTCTAGAATGAATTCTGAGTTGTCAGTTATACATATGAACTGGTGAGTAGAGGTGGTTCATACTGATGCAATGTTTCAATTCAAAAAAAAAAAAAAATCTCTATAGAATTCAAAAGTAGAAAGTGAAAGCTACTATGTTAAGATTAAGGAAGGTGAAAAGGACACTAATGTACGTACAAAATACAAGCATATAGATCCTCCTCTTCACGATGAACTTATACAAAAGCATTCTAAGGGTATTACACTATTCCTGCCAAGATTCTAAGTGCCTGGAGAATATTCTCAAAATGTGCATTAGATGGTTTTTTTTTTAAAAGGTAGTCTACAGTTCCATGTCGAAGAAAATTCCGTAGCAAGAGGAATCAGATTATTTTATCAAAAGGAAAAACAATTATGAGTCAAGTTTAGGTCTTATACAACTACTGAGGAGAGCTACAAAAATTCCAAAACAAAATACCAAGTAATATGAGTCAATGAGTTAACTACAGAGCAACATGCAGAGTCTTATTATTTCGGCCATGAGTTTTCATTTCTGAAGTGATGCAATGAAGATGCTTTCTTTTGAAAGGTGCAGAATGCCAAGGAGATTTAATGATGATACAATCTTTTAAGTTTTCCTTTGTTTTAGAGGTTTAGAATAAGTTTTTTGTTCTGGTCGAGCTCATATTCATAAACAGATTTACAGTTTTGAGTCTCAAATATCTAGGTCTAGAGTTATATTTAAGATATAGAAACAATAATCACAATGACCCATGTGAAGTTTTGCTTGTGACAGCAGTTGAGTCAAAATGTGGATTGTTGTGTTGAGCCAAGCTTTGAAAATGCAGTTCTCTTCAGAAATCTAAAAAAAAACACATGTGGGTTTGTTTTCAATGTTTAGGAAATATAATAATCTAGGATACCCATATGGGTCTCTCATGAAATCAGCAGTAGAGTACAAAGATGCAGATTTCTGTGCTAAATCAAGCCTCAAAGGAGAAGAAAAATGCAGTTTTCTTTAATAATTTCAGAAACCCACCTTTAGTTTAGCTTCAAAATGCAAAGGAGGTAGCTATAGAGATAACCCATGTGAAATTTTGAATTGAATAGCAATAATATACAACAAATGTAGGTTCCCTGAGTTGGGTCAAAATGTAGAGAGAAGAAGATACAGTTTTATTTAAATTTTTGTGACACCCATAAACATATTTACTCTCAGGAAGGCATAAAGAGGGGTTTTATGTTCTGGGTCGGGCTGAAATTCAAAAGAATTTCTTTCTGCAATACACATTTGGCATGGCCTAAACTTGGCCAAAATTTATGAGTAGAAAGAAACTCTCTAAGTTTCCAGAGAACAAAGAGAACAATTGCTGGCAAAGTGGAGTTACCAGTTTTGTGCTGAAAGTAAGTATCCTGAAGCTAAGATTCGAGCTCCCATAGGAAGGTCAAGGTCACACAATGGTAGGTGAAATACAAAAAAATGAAAGACAAGAGCATTAGATTGTGTATAGCTGTGGCCTCAGGGCCAGAAGAACGAAATATGATGCCATTAAAAGCTATTTATGGCTTACCCTTGTGCCTGGAAGAGAAGAACAAAACCCACAAGGCGAACTTCCTCTTAGAGCTTTCAGGATGAATTCGAGCTCACTAGTCGGCCAAGCAAACAAGGTCAGAAGGAGCGAAAAGAAAAAAATTAGAGAAATAAACTCATAAGCTCGTGATAGTATGCGGCCATAGGGCCCTTTAGCATTCAATAATTAGTGAGGGAACTTCAATAGAGACAGAATGAAGCTTACCCACTAGAGTTTCAGACCATTGGTGAATGTGGAATGGTTCCTCAAAGATTTTGAGCTCAAGCTTGATAGAGTCATGGTGGCGGCAAAGCTTCTTTCTTTCAAGATGAGGAGTGTGAAATGAGTGATCATTAGGGTTTGATTCTATTTTGACTGAAACCCTAATTTTAAGATCATGTTGTTCTAGAATATTCAATCAAAACAAATGTGGTGAATTTCAATGAAGGCCGAAATTCACAATTCTTTCCTTGTGATTTATTAAATCTAAGTCCAAATGTATATGAGGGAGGCAAAATTCCTAAGTTGGACTATGGGTTAGGTCTTGGTGATTATTCCTTTTGCCTTGGTGAGATATTAAATGGTGAAGTATGAAGTCTTGGGGATAATATTGATGGATATCTTGTGACCTAAGATTAGGTTTTTTAATGCCATATGACCTAGGTGCTTTTGTTTCAAGCCTTTAATCCTTTTAGGGTTTTATTTTTGGGTTGATTTTACAGAAATCAATGAAAATCAAAGGCATGAGGGTAGATTATGTGATGTTTTATTTTTATGATTTTTTGATAAAATCTGGATATTGTAATGGAGAAATAAGGATGTTTTTTGCAAAATATTTTCTATCTTTAATTGCAAAAAATAGACAAATTGTGCAAATCTGCATCTTGTAAAGCAGAATCATAAAAGCAATATTCTATAAATTGCTTTGAGTTTTCTTGCTATTTTTAGCAGATCTTTTTTTGACTTTTCCCTTGGTCAGATTTCAAACCTATCTTGGAGAGATAAGATTTTTTTTGAGCTTTTAAAGCGAGATTATCCTATTTTTAGAGGCTTGATAGTTTGATCATAAAATAATTGTGCTTTTTTCTGATTTTAGCAGTTTTTTGAGACAGTTGGAAGCCTTTTTTTCCTTGAGATTTTTTCTGAGCTTGGATTAGGGTTTCTTGAGAGCTGGGTTTTTTAAACTTAGTTTGTTCAGCTCTCTTCTCTCGGCAATTCAAATCAGAGTTCCTTCTCTTATGCATTTTTTGAGCTTGTGAACATTGTACTCAGTTTTGATAGATTGACACTCTTTCAGTTCCAATAATACAACATAGTTCTTCTTTCTACTTTCTTGTCTTAAAACTGGTAACTGCAGTTTGATGTTTTGTGTTCAAATTTGAAACCTTAATGTCTTGCCTTTATGAGTTTTTCTGCACAAGATTTCATGTATTTCAGGTTATATGTTGTATTCAAAATTCTAAATCTTCATATGAATTAATAATGAGATCATGTATGGGTGAGATTGTAGGAATCATTGTAGTGAAGGAATTGTTGTGAGTGGTAGGTTTAAGTTTTCTGTCAGAAGTTTAAATTAATCATCAGTTAGTTTCAGATTTATTTTTAGTTCACCTTTTATCCCTTTTCCCTTGGAGTTTTAGAATAGGATTTATCATTAGGAGAACCAGCTCACTCTTGAGATTCCTCCTTCGCAGAGATCACCCACATCTGAAAGAGATTTCCATGTTTCAGTAGTTTGTTGAATATTGTATTCAACAAGGGTGCAAAACTCCAACAAGTTTGAACAACTATGTGGGTAACAAAGAGCATAATAGGAAAATCATGAATACACAGTGGTGCCAGGAGGAAATTACAAAGCAAATGAAACCAATTCTAAGATCTATGTTCAACCTAGAAGTTCATGATGTTATAATTATGCTAATAAGAATAGTTGGACTTAGATATTCCAACAAGTTCGAACCATTGATGTTCGTAATTATAGCCAAATTAATGGAAGACCCCACGTAGATGCATTGGGGAGGTTTTATCAGTAACAGGCTACATGATCAAATAAATACATTTATGAAGTTAGGATGGTTTTATATGTCCTCATATGTGATTTATTCTTGCCCCCTAAGGGAAAATAAAAAAGGGTTGAATGGAGTTGGTGCCCTTGACAGAGAAATAGGGAATAGTTTGATATATGCTCATTTACCCCAACTTACTACTCATGAATGTTGGGAGCATTATCGAAGAGTTAATGATGTGTTTTCCATGAAGATGCTAAGGATACTAGATAATGAAAAAGCTAAATAGTTTTCTCTAGAAGCACAAACAATTATTAAGTAGGTTGGAGGTTAGTACGTTCAATTTCCCACTTACAATTTAAAGGATGCCCTTTCATCTTGCCTGGGTACCCAACATAAAAAAATTTATTATTCGAATTGGTAAGGTAGATGAAAACTTCCCATGGTATTTTTAGTACAACACATAAGAGAAGTTTTGTAAACTTTCCCATCACAATGGAGAATTATAAGTTCAATGTGGCTAAAGTAGCCAATTTGTGTGAAGAGGAATTAAAGATGTATAAATTGGAGTCCTTTACACTCCAAAGAAATAACTATTATCCCAAAGGGAATATTGCCAAGGGGATAGCTGGAAAGCATTCCATGTTCATCATTTAGAATATTACAGGATCAATTGTGATGATGAACATGAAGTTATGAAAAGATCATATCAAAGGTTTTCATTACAATTGACATAGATTATTAAGGTCCATGACATTCCATATCAGTTGGATGAAGATGATGGAGAGGTTTTGATTCCATATTATAATTCAACAAAGTTTTATGATGAACCTATTTTGGATCCAAATTATGAAATAAAATAAATAACGACCATTGAGAAAATTTCTGACTAGGTTTTGATTCATACTCAATGATGGATTGATGATTATTGTAAAGCTTTAAGAATATTTGGGGTCAGGCCTAAATACCCACTCAAAATAAAGAAGAAACATAGAAAAGAAGGTGAGTATAGGTATGAGGATCCTACTAAGAAGAAAAGAAAATCGAGAAAAGTAGATACAACTATGCATATTAAAGAAGGAACTCCTGATGCCTCAAGCCAAAGAGTTTCATTTGCACCAGATAGCCAACATAAAGAAATTGGACTGAGTAAGGTCAAAGTGATAGTGAAGCCTAGAGTGGCATCTTCTTCCATGACAATGTCAAAGATTCAACCTATGATTAATGAAGATGTGAGGGTGAAAATGAATACTCATGCTCAGAAAAGGTTTTCATCCTAGATGGTTGCATCATTATTTACCTCTCACCCTTCAATCAATACTGTTGTAAAATAGACACTAGGAAAGAATCCTCTAGCTCTATAAGAGAGTTATGAATAAAGTGAAGAGAAAATCAAGGAACAGTGGGAGAAATGGGGTGCCATGCTAGAATGAGTGAAAGAGAAGAAATCTAAGGATAAACCCATGTTAAATCCAATAGTTTAAGAAATGCCAGATAATGGGTTAATTCTTATAGATGTTGAAGAAGAATAATTTATAAGAGGAACACTCACCCTAGAGGTAGGAAACCCTATAATACTTGTTAAAAAAGAAATAGGGGAAATTTCAGGTCAAATTCCCACTAATGATGTTGTCATTGAAGATGTAATTGATTCCTAGCTTCCACTAGGGAATGGTGAAAAGGATGTTGAACAACCACAGGTTTTTGAAAAGATAGGAGAAGATGAGGTTGAACTTGATAATATAGAGCCTAAACAAACTTTGGATGGCAGTGTTAGCAATGAAATGAATCCTAAGGTAATAGGACATGTAGAAAGTGATGCCTCAAAGATTGATATTGAGCACTTGGCTAGATAGGAAAATATAAGTCGCAGAAATGAAGAGACATTCATGTCGAATCTCAATAATCTGGAATCCATTCTAGTGTATACTAAAAATGTACCAATTCCAGAGGATGTGACAAGCGAGGTTGAAAATGTAAGAGGAGAATTTTCAGAGCATACTGAAGACCAAGAACAAAGAAATACTACAAAGGTAGAATATAATGAAGATGCACCTAATTGGTTAGTCATGGATTTGATTTCCCCATTGGAACTGGAATTAGTACCTCTAGATCTCAAGAGCTTAATGCAAGAAGTGGGAACTCCTAAACCTAAGCGAAGAGAAAAAAAACAAAAGATGTTATGTAGAAGAATGTAGATGGAGGAAGAACACTCCATATAGCTACTCCGTTAGTGGATAAAAGAAAACATGAGATAATGCCTAGGGTGTACAAAGTGAATGTTGGAAATTCATCCTGGGGACAAGAATTAGAAGAAATGAAGATGAATTTAGAGACAACTATCAATAGGGTGTAGAAAAATAAACAAAAGAAGAGAGAGCTAAAAGAATGAATTGCTCTCTTAGAAATGTTATACTATCATTAGCCTAATCTGGTCAAGCACAGGATGAAGTGCCTCATAACCCAATACTTATGTCACAAGAGTAGGAGGATGCTATCACAAAATTTTTCCAAAAATGGAGTGTGTTTGAAGATTGGATGTTGTATTTGGTAGGGAAAAGGGAAGAATTAATCACAAAGGAAATTATGAAGTATAAAGAGGCATACTATTGGTTCAAAAATTCTAAAAGATTAGAAGGAGAATGCTGATTTTTCCAAGAATAAACTAATTTTGAAAGGAAAAACTTAAAGGCTCTTATTCAAATGGATGTCTAGGAATTTATAAGTGAGAAGATAATCATGGAACAAGAGGTTTTGATGTGCAGAAAATAGAAGAAACAGATAAATTGGGAAGGCGATACATTAGTACAATGTATAGAAGGATTTGAGAAAGTCAACGAGAAATGAAAAAAATTGATTGAAAGAGATCAAAGTCTCATTAAAATGCTAGCACAATAGGATTGGGATCCTTGGATGCTAGGGAAGGATGGTAAAGAAGTAAAAGCTCTCAAGGAATGGCTTAAAAGAGTGAGTAAAGACCTTGTTCATTCGCTAAACTAGGAAGTCATTTCTAAAATTATACAATGTAGGAATGCTATGGTCAAATATGAAATAGAGAAGATGCAGAGGAATACAAATATCCTCCATATATCAAAAGATATTACCAAGCTCAAATGCAGTTGTAACATAATTCAAGGAATTTCAAAAGAGTGTATGCATTAGGCATTGGTTGCCTTCCAAGAGTATCAATTGAAGAAAGGTAATGAAGAGTTGTCAGACCCAGAGTCTGATGCAAGGCAATAAATAACCAGATATCGGATATTGGAGGTTAGCACAAGGATATGTTATAAAAATGAATTTTTCAAGTTGTTCCTAATCACGGTGGAGGTGTATTGTCCTAGAGTTTGAAGGATAGCAATGGCCTTGTTTTGTGTGGAGCACTTGTATACCGGAGCTTGAAGTTGAAGACTAATGCTAATGAAGAATTCAAAGCCTTGACTTTGTCTAGAAGATTCCAATAACAACTAGTGTCTGCCACATGCTATATTTGTATTTTAGGTTTATGATTTCCATTTGATAGACTTAAGTTTAATTTTTTGGGTCTTGTTCCTATAAAAATTCATTTGATGCTTTAATTTTATTTTTTAAGTTTAGAATTTGTGGATGTTGGAAGAGCCATAACTTTTTATGTTTTATTCTTTTTTCCTATTTTTTGAATCATTCCAAATTAAAAAAAATTATGCACATAGAAGCTAATCAATATCAAAGCTAATTTGAAAGCTACCACTTGGTATGAAATCCTTTGTAGCTGGTTTTTTGTTTAGGTGGACAAAAATGTATGCTACATCATTTAAGGGTGCATACAGAACCTACTCAATGTTTAAATAAACCTCCCTTTCTTTAAAATCTTGCATCATTCTATGCCTAGTTGTGAAGCAATATGGTAAAGCATAGAGTGGTTTACTTTGATTTTGTTAATTCTTGGGGAATGTATGGATAATACTTGGAAGCCCTTTTACTTTTCAAGTAATTTTTGATGCTTTATTTTAGAATAGATATTAAATTCCATAAAATGTTTTAAAAAAGAGATGAATGAATGAAAATTTTATTGCAAATCTTTCATTTCCACAAAATTGTTGAATGCTTAAAGCTATATCTACTTAACTGATAGAAAACTTGTTTGAAATTCATGAAATATTATTGCATATTTGTTAATTTCATGAAATTGTTTGATGACCAGACCAAGAATATCCTTTACTAATCCTTATGATTCCTTTGAGAATTGAAAATTATCATTTTCTACTCATGATTAAAACATTATCACAATAAACCCTGATGTGAACCTAGTACGGTCAATACTTGACATAAACAAGCATTGGGATTAAGTTGAGTCAGCCTAAGATATTGATTGTCTTGGTTCAATCTTTCAAGTAAGGATAGGTTCTCGTGGTCTATCTATGAGGTTTTATCTATACTATTGGTGTGTGGATGTCATCGTGATAAACAAGAACTGGTGCTAGGAGGGTCCTTTTTTGTTCTTTCATTTTTGTTAAGTTTGAAGTTGGAGTCTCATTGAGTCACTAGTTCTTGATCTAGCAATTCTCGTGTAACTTTAGTCAAACTAAGTGGTCTAATGTTGTCTAGACCTCAATGGTCAAAAATTTCAAGTGTGACATTACAAAATTTGACTGTTGTTATACCTACCCCACCTATAGCGACAAATTTATTTAATGTAGTCATCGATCCAATTTGTTGTATACAATGATCTCCCAAAAAATACAAAAAAAATGTGTCCTAAGTATTACCTTCATAAAGATGTGAAATAATATATCAGTATCTTTAAGGATACTTGTTTCAGAGAAAGGATACAACACAAAGATGTTGTATGTAGGTTGTTTTTGTATACCTTAAGTGATGAAGTGTACCAAATGGTACATCAATCTGCCTCATAACTTAGTTAGATCATAGAAATATATGGAAAGTCAATTTTTAGCTAGATTTAGAACACCAGTTGAACCTACCTTGAGCTATAGCACTAGTTTGCTCAAATCAAAAGGTTCAATGGTGAACCTATAACTGCTTTTAATGATAGGTTTCAAAAGGCTTATTCTAGGTTACAAGCACCTTACATAGTGGATTATTTTTTCACCATCATAGTTTATTATATGGTAGTGGATCCTTTAACTACTATGTTTGTGAAAAGAAGGGAAAATCCTCCCACTACTTTACCAAAAGCCTATTGCTAAAGCTGTAAGTGTAAATTTAGAAATGAAACACCTTGAAAGTGGATCATTTGTAAATAAAAAAAATAGATTGAGTAATTATCTAGTTTTGATTGTGAATGTAGTCCTGCTAAATAATCCTATGAATCCTAACTGTTTTCCTTCAGTGGTCCTGAATGGGACATTTCCTCAAAACAGTTTCTTTGAATAAGGAAATAGTCAAGCTTTAGTCCTACATCTTGGCCTAGCTATCATAGAGTTGCATCCTAATGGAAATTATTTCTTCTCATATAATCAAGAAATTCAGAAGGTCAAACTCCAGATGATAATGAAGATATTAAGGAAGTCACAACTCAACTCAAACGGTTAACCACAAAGGTTATGCAATTAAGAAATCAAAATTTTTACTCTTAGAGTAATAATCAAAATTCGCAAAGTCGAGTATATAATGCTCCTAGACCACCTAGACCTTGGAACACATGACCAGATAATGGAGGAATACACCTTTATATAACACTAATTCCTCCGATGATAGACCAATGTCAATGGTGAATTTAGCTAACCTTGTAATGAAAAATTGGTGTAGAATTCATAACAAAAATACTCATTTTGAAGTGGACTATTCATAGTTTAAAACCACCTCAAATATTTTTTATGGCTACTATGCACAATAATGAACTATGTGACTCTCATCCTCCTAAAGGGAATGAATTAGTTTGAGTAGGATACAATTCTGCTTTAGTTCTTGAAAGTTACGAACATGTTGAGTCACCTGTTGTTGTCAAGAGTCATATTTATGAACATGAAGTAGATAGTTCAACCATGACTTTAGAAAAATACATGTTTCCTTATCAAGATGAAAATGAACCTCAGGGTGAAGTTGATGAAATTCATGCTTTTCAGCAATATCTGAAAGGAAATAGCTATGACCTAAGAAGTAACCCAAATGGTGGAAATAAATTCAAAGAGCTATTGACTACATCAATCCCACCTAATCACTTTAATACTCCACCCAATGAAAAATCAAGTAATACTAAAGGGTTACCTAGAGTAACCTCTCAATATAACTCATCAAAATTTAACAAAGTGAAAAATTAGATTCCACTGATCAAAAAAATTTGACTAATTATTTAGTTGAAGAGATCAAAAAGGTGAAAATCATCCTCTCTTTATTAGAATTGCTCAAAGCGCCTATGATCAGGAAATATTTCTTGAATACTTTAGAAGATTTTCAAAAAGAAACTAAATTTAAAGAACCTCAGGTGAAGGATAACTCCATTAAGGAAAAAGAAAAAAACATTATTCCTATGGTGGACACTCAAGTAGCCTTTTATAAAGGAAAAATAAAGACCTCACCATTTTTGCTCACAATGAAAATATTTGATAAGAATCTCCATAATTGTTTAGTCAATTCTAGAGCATCCACTAATATGATGCCCTTGTCCATATGTCAAACTCTAGGTTTAACTCTAGTGAATTCCTTGAAGAAATTCAATCAACTTGACAAAACCAAAGTAAATGTAGTCGAAGAATTAACCAATATCTATATGTGACTAGCATTGGATCCCCAGATTTAGTATTATATAGATATTTTGGTTGTTGAGATACCTGATACTTATGGGATGCTATTGAGTAGGGCTTGGTTGAATACTTTGAATGGATACATGGCCACTAATTTCTCACATATATGGCTACCATGGAAAGGAGTTCCTAATTAGATCAGGATTGAGAGAGAGCCATGCATGAAATATATGATCACTTATTACAATCAAAAGAACGAAGTTCTATACATAGATTTAGAACCAGAGGTTTACAAAATTTAAAGTTTAGGAGTTAAAATAGAAGAAGTTTTCATGTGTAATGCTGAAGATCATACTCAGATAACTCTGAGAATAGACATGTTAGTTGAATCGGATGATGATTCTTCTGAAGAAGATGATAGTTGACTAGATAAATTTTGGAAAAATATTATTATAGAAGCTCGAAAGAGTGGGAAAAATTAAAAATTCACAAAAAAGTTTTTTGTTGTAGGGTTGGTGTAGGTTACACAATTATGCACTTTTAGAAGATAGCTATACAATGTTCTTGGAAATTATTCATAGAATTGAAATCCAACACTATTTAGAAAACACTACGCATAATAGGCTTGAACCCGAAACACTTGGAGATAAAGTGCAGACCAAATAGATTGAAAATGTTAATTTTTCCACTCTCAAGAAGGCAAGCTCAAAGTTGCTAAGGATCAAACTTAGACCCTTAGGTTTGATGGATCTAAATTGAAACAAGGAATTGAAATTGGAGTTGAACTCATTAATCCACAAGGTAAGTCTTTCCTTACTGCTTATTGATGATAGTTCCAATGTACTAATAATGTGGAAGAAGATGAAGCCCTCATTCATAGTTTGATGCTTGTGATCAAGAAGAAAGTTAATATTATTAAGGTGTTTGGTGATTCAGAGGTGGTGATCAAGCAAGTTTGAAAGTAATATATTTTTCATTACAAATTATTGTCTAGTTACTAGTACAATGTTTGATTTGATAGAAGATTTTGATTCCTTTAATGTTACTTGCATCCCACGAAGATTCAATCAAAGAGTCAATGCTCTAGCTACTACCCCTAGTGCTCTAGAACATTTTGATGCTTCCAATTTGAGAAGGTTCATAGTTGAGTTGGTGCAGTTACATTATGTTTGAATGATAATGTTATGAATTTATAGTTGTTCAAAGATGACCGTCACATAATGAAATTTATTACTAACATTGGTATCTTCAAGGCATAGATAATTGAAGAAATATATTGAACCTTGATGGTGAAATTCAAGATGAAGAATTATCTCAAGCTAAAGATAATACTATTGTGAAAAGAATAATTGAGTTGGAGAGACTATTTGATGTAGATTAGATAGTCCAATAGAAATACCTGCCTAAAAGTGATGGAGGGTAGTTTTAATTATGTAATTTGAAAACTAAAGAATATCCTAAGAATGTGTTTATAGAGAAGTTATTTACCACAAAAGAAAGAAGAAACAATGCTTAGGAACTAATGGGTTATTAGAAGGTTATAGCATGGAGATATGAAGATTTAAAAACTTACAACACTTCCATTATCACACATATGATTATGTTAAAGCCTAATGTAAAACCTTTCCAATAGAAACAATGACCCATTAACACACTCTTACAATCACTGATCCAAAAGGAAGTACAAAATCTCCTCCCAACTTGGATAATTTTTCCTATTAGACATTATACTTAGGTGGTGAATTTAGTGCCTATTAGGAAGAAGAATGGAGATATATGGTTGTGTGTGGATTTTTGGAATCTCAATAATGCATCTAAAAAAGAAAATTATCCTTTGTCTTTGTTGGAAGAAGTGTTTTAAATTATTAATGGTTCACAGATAATGTCCTTATTGGACGAATTCTCAAGATACAATTAGGTAATGGTCATGAAGGAAGATAGGATGAAGACAACATTCACTACAAAATGGGGAATTTCACTTATAGAAGGATGTCATTCAGATTGATAAATGTTGGAGCCACATTCTAGAGATCTATGGACTATGCCTTCTAAGATTTGATAGGAGAAATTATCATTATATACATGGATGATATCACAGTATTTTCAAAGAATAAGTAGATCATGTCCACAATATTAGAGAATTATTACAAAAGTTTGAAACTTATGAAGTTTCACTGAATCCTAAGAAATGTATTTTCAAGCTAACTAAAGTAAAACTATTGGGACACATTATTTATGAAAGAGGTATTTCAATAGACCCAGATAGAGTGAATGCTTTACTCAAATTATAGTCCCCAAGAAGTAATAAAGAATTAAAATCATTTTTGGTAAGATCAATTTCATCCAAATATTTACTATTGCATTTTCCATGATAGTGAAACCACTCAATGATATGTTGAAGAAAGATGCAAAAAATGAGTAGCCAAATGAGGCTAAACTTGCCTTCGAGAATATGAAAGCTATAGTTGTAGAAGCATCGGTCTTGGTAAGTATGGATTATGTTAAACCTTTTTTATATTTACTCCTTTGCTTCTGTTCAAACATGTCCAACAATGTTGACACAAAGGGGCGAGATCAAAGAGGAAAAGTTGATTTCTTTTATGAGTGCTCCATTTAAGGAAGCAAAGCTCAAATACATGGATGTTGAAAAACAAGCCTTTGCTTTGATTAAAGTAGTCTGAAAATTTTGACATTACATTCATAGAAGTATAGTCATGTCTATTGTCCCTGATGCCACAGTAAAAATGCTACTAACACAAAGTGAGCTCAGAGAAAAGAGAGTTAAGTGGGTTAAAATTTTACAAAAGTTTGATTTAGAGATTATACCCATGAAGCTAGTTGAGGGGCAAGATTTAATTAAATCCATTATTGAGATTGATCCACAAGTCTCTATCCAAAAATACACTCTGGATGTAAAAGATCAAGATGATTGGTATTCAAATATATGGAATTACCTAGTTAGTCTTAAGTGCCCTGATCATATGCAAAGAAATAAGAGAAGAGTCCTAAAGATAAAATATTAGAGTTATATGATTAATGGAGGGGTTCCATTCAAGAAGAATAATGAAGGAATTTATCTAAGATGCTTGAATAAGAAAAAACTGAATGAAGGGTTGCAAGAATTACATGATAAATTTGGAACAACTCATGTGTAACCTTTAGATACTCCACATCTCATCTTGAGAGTTGGCCATTACTAGCCAACTAGTTTTAAAGATACTTATGAACATGTAAAGAAATATTACACATGTCAAATTACTATAGACAAAGGAAGACTTAATGCTCAACCATTACAACCGGTGATGGAGATGCAACCTTAGTAAAAATGGGGTTTAGACTTCATTGGCACCATCAATCCTCCATTGTTCGTAGGTCACAAGTTTGTGTTGACTGTTATCGATTATTGTACATGATGCATTGAAGCGTGTCATAGAAAACAATGCACCAAAGAGGTGGTAATCAAATTCTTAAAGAAAAGCATTATTAGTAGGTTTGGAGTACCATATGCATTAGTATGTGATAATGGCCCTGCCTTTTCCCCATTAAAGATTTTCAATTGGGTAATTTGAATATGGCATAACATTTAAATTCTCATCCAATTATTATCCATAGAGAAATGGGTTAGCAAAATCATCAAACAAGAACCTGTTGGATATAATCAAGAAATTAGTTGAAAATAATCCTAGAGAATGGCATTTTCTATTGAAATTTACATATTTGGGTAGATTGTACTAGGATGAAATCTACATTGGGGAATTATCCTTACCACTTAATCTATGGGATAGATCCTATATTGCTTATAAAATTGAAAATCCCTACCTGGAAAAATACTCAAGAGTACATTGGATTGGATGATTAGATTGAAGCTTGATTGTTGTAATTGATGCACTTAGATGAAAAATGTACTTGAGCTATAGATCATTTTTCTAGGCACCAATCTTTGGTAAATGATGGTTTGAAAAAAGGGATAGATTATTTTTTTAAGGATATTTGATCTAGTCCTCTATTAGGAAAAATCCCATGAGCTTAAAGGTAAATATGGTAAGTTTGACAGGTTATGGATAGGTCCTTCCAGGTTTCTGAAATTTTAGGTGATAGTACTTATAGACTTAAAAATTTGATTTGAGAAGATGTCCTATTGCTTATCAGTGGGAAATTATTGAAACATTACTTCCAAGCTTAATGTTGGTAAATATTTTTTTTTGTAAATAGTTGTTTTGTTGTTTCATTTTTTGGGTGTTTCATTTGTTGTGTTGTTTTGTTTTCTTTCTGATGCTTTTCATTGTTAGGTTATATAGTAATTAGAAACCTTTGAAGTTGGTTAAAATAATAGAACATCAATTCTAGAAATGTGATATATGTTTTGACCAGAAATAGTCCTTTAATTATGGATGATTGGGGAATTGTTTAGTTCCTTTTACTTCAACTCACATAAATTATTTGGTCGATTTTGAGCTATAAATTCTAGTATCTTAAATCATCCTACTAAAATTTGGGATAGCAGTTGTTTGTATTGAGTAAAGAATTAGAAGGTGATCTTTGCTACTATTGTAATTCCCAACCTAATAGCGGGCTTCATTTCCTACAAGTTGAAGAAAATGAAATTACATTGGCGTATCAAAAAATATTAATATCAAAGAAATATCGAAAGAGAAAAATTCAACTCTTTGGGCTATCCAAATATCTCTACTAGGCCTATGTACACCTGACTGGAAGTAGAGCTATGTTTGGGGGAATTACAAAGATAACCTTGCTAGGGATATGGACACTTACCTGGAAACAAGGCTCTATCCAAGGTTGGATTAAAAGGAATTTCCAAATTAACATTTTCTATGCTCTAATTTTACTGTAGCAGAATAAACCAATTGCACACATGTGAGATCAATAACATTTAATCTGGTATGTTGGCTAAAGTGAAGATGAAATGTATAAATGAGGGTCTAACTATTTATAATTTGAAAAATAAAGAAAGTTTAAGCTTGGTTCTTACATCCAAAATTGGCTTTCTGTTGTTTTATTTAGTTTTGTTTGTTGCTAGTTGTTGTGTAGTCTCACAACATGCCCCATTTTTCTCCTTGGAAAAATGTGGCCCCCTTTTTTGTTTCCTTTCTTTTCTTTCCTTTACTTTTGCTTGCTTTGGTGTGCTGCTTTTGGAGGAAGTGGTAAAATGCAATTTTTGTTTTAGCCTACTTGGTTGTTGCCTGAATCTCTATCTTTCTGAGATTCAAAGTGTCATGATTCTTTTACCTTAACTATTATCAAATTTTCAGACCCTAGAGTTCCAAATTTGATGCAGTTGTGTCAAGGATATTGTATCTTTGGCTAGTCCTAGTTTCCCAACTAGTTGGTAAATTGCCTTGGTGTACATGAGTCTTTTTCTTCATCGTTTAGTTCGATAGTTGCTTTTTGTTTCTTTGGCCAAAGGTTGGAAACTAGAGGTTTTATTGCAAACATGTTTAAATAATTTTTTTCCTACTTGAACTCCATTCGCCATTCCTCTCTTTGTGCCTAATTCCCATAGAAACAGTGGGTAAATATCTTGGTTCTTGGTAATCATTTCAAGGTCTAGTACCAAAATATTCAAACCTTGTGATCATCAATGGTCATGCATCTAAAGAGGTTTTATCTTGTAAATCCTTTGCCTCATAAGAACCAACTTGACATGCAAGAGTGCAACGTAAGCTTTCCACACTTTCTTCTTCTTTAGTGGTGGGCCTACAAAAAAACCAAGGTGTTTGATATTTGAACCCTAATCTGCCATGATTTCACCTTTATTTGAGAAAATTAATGCATTATAATAGGAAATTAATGAACGTTGCAAACTACACACATACTTGGAATGACCTCAAGCATACAGTTACTTTTACAACACTCTACCTCAATCCATTCTACTAATTTGCAAGGACATTAAAATATCAAGACTGATATTATAACACACAAAGAAAGGTAAACCTCAAGAAACCAAAAACATAGCTACCAAGGGTTTTAAAGCTACATTCTAAAAATGATTTTTATCATCGGTGAAACCAAGTATGTTTCAAATAACTAAAATTTTGTTAGCCATTCTATGCATGCATGTCTCAAGATAATGGTATTTCCTCTGGTAATTAAAATGTTGATTATTTTGAAAGGAATTTAACCAAATGGTACATTGAAAGTTTTATGAATTGCAGAAGATAACTAGTTCAATTTAACCCTAACTCACAAAAAAGGAACATATCTATAAAAAAATGTAGAACATATAGGTGACTATGAGCACCTCCAAAGCTAGGCTAGAAAATGAGTTTCAATATTTTTCTTCATATGTTGTACTAGTCAGTGGGATAGTTACTGATACCCATCCATGGTGGATTTTTGATGTCGAATTCATTACATGGGATTGGAAATAAAATGACTCTCAATGTATGAAGAATGTTATAGAAAGTGGGTTACATTTAGTAGGAGGGTTTTTGATGGAGGACCCTCAATTAGTTATCGGATGTTTAAATTGTTACAACCTAGATACAAGAGTTGTTGAAAAAGAAGAAAGAATCTACGCAAATCTTTCTATGAAATGAATTGTATATACATTTTGGCTCCTCACATTTCCTTAGATGAATCCAATAGATGTAAGAACAATGGCTAAAACCTACTTAGGCATTGAAGAGAATAATAGGAAAATTATAAATACACAGTGGTAAAAGGAGGAAATTACAACGCAAACACAACCAATTCTAAGATCTATGTTCAACCTAGATGTTGAAGATGTATTAACTATGCTAAGTAGGATAGCTGGACTAAGAGATTCTATGAATTTTTAACCATTCTTGTTCATAATTATAGTCAAATTAATGGAAGGCCCCATGTAGATGCATTGGGCAGGCTTTATCAACATCAGGCTATATGATTAGATAAAGGAATTTCCACTATCAGGATGGTTTTCTATGTCCTCATATGTGATTTATTCTTGCACCCTAAAGGAAAATAAACAAATATAGTTGGTACCTTGGATAGAGAAATATGGAATAGTCTGATATATGCTCATTTACCCCAAATTACTGTTCATGAATATTGGGAGAATTATTAGAGAGTTAATGATGTGTTTTCCATGAAGCTAGTAAGGATAATGGAGGGTGAAAAAGCTAAATGGATGTCTCTAGAAGCACAAAGAATTATTAAGTTGATACATTCAATTTCCCACTTTCACCTATATTTAGGTTGAAGTGTTTGAAGGATTCCCTTTCATGTTTCCTGGGTACTTGACAAACAAATTTTTACTATTGGATTTGGTATGATAGATACAAAATTCACATGCTCTTTTTAGTGCAGCACATAAGATAAGTTCTGTAAAGTATCCCATCACAATGGGGAATTATAAGTGCAATGTGGCTAAAGTAGTTGATTTTTGTGAATAGGAATCAAAGATGTACAAATTGGAGTCCTTTACACTCCAAAGAAATAACTATGATCCATAAGGGAATATTGCTAAGGGGATAGCTAGAAAACATGTCCATGTTCATCATTTATAAGATTTCTAGCTCACTTGTGATGAAAAACATGAAGTTAGGGAAATATCATATCAGAGGTTGTCATTACAATTGACGTGGGTTCTTAAGATCCATGACATTCCAAATCAGTTGGATGAAGATGATGGAGAGATTTTGAATCTAGTTTATAATTCAACCAAGGTTTATGATGAACCTATTCCAGATCCAAATTATGAAAGCAAAGAAATAATGATCGTTGAGAAAATTTATGAATAGTTTTTTATTCATACTCAACGATGGATTGATGATTATTGTAAAAATTTATGAAAATTTGAGGTAAGGCCTACATACTTGCTCAATATAAAGAAGAAATAAAGAGAAGGTGGTGATTCTAGGTATGCGGATCCAACTAAGAAGAAAAGAAAAGATAGCAAAGCAAATACAATTATGCATATTGAGGAGGGAACTCCTAATGCCTCAAGCTAGAGAGTTTCATTGGTGCTAGCTAGCTAACATCAAGAAACTAGACTGAGTAAGGTCAAAGTGATAGTGAAGCCTAGAGTGGCATCTTCTTCCATGAGAAATCCAAAGACTCAACCTATGATTGATGAAGATGTGAGGGTGAAAATAAATACTCATGATTAGACAAGGTATGCATCCTAGAGGGTTGCATCATTATTTACCTCTCCTCCTTTAGTCAATATGGTTGTAGTAAAACAAACACTGGGAAAGACTCATATGGTTCTAGAAGAGAGTTCTGAATTAAATTAAGAGAAAATCAAGGAATAATGGGTGAAATGGGGTGCCATGCTTGAATGAGTGAAAGAAAATAAATCTACAGAGAAAACCATGGTACAACCAATGGTGGAAGAAATGCTAGATATAGGGTCAATTCCTATAGATGTCAAGGAAGAATAATTTATGAGAGGAAAACTCACCTCAGAGGTAGGAAACCTTGAAATACTTATTAAAAAAGAAACAAAGGAAATTGTAGGTAAAGTTCCCACTGATGTTGTTATGATTGAAGATGTAATTGATTCCCATCTTCTGCTAGGGAATAATGAAAAGGATGTTAAACAACTATAGGTTTTTCAAAAGATAGGAGAAGACCAAGTGGAAGCTGAAAATATAAAGTCTACACAAACTTTGGATGGTGGCGTGAGGAATGGGGAGAATCCTAAGGTAGCATGACATGTAGAAAGTGATGCCCCAAAGATTGATATTGAGCACTTGGCTGGACAAGAAAATATAAGTCTCAAAAATGAAGACATAGTGTTGAATCCTAGTAATCTAGAATCCATGCGAGTGAACATTGAAAATGTACCAGTTTTAGAGGATGTGACAAGTGAGGTTGAAAATGTAAGAGGAGAAATTCCTAAGAATATTGAACACCAGTATCAAATAAATGTTGCAAATCTAGAATATAATGAAGATGCACCTAATTGGTTAGTCAGGGAATTGGCTTCCCCATTGGAAGTGGAATTAGTACCTCTATATCTCAAGAGCTTAATGCAAGAAGTGGAAACTCCTAAACTTAGGCAAAGAGAAAAAAAAAAACATGTTATGCAGAAGAATGTAGATGGAGGAAGAACACTCCATATAGCTACTTCGGTAGTGGATAAAAGAAAACATGAGATAACACCTAGGGAATATAGAGTGACAAGTATCCATGTTTTACATTCATCTTGGGGACATAAATTAAAAGAAATGAAGATGAATTTAGAGACAACTATTTCTAGGGTGCAAAAAAGTAGACAAAAGAAGAGAGAGCTGAAATAATGGATTGATCACCTAGAAAATTTCATAGTATCATTAGCCCATTCTGGTTAAGCACAGGCCAAATTGCCTCAAAACCTAGTACTTATGTCACATGAGTAGGTGGATGCTATTGTAACACTTCTCTATAAAATGAGTGTGTTTGAAGAATGGATGGAGTATTTGGTAAGGAAAGGTGAAGAATTAATCATAGAGGCAATTGTGAAGTATAAATAGGCATACTGTTGGTGCAAAAAGTCTAAAATATTAGGAGAATATAGGATTTTCCAAGAACAAACTGATTTTGAAAGGTGAAACTTAAATGCTCTCATTTAGATGAATGTCCAAGAATCAATAAGTGAGAAGATTATCATGGAACAAGAGGTTTTGATGTGTAGAAAATGGAAGAAATAAATAAATTGGGAAGGTGACACCTTAGTGCAATGTTTAGAAGGATTTGAGAAAGTCACCAAGAAATGCAACAAATTGATTGATAGAGATCAAGGTCTCATTGAAATGCTAGCACTGCAGGATTATGATCCCTGAACGCAAGGACAAGATGGTAAATAAGTAAAATATTTCAAGGAATGGCTTGAAAGAGTGAATAAAGATGCTGATCATTCACTAAATCAAGAATGGAAGAAAAACTATGGTGAAATATGAAATAAAGAAGATGCAGATGAATACAAATATCCTCCAACTATCAAAAGATTATACCATTATCAAATACAATTGGAAGGTAATTGAAGGAATTTAAAAAGAGCATATGCATCAGGTATTGGTTTCCTTATGAGACTATCAACTGAAGAAAGGTAATTATGAAAATTTTTCATACTCAGAGTCCAATGCAAGGCAATGAATAACTAGATATTAGATGCTAGAGGTTAGCATAAGGATATGTTGTTGAAAGGAATTTTGCAAGTTGTACCAAATCCTGATGGAGGTGTATTGTCCTAGAGTTTCAAGGATACCAATGGCCTTGTTTTGTGTAGAGCATTTGTATACCAAATCTTGAAGTTGAGGACTAATGTTGATGAAGAGTTCAAAGCCTTTACTTTTTCTAGAAGATTCCAATGACAACTAGTGTTTGCCACGTGCTATATTTTGATTTTCTATTTGTGATTTCCCTTTGATAGACTTAAGTTTAAAATTTTGGTCCTTGTTCCTAGAAAAGGTTGTTTGATGATTTACTTTTATTTTTTAAGTTCAAAATTTATGGATATTGGAAGAGCCAAAAATTCTTTAAATTTTGTTCTTTTTTCCTATTTTTTGGATCATTTCAGATTAAAAAATTGTATGCACATAGAAGCTAATCAATATCAAAGCTAATTTGAAAGATACCATCTAGTATGAAATCATTTGTAGCTTGTATTTTGTTTATCTAGGAAAGACTGTATGTTGCATTGTTTGAGGGTGCATACAAAACCTACTCAGTGTCCAAATAAACCCCCCTTTCTTTAAAATCTCGCATCATTCTATGCCTAGTTGTGAAGCAATCTAGTAAAGTATAGAGTGGTTTTCTATGGTTTGGTTAATTCTTGGGGCATGCATAGGAAATACCTGGGAGACCTTTTAATTTTCAAGTATTTTTTGATGCTTTATTTTAGAATAGATGTTAAATTTTAGAAAATCTTTCAAAAAAGAGAAGAATGAATGAAAATTTTATTGCAAGTCTTTCATTTCCATAAAATTGTTGAATGCTTAAAGCTAAATATACTTAAGTGATAGATTTTTTTTTTTAAATTCATGAAATATTATTGCATATTTGTTGATTTCATGAAATTGTCTGATGACCAGACCAAGAATATATTTTATTGATCCTTATGATTGCTTTAAGAACCAAAAATTACCATTTTCCCCTCATGATTAACAACATTATCACAACAAACCCTGATGTGAACGTAGTATAGTCAAGACCTAACATGAACAATCCTTGGGAATAAGCTAGGTCAGCCTGAGATATACATTGTATTGGTTCAATATTTCAAGTAAAGATAAGTTCCCATGGTCTGTCTGTGAGGATTTATCTACATTGTTGGTGTGCGACTGAAATTGTGATCAACACTAGCAATGCATCTCTTGTATTGCATAGGTATAGTTCCACTAAAGCACAAAAAACTCATCAAATAGATTAAAATGTAGTCACCTTTTGTTCACTGCATTAGGAAGTTATAGGAATTAAGGGTCACACTTAGATCATCACACTTAATTACATTTACATCTTTTGTGTCACATAATCTTCTCTTAATACACAAAATAATTCTCCTTGCATTTATACCCTCCACAACCTAAAACAATCTCAATTAGGTTGGTCTAAAGGAAATGTATACACCTCAACCATGTAACATTATATAGGTTGGCACCAAACACTTCCACTAAGGAAAGAAGTGAAGGAAGACCACAACATTAGTTAGTTGGGACCCAAATCTACACTGACACACTTCTCAACACTTCCTTAAACAATAATTATCCTTTGTAATTAGTGCTAGCACACCAGGTTGACGAAACTTGCAATAACACTAACAAGTGACTCTAAACACATCTCTCCAAGTCTAGAAACATCTTGTAGACCACACAAAAACACTCTAAAACATCTCAAAATATTCTACATTATCAAAATATTCACCACAACTATTACAACCACACAACTTTGTTCTATGCAACTAGGCATATGGGCATAGATATCCTACACACCAAAACGTTTTGTAGAATAAATCATCACCTAAAGCTTCAATGGAAGGTAGATAGAAATAATATAAGCATGTCCCCAAATCCGCGATAGTAGAACCTTCATTGTGTAGAAATTTGGAGCAATCTCATTTCTCCTAGACACCTTGTTTCACCATAGAGACACTAGTAGAATTTGGCAAATAAGTGACTATGTGACTAAAATTTTTAGTCAGGAAAACTAAAAATGACCAAATTATTTTTGCAACACAGTTATAAATGACTAAATAAATGACTAATTTGATCATCAGATAAATCACAACTATAAATGACTAAATAAATGTCTAGGTTTTTGCATCAAACTTTTTTTTTGAGAGAAAATATTCCTAGCCATCAATTTAACCTTTAGTCGACACCTATGCATACAGTTATATATATATATTATAAATGCATAACAAAAATAAAATGATATAAGACCACCATTTTCACATGGTTTTTAACTATTGTTTAGTTAGAATAAATAGTCTAGGAAAACAAATAGAGGTTGAAGGGTTTTGAATATGGAGAAATTGAGTAGTAATCAGAGGGCTTTCCCAGTGGAGGAATCTCCTACCAGCAATGCTTCAAGGTAAGGGTCTAGAATGTGGTGAAATCTATCCTTCTATCATAAAGCTCCCCACTTGAAAGTATGCCTTGAGGATTTTGAGCTTTTGTTTTGTCTCATCTCAGAGGTAAGCAAACCATTCTTAATTTTTTTAAGGTATTTGAAAAATTTGATGTTAGGTGTTTTTGTGAAGTACTATTTGGCTATTTGAATTTTATGATGTTGGGTGCTTTGTTATTGGATATCTAGGTATGTTTAAAAAATGATGCTCAGTATTTTTTTTATTGGTTGTTTAGGTATTTCAATGTTGGGTTTTCACTTGAAATGGGTATTTAAAAAAACTGGTATTGGATATTTTTCACTATTGATATAATATTTTTTTGAGAAACAAATGAGGTCTTAGCCTTTCCTGGTATTATAGATAGTTTTCTAAATTTTGATTTTGTTATCATTTTTCCTAGGCATTAAAAAAATTGATGTTCGGTGAAACCTTTGTTATTAACTATCTTGGTACTTCAAAAAATTACGTTGGGTGTTTTCTTTATATGGGTATTTAAAAAAACTGGGATTGGGTATTTTTTTGTTGTCTAGTTATGGTTTAATTTTGATGGGTGTTTTTGCAATTCTCAACATAGAAAAAGCACAAGTGCAATGCCTCTCTTGAAAGGTGGAAATTTTCAACTGATTTTTAGATAATCACCCCAAGGTCTCTTGGTGTCAGGTCATGACAATGCTTGCAATAGTTCAATTGGTTGATGTGATTTGCTGGTAATCACAGGATGGCCTTTATGGTTTACAAAGCATGGGCAGTTGGGTTTGCAAATGGAGTTTCAAATTGCTAGAACTGAATGAGCTTGGTGGCTACCCACTCAAGATAGCAAGATAAAACTAACCTCAATCACCAAGTTTGACATTTTGATGGTACTTGGGATCCTACACTAACAAGGAGCTAAAAGAAATAGCAAAAGAGAAAGGGCTAATAGAAGCTATTCTAAACCTAAGCTATACTTGAATAGTAATGATGGAGGATACTATAGTAGATAGAATCCCATGAAACTAAGCTTTCCTTGACCAAGAGAACCTACTACAAAAAACCCGTGCAATCTTCGAAGGTCTGCAGATTTTCAGATTGTGCATTCACTTCATGAACATACAATCAAGAAATAAGTTACAACAATATTAAATAGCTTAGACTAGCTTTGCAAAGTGATTCATCACCAAAAAACCACAAAAATAATGAGCCTAGAAGTACATCCAATACTATAACAAAATTCAACATTAAAGACATTCAATAAACTAACAAGCTAAAACTAACATGGAGGTTGAATCATGCATGCAAAATGAGCAAACTAAAAAAAAACACCCAAATTCCATGCAATTCTTCCTTTTATTGCTTCAATCTACCCTTTACAACAATTCACCACCACTTAAAAATGATGAGCAAGCCCCTATTTATAGTTTTCCAAAAGTGAAATGAATGGCCCAAATTTGCTACAACTTAGGATTTCACCTACCCCTAATATTTCATAATTTAAAATAGACTATTTTGTCATCTTCTCTATTTTGTCTTGTAGCCTATTTTGTATTTTTTCCACTATAGCTATTTTGTCTTCTAGTTTCCTTCTCTAGTGTGGTTGAAAGCTACTAAGATATGCCCTTTGTCTAGTGTGTTTGTAACATCCCTTTGGCCAATCAAGAGAGCTTTGTTATTGATTCATGTTTTTGATAAGTAGAAATGTTACTTCTAATTTTGGTGGATTTCTCCTAGCAGATCATGATCGTTTGATGAAAGATAAACAACTCCATCCTATTTCTAATTTTGGTAGATAGCCTTCTAATTTCTCAGTATTGACTTCCTTTGGGATGTATTCATCTATTGGTTAGTCCTCCTTTGAAAAACTATCCATTGTTTATGCAATCATCCCCTTCTCGGGAATCTTCATTATCTTGAGAACATTCTTCTAAATGGTCTCGTGAGAGAATTTCTCTCTGCAGACTTGGTATGTGGCTTGTAAGTTCCTCTTTTCAATTGCATCCTTTATGATTTTTCCTCCTTTCTCTTTAGATCAAGCCTTGAGTTGAAACTCCCTTTAGTATGGTTCTATAGACAAAAATCTTGATGACACAATGTCATGGGTAGGAATTCACGAGTAATCTCCCTCTACAACAAGCTTCTTTGGTAATCTCTATTTATTAATAGTTCCCTGCACAAAATAATAAATTAAATTATAATCATGCAAATAACCCATTTCTCACAATAATATGAAACCTTTTTAATTCCACATAATGATTATTCAACCCACTAGAAGATGGACAATAATATTCACATGACTATATATTTCTCTTCTCCATAATTGTTGTTCAATCATGATTCAAATAGTTCCTAAACCTTTGAACTCCTCTACTATTGTATATTCAAATGGCCATGGACATCAACTATCCTCACCTTCATGTCTAAGTTTTTCCTCATAACCGCATTGGGCTCATCTCCCCTTTCGAATTCAAATATAAATCTCATCACTTAAAGTTTTTTTTCTTTTTGTGTCCTCAAATTCCCCCATTATTGCAGCTTTAACCAATGCTACAAAAATATTTAATTCATGATGTGGATAGGAAAGGTTAACATAATAAAATAAACATATGAGCTTAGTTTACCGAACATTCAACCAAGCTATTAGAATACCCCTTTTTAACCAACTTGAACCCCAAAGCACTCATAGGTAAGTTCCCTTCCATAATGTTTCTTTAGGATCTACAAGCCAATCTTAATAAAGGTTATTCAAAGAAAGAAGTCTCATTGGTTATCACACTCAAACTCTCATCCATCATGGTAATCAATATGCATGTGGTTGTGATGGCTTATAATATGGAAATCGAGTTTTGTGGGAATGGACCATGGGATTTTCCATGTGAAGGGTAATACATGGGAGGATGCTAAATGAAGTACTTAGAAATAGTGGCAGAGAGACTAACGACCCCCACAACCTGCACACCCACAACCAACGTTTGTGATATTCAAAATGTATAAAACCAAAGCTCCTTCCATTCACCTTGATCAAATATGTTGCCCAATCCTCAAGCACTATGTCCTTAAGTTCTTGAAAACCTTGGGCATATAGATGTTTCACATGTGTAAAGAACCTCCTCCATCAGCTTAAGCATCCACTCCCATGAGGGTCACATGATTTATGCATATGAAATGTTCAGATACTTCATCCTTAGAGTTTGCATCACACATCCCATTTTTCAGGATAGCTTCCTAGATCATTGCCACCATTTACCCATTCATAAATCCTAGAAAATATTCACAAAAGATGGGGCGTTATTTTCAAATTCTCATCCACATCAAAGAAGAGGGTCCAAAATACACCTAATCTTTCCTCTCCATACTTGTGGTGCAAGGCCCTAGTCTAGTGGCATAATCACAAAATAGGAGCCTGCAGTAATTGGGGTTGATGTTGCCACTAGATACCCATGAGACCTCCTCCATTAGCTTAATCACCATCTGAATATCATAATATTCATTATAATCTTATTTTCTTATGCCTAGCACCTGGAGTATCATTGTGGGAGACCATTTTCATTTGAATAGAATAAATAAGGAGTCTCACAAGTGCCTTATTGGATGCCCTCATGATGTAAGTCATAGCTCAAAGTGGTTTATGGATAAGGAGTGATGGAGGCCAACCAAAATCTTCAACTCCTAGTCAATATTTATTTTAGTTACTTCATTCAAGCAATATATAGAGATGAGTGGACCTGTGGGGAAATGAGGTGACACAACAATGACATGAAGAAGATGCTTACAGAGGAATGAGTGTAGAAAGAAGCCACAATAGAAAACACCACTTGAAAGGTGGAATAGGCAGTGAGCTCTACAAGAATGAATTTTTGCAAAGGTAATGCGAGGGTGAGCGTGTGGCTGGCAGTATGTGGGGAGATACTATGGTGAAGCTGCAATATTAACAGCAAGAGGATAGATAGCTATTGAAAAGGAAAAACTTGCATGACCAAATGACCATCACAACCTTATTGCTTTTCTTATAATGAATTTTATTTCAAGGCCTTGTAGGCCTCCGTTAAGCACCCACTCTCCACACGATGAATTTGAATCGTGATGCTCTAGATTTTGACAGACATCGAGTGCTTAGATTAAAAATTGTGTCACTAGTCTTGAAATTATATGTTGCTACTTTATTCAACCTTAGCCACTAAAGAATGATCTCTTCTTATCATACAATCATAGTTCGTCATGAGATAATATGTCACTAAAATAATCATAGCACCTCCTTTGGATCAACATAGGTGGAGCCTAGCTAGGAGCACCTTCATAAATGTTCATAATAAATAAATATGGTCATACCTCCTTGTATGAGAAGGATATTACCTCATTGAGATCTTGGTGACCAATCATAACATCATGAGACCTACAATGACAGCCCAAATCTTGACCCTCCTCTCATTTATTCATAATATATGGAATATAGAAGTTTAGAAGTCGCTATACAGAGACCCAAAAACTTGCAGCCACTTGCGAAAGAATTATGTGGGGAGGGAATTAGCAAATGTCATTTTGGAACAACCAAGTAAGCAATGGTCTCCATCTAGCAAAGGATCACAAATAATGGGAAAAAGTTTGTGGGGGCCCAGGAGGTGAATGTCATGTGCAGGAGCCAAGGAAGAGGTCATCCTCAAAAGAGATTACCATGGAGGTAGCAGTCTCTATAAAGGAGAATTTCGTTAGGTTTGGGAGTGTAGATGGTGGTCATAGGAATGCTGTTAGATAATGGCCTTGGAAGCTATGGCCCCACAAAGAAAACACCTGCAAGAGTAAGTGGCTAAAGCAATAACGGTCCTTGTATTGAAGACATTCACCAGGGAAACTGTGGGCAAAGGAGTGCAGGAAGCCAGGATGGAAGCACCATTAAAATGAAATCAAAGGTAATGATTCTCACCATGTCATAGTTGTTTGATATTTCTTCCTGCAATATTTGAGATCATTTACATGCCAATATACTTATTTCATCACCTTTAGTTTTGCTCAGCCACCCTCCCAGTAAGTTAGGTACTGTGAAACAAAATTTCGTTTCAAATTTTCCATAATGGGGTCGATCATGCCTTAGCACTTGGCCCACCATTAGTGAGGGTTAAGCCACGAAGCAATAAACAAAGTCACCTTCAAAAGATTGCTTCATGAGCTACTTGTGTGGATGCTCTAGTTTGTTATGGATGTCATCAAATTATGACCACTTCATGAAGTCATGTTGTCCTAAGTTAGATTTATGTGAAACTTGTGAACACTAAGGTCATGGAAGGATGGGACTTGGAGTGTGAAAAGATAGTTTGAGGATGGCACATGATGATGTCATAAGAAGACAACACATCGCTAATAGAATTATGCCTTACAACACCTGCAAGAGGTAATTGTGGGGGTTTTCTAAGGGAATAATGTGGGACAATGCCATTTTGGTGAAGCAACAAATGGAAGCCTTCATAGGCAGAGCACCTGAATCACTCCAGTAACTTGGTGTCTCGTCTGAGATTCAAGATTCTTTATGCTGCCACTACCTTCATTGTTTGAATCGATGTCCCCAAAAAGGCCTGTGCCAAAGCATCTAATCTGTTAGAAGCCACAAATCTTCGTGAGTAGCCATGATAGGGTGTTGTTATCATGGAGAAACCCAAGAATTTTAATAGATCTCACAATGTAATACCACATTCTATTGCCTGATGGGGAAATCAATGCTTGGAAAACAATGCCACATACCTCGATGATGTTATGGGGAGGAAAATATAAGTAAACTAGTGATGAATTCAGAACCTGCATGGTGAGAAAATAGCTGACAAGTTGGATGTATAGAGCTCATACCACCAACGTTGTTGATCTCACCTTAATTTTTGTAGGCCACAAAGGTTATTCAGATTGTTTTAGCTAGGAAATGTGTGGAGATTCTAGGAAATTAAGCCATTTGAGCAATATAGTGGATAGTTTTAGCAAAACACCAACCCGAATGGGTAGGATATAGAACCATAGTGCAAAGATGTCATGTCAAAAGGTAGTGTAAAGGTGTAGTTTTAGATAGCTTGGTGAATGGTGGCTCCCACATAGTCAAACTCCATAGCGTGCATGGGAGAGGATGTGGGGATTTGTGGTGGGTCTACTCTTATGGAATGACATGGTGGTAACAACTTCCTGCAAGTGGGAATCCTTAAAGGTAGGCTCACCAAGGTCATTTGACCCACAACCTTGTTTGGTGAACTTAGGGTTTATTGCTAGGGAAATATTACATGTGAGTTCCACATAGAAGAATGACACTGGTGCTACACTATTAGGAAAACAATAATGTGAGGATGAATACCTATATGGGTGAACCTACATAATCATTTGATCTATTAGTTTTTCCACTTCATACTCCAAGGCTAGGATCATGAGTAGCAAATGCAAAATGCATAAATTGAGATGATGTGAAGGATTTATCATTAAGTGATGGTGATAGGGGAGCAATGGGTGTGGGGTTCACAATGTGGGATGGTGTGAGAGCTATGTCATTGAACAACAGTGGTTAAATGATAGTGATTCGTGCACAAAGATCCACAAAACTTTTTGGTCTTAGCTAAATTTCCAAAGGGGGTGTTAGGTTTGGTTTATGCAAGGTGATGGAAAAGGCAAAGAGACTAAATGTAGAGCCCACCATGCTGTTGAAAGTTAAAGGTTGGCTACTACTTAGCAGTGAAACACAAGCAGTAACCCACAAAAAGGTAATTCACAACTACGGGTCTTTGATGCTTGATGGAGACAATGACAAAGGTTGATACGAGACCCACCATGCAGGTGGACATTAATGCTTGGCCACTGGCTAGCGGTGGAATAATAATGATGATCTACAAGAGGAAACCCATGAATGCAAGTCTGTGGGGCTCAAAATATGTTAGGGAAAAAAACCAAGGGAAACCCATAAACCAAATTTTGTGAAGGTAAAAGACTTAGTGAAATTCAAGAAGGTGAATTTAGTCAATGGGTGATTGATTATTTTAAGGCATGTGACCAACTTAGACTCAAGGATAGGGGCATGCAAAGTGAGGTGAGACCAAAAATGACCCATCATGAGCAACAATGACCCATTGGGAGCAGAAGAAAAAGGGGGGTTCCCTACCTTAGGCGGAACGTGTGTGCAAAATATGCACAAAAAATGGTGAATCACTAGAGAAATTCTCTAGAGCATTTCGATGAAAAATTGGAATCACAAACCCAGAATGTATAGTTCTCATCTTCACACTAGAACAAAAGAATAGAACACTCAACCAAAGAGTCAAAACCACTAGCCAATCCAACCTTTAGTAAGCTAAAAATCCAAGTGTGTGGATATGTGTTGATTTCCCTCCTTACGCCACTACAAGAACCTAGGCTCTGTCAGGTTAAGCTACATAGTTTATTCAAACTCCAAAAGGATTTAGGAAATTTTCTCGCTACCAGTTAGGCATCCATAGCCTCGATGAGGTTGTCACTATGATTCACCTAAACATTAATCTACTGCCAGCTAGGTGTCCATAGCCTTGATAGAGTTATTCAGATCCTTCTGAAAGTTTAATTTTCTTTCTTCTGATCTTCATTGTTTTTATTTTCTTTCTTCTCTTTTAATATTTTCTCTTTTTAATTATTTTCATTTCAACCCACAAGCAATGAAACTTGCATTTAGGGTTGAGAATCACAGTGGCACTGAAGCAGAATTTTAGATTTTTCACTTAACTAGACTTCACAAAAGGAGCTACAACGACCTCATGATTCTTAAAGCGTGTGAGAGATATGAGATTTCAAAATACATTAGAATTGAATCAAACCAACAACTCATCCCATTCAAATCAAACATCTAGGTCATTTGACACTAACATAAGACCTTCACCATCCACTCTGAAAGCTTGATTAGAGTTTCTTGAAGAAAAATTTAGAAAAACCCCAGGTAAATAAAATGATTGTTTTGCATGTAAACATACCCGATAGAAGACAAGGGGACCCCAGACGAAGAAAAAAAGTGGAAGTAGACAACTACACCAACCAAAGTAGGAAAGCAAAAGAAAATGGAAGGGAAATTACTCTAAAGCAACCTAATCTATGGCAAACCAACTAATCTAATGAAAGTAAGAAAACGGGTTATACAGAAAGAAACCTACACTACTCAAAACAAACTATGTACAAAGATATTCAAAATAAACCACATCTAGGCATGCCAAACCAATGTTTACACCCATTAGATTTTGCAATGCGTGCACAAGAAAATGAGCGATCCTGAAAGTTCTAAGCAATGTAGATTCATCCTTATATTCAAAAAGATAAAACTCTAGATTGCAACATTCACATTCAACAACACATTTAGGAAGAATCAACAATTGAGGTAGTTCATGTAGCTTGTGGTCAATCCAGAAACAAGTTTTCCTTCCCTCATTCCCATAATCAAATTTATAAACATATCTATGAGTATTCATAGGAGCAAGGAAAGATAGAACCTGGATGTTTTCATGTGAAGTTAGCAATGTTTGATAGCTAAGAACATGCATTCAGTTGTCAGTCATTGGATTCAAATCCTTCAATGGATGTAATGGATAGTGCATTAGCCCTCTTACATTAAAGATATGCAAATCAAAATCAAATTGATCAGGCAATAGATACTATGAAGAAATTTTTTCAAATGCAAGGAACCTTGTACTTGATTTTAAAGTTCTATAAGGCTAAGAAAGTGATTCAACCAACCTTCCTTTTGAGCTACCTGTTGGACCCGCAACCTCCATTGGCTATTCTTCAAGGAGATAAAAATTATCATGTTGATCCTCTATAGTCCATGGCTCCACTTGATTTTTGTATTCATAAGGTAGCTTGCTATCCCATCTCATTTCCCTCATATTGCTCTCAACTATATGATGCCCCATGTTATAAAAACATGATATGGATGAATTTATCCTATCACAGCTCTCAAAATGCATAGGAGGATCATCAATGGACAAGGAGGAAAGACTCCCAACTACAACTTGTAGTGGGAAAGGCTTATCATCTTTTTGGGAAGCTACCAAGACATCCTCGCCTTGATCTTCTTCTCCTTGCAACACATGTGGCTCATTAGGATATTTAATTGCTTCCTCTTGTTCACCGTCATTATAGATGGAAGTGGAGTCACCTTCCCAATCTAAGAGTTGTAATGCTTCACCATCTGGAGGTTCAAGTGATATATCCACATCACTTCCATCTTTTGAAATGTACTCTTCCTCGGTGTCACTATACCTTTGTGGCATAATTCCAAGTGGGAAGAAATTAGTAGGTGAAACTGACCCATCAAGGGGACTGAGGTATAGTGAGTGATTTCCCTCCAAAATTCCACCATAAATCCTATCATCCATTGTGTATAAATTCTCTACAAGAGGGGAAGACTCTTGATAGTTGATGGATAGCTCTCCTACGTGATTTGCTTCATTGTTCAGATGTACAAGACTATATCTGTATTCCTTTGTTGTTGTCCAAACACCTTCTTGTGGGCTAATTTTAGCTAATTTTTTATGTGGTTCTAGTTCAATCCTTGAAATAAATGTAAGAGGTTGTGTGCTTGGTTGCTCCACTTGTTCTTTAACTTTCTTGATGGCGTCCTGACATAGCTCACACATGAACTCAAAATCTATTGAATCATGGAGCCTACACCATCCTAGTAGCAATAACAGTTCCACATCTATCTGGTATCTTAGCTTGGACTAATCCCTCATGAGCCTTAGAATGAGTTCATTATACCTTTCCATCACTGTATCTTCATCAGTGCTTAGAGAGAGCTTGATGGTGGATTGCCTCAGCCTGTGGTTGCTCCCACTCCTCAAGGTGATTCATCACCAACAAACCACAAAAAAAATGAGTTGGAAGTACATCCAATACTATAACAACATTCACCATTAAAGACATTCAAGAAACTAACAAGCTAAAACTAACTTGCACTAGTACACAAACAACAATATAATAACTAAATAAACTACTAAAAATTGCATATAAATTGACTAACTTTAGTTGTGTGACTATTAGTGGTTTATTTTTAATCATTTGTAACACCACTAAATTTATGAATAAACAATTTTAAGTCCATTTATTTAGTCATTGATTTTAGTCATTAATTTGGTCATTAATTTGGTCATTGATTTAGTCATTTATTTAGTCATATATTTAGTCATTCATTTTAGTCACGTGACTATTTTAGTGGTTTATTTGTAGTCATTTATAACACCACCAAATTTATGACTAAACTATTTTAGTCATTTATTTAGTCATGGTAGTGATTTATTTAGTCAATTTAGTCATGGTAGACATTTATTTAGTCATATATTTAGTCATTAATTTAGTCATATATTTAGTCATATATTTAATCACTAATTTACACATTAATTTAGTCATATATTTAGTCATATATTTAGTCATTACAAATCAAATCTAATTTAATTAATCCTCACAAATTTATGCATATAAACTTCAAGTATCATTGATATTCAAATGTTAAAAAACACCATGAAATGAAGACTAAAATTCTTGAACAAATATGATTGATCAAACACAAACTCAAATAGATTACAAATCAAGAGGAGCCACAACACAGTATTTATGAGTGGAGAAAAACCACTCTGAAGATTTACTTAATCAACCCTCATTGGAAAATCAAAATCTCATTGATTACATTCAATGTATCAATGACACTATACAACTTACAAACACTATATAAACAAAATACTCCTATTTTCATATACTTATACTATTTTCCCCTTAACTGAAGTTCTTTTGGAAGGGAAATGACCTCCTATAGGGGCTTGACCCATTTAATCCCCTCACAAATCCATAGCTTTCTCACCACTATTGGTTTCGGCTCCTCCAAAATGTTCCTCCCTGGTATTCATGACCTTTGACTTCTCCAATTTGGAGTTGTAGCCTACAAATAAGGTTTCAAAATTTGCACATTAAAAACTTAGAAAAGTCAAATAATACAAAGGATAAAATTAAAATATTTTCTTTTCCTTTTCCAACTATGGCACCCTAAACTTAGGTGCTAGATATAGTGAATGTAGAAGAATTAGATATAACATCCACTAAAAGAATATTTGGAAGTATTATTTTATCAGATATTGTAGTTGCAAGTTCCACTAATTATAATAAAGATAAATAGTTTTACCTTTCTAGATCAACTAATGCAATTTTGATAGCTTTTAGAGGATTGATAATGTTAACCTTTATCATATCAACATACTCACATTATCTCATCAATCAAAGATCAAAGTAGCCAATTCTTCACTCTCTACATCCTCTGCTACAATCAAAAGAGGCCTTTGTTTCTGTGATAAATGCAACAAGAAATTATATTATTTGTCAAAACTTCTCACTATGCACTTATGAACTCAAGATCATTTAAATTGTCAAAGTAATTGACATGACTACCTAATCTATTTCTATCACATATACTTTGGGTATACAAGATCATTGAGAATCCCAATTATTAAACTAAGATATTCAACAACACAATGGAATTATATCTTAAGTAAAATGTAAATCAAATCAACATTACATGTCTCAACTTATCAATTAATCTCAAATTGTGTATACACCATTTTCATATAGCTTAGGGACATCTACAATAGATATGCACAAATGAATTTGGTGGAAAGACTTTAAAAAATTTCAATTGAATACAATTTGTAGGTGTAAAGCCAAATTCCACAACCATTTCCAACATCCTCCCTACTTGTGCCAAATTGGGAGCTTTGAAACAAGATATGAATATCCATCAATGCATAGAAAATACATCCCTATAAGAAATATTATACTCCCTCAATTAAATATTATTACATGTTATTCTATGGGGGAAATTTACTTTATTGGGGGGACTTTACTTTATCGGGGGGACTTTTGTTTAGAAAACCTAGATCACCAACATATTAGCTCATGTGAGAGGTTAAAAACCCACTATTAATCCTACACATGGCACATGCATGCAAAAAATAACAAATAAAAATAAAGATCATGCATCACACAATAAGTATAAGACAAAAAATGTGAAAAGAGTTATTTTTGGACTAGAAAATAATAATCCCACATATTTTCATTAACATTTATTCATTTATCTCCTAGTCCTTACAAAATCTCACCAAACTCAATTTCATGATCTAGACAAATTACTTGGGTTCATGTAAAAAATCCATTTTTGTAACCAACATACCAAAATAATCACATTCATTAAATCAATTGAAGTCCTTTGATACCATTGAGCTAACAATACTCTATCGGTGGAACTCCCATCAGCAACCCACTGATAGCTTGATAGGGGAAATTCATATCCTTACATCAGCATAATATCCTTCCATCACCACAACTTTGGTGCATCAATGGAATGAATGATGAATCTCCCTCGATAGCTTGATATAATCACAGGGTATCAAAGTCTAACACTTATTAGTGAAGCTGAGATGCATTGGGGTAACATTTTTTGATGTCTTACAAATAGAGCAAAAGAAAAACACTTATTAGTGGAGAAGGTGGCCATCGGTGGAAAATGAACGAAGGTCCCAATGATATAGCGATATGAATGATTACTACTAGTTGATGTGGCATCAAAGGCATCATCAGGATATTTAACATAAATGCTCTCCCCAATGACAAGACTGAAGTAGGTGGTATATTAATGAGCCAACATAGAGGTGAATTGCACCACAAATTAATCATACAATTTGTAGAAACTAGAAAGGCTACACTAAGGGAAGAAGTAGAAAGGATAGAACTTAGAGCTCTCATGTAGTGAAGCCAGGAGAAGCAAAAATTCACGTAAGTACTCCACTCTTAGCTAGAAAGTTGCATTTTTTCAGAGTTTGCAATGGAAGAAAATGTGGAAAAACCTAAGGCAAAGAAACAAAAAATTGAAAAGAGGAATTTAAACCAAGAATTGATAGATTAGTGTCTAGGGTCATGGCCAAGACCTAGAAGAAGTGTTCAAGCAAGTAAATTGTTAGATAAACATAGGGGTCTTGGGGATGTTTGGATGCCACACCGGGGCTATGAGCTTTTTATGTATCACTACAAAAAACAATTCATATTTCAACCTAGTCTATAACCCATGGAGACTGAACTTAGGAAGACTTGTGGTGCCAAACGTGTTCATCAACGTAGAATTGGTGAAAGCTCTAGCCAGTCGGTATAATGCCAAGAAAAGAACTATCCAATCACCAAATGGGGCGATATGCTTGTTATCTCCCAAGACCTGATCTCTAATGTATTTCAGTTAGAAGGTCCCATGAACTTTCCATTCACCATTAGAGACTTTTTGACAGAATATCATTGCATGGATACTAGTTACAAGAGATGGAAGCTAGCTTTGCATAGGCCTAAGAATGAGCAAGGTCAACTCAGAAAATTTTCAAGCAATGAAAACCCTCCATTTCATATAGATTTGTTTGAAGAATACTTCCAATATACCTACTACTTAGTTGGTCAAGTCTTGGGAATTGAGGTTCCACCACTTATGTCTATTGCATCAATGGTTCTAGTAGTTGATATACAAAGCAAAGATGCTAGGTCATTCAACTATGCAAACTATTTGGTGAATTCCCTAAATCAAGGGCTTGAAAGAATAAAAAACAACAGTGATTGCATATATTTCAAACACTATTCCTTGTTAATGCATTTACTTTTATATGAGGGACATGCTAGAAATGTGTGGGGTAAAGAATTAAGAATCAAAGACATAGATAAAGATGGAAACTTTAAACCTATATAGATGTGGACTTCACTATGGGATAGTCGATGTGAGAGGTCTCACTATTTATATTTTGAAGAATATTTTGTTAAACCACTAATGAAGTTGCTAGGCTATTCATATGATCACAATTTATCCCCTGAGGTGTATAGATTTTTGAGACCAAAGGAAAATAACCCGAGAGGCAAAGTGAACCATAATTGGGGAGACTGGTATGCCTTCTTTGATTGTACAGTAATAAGGGTTTATGGATTTGAAGGGGTTCCACATTTTCTACCTCGAGTGGTTCCTAATAGAGTTGCTTATTTGGAAATAGTATGACAATTAGCAAGGTCTGATACTAAACATCTCAAGAGTCATAATAAAAAATCACTCTTTCCTAGCACTCTTTGTTTTGGAGATTTCACAATATATGCCATTAGAAGGATATGAAGAAATTGATGCTAAATTAGCTCATTACAACCTTCCTCTTGGGTATGAAAGAAAGAAATTTGATGCAGAGGGATTTATTCATCAAGCAAGATTAACTCAGAATTTGTCAGGGTATGAGCATTGTTTTCACTTGATGATGTGATCAAGAACCGAGATGAAGCTTCCACTAGTGAGAGAATGGATTCATATAATAAAGTTGTTCTTGCAAAGGAATGGAAGAGAAAGAATGTACCATCATATAGAGAAGCATTTTCTGATATACAAGATCCCTTGGCTAGGATTGAGTAGCTTATTGCTCATATGAATGAAATAGTAAAAGATGTGCCCTCATATGTTTTTGATACATCTCATATGAGTTACATAGGAATGCAAGCTGAGGATGTGGAGCCTTTGGATCACATACCCCCACAACCCACCCCTTATGTATGTTTCTCCACTGACAATAGTGAAGAGGAGGAACTGATGATGAGAGTGATGGAGAGGAGCAACTAGTGGAACAAATAAAGGTCCTTGTGATTACACAATATGAGCCCCATAAGGAACAAATAAAGGCCCCTGTGATTACACAATATGAGACCCCTCAGGAACTTGTAAAATTTGAAACATCAGATGAGTTATTTGATGATATTAGGGTCAAGGTTGGTCATGAATTCATTTTTGATAATGATTTTGTTAAAACTCCTGAGTTCAAATCATTTGTCTATGAGTATAAGGGGAAGAAAATAAGACAAAAGGAGCAAGACATTACTCTTGAAAAGGAATTTGATAGGGAAATGCAATCCATCACTCCTAAAAGAGGTAGATAATTACTTCAAGAGGCTGGGTACTACTTCTACCAGGATGGGACATGAGCTCAACAATTGTGTTCGATAGTTTTAGAAAAAGAGGGGATACAACAATGAACTTATTAGAGGAAGCTAGTGATAAGATATATTCAGGGTCTGGATACAATCCAGATGAGGATTCCTTGCTTATTTGGTCACTATACCCTCATGAGAAGAGGTTGAAAGTGATTGACAATCTAATCAAGTATTTGGACACCTTTTGGTCAAAAGAGTTGTGGACACTAATCCCTTAGAAACTACAGAGATGAATGTCAATGTGGCAAAATTCACTAGAGAACAAATTGAAAAATTGGTCAAAGAGAATGACAAATTGAAAAAGAAGTTATCACATCAAATGGAGAAGTCATATTCCTCTTCTACTCTAGAATTGTAGGCTCCATGGCTCGAAAAGGATAAGAGATTGTTAGATGCATTAGTTGATGCAACCTATTGGAAAAAATCCCATTTGAAATCCCAAGAAAAGTGTAAAACAATGGAAAAGGAGGCAAAAATCATTAAGTACAATGTTGTGTCCAAGATAATCAAAGAGAGGTTCAATAAGATGATAAATCAAGTTGATGATTATTGGGTGTGTACTTAAGCAAATACAATAGCACTAGAGGAGAATGTCTAGTTACAAGGAAGAATGATTGATAAAAAGAAGGAACTTCTGGGTAAACAGATCCTGAAAGACCAAACACTGCAAAGATATAATGACTTGGTGAGATCCCACAACCAATATCAAGAAAGACTTGAAGAATACCTCAGTTGTTTTAATTTGGTTCCTACACTCCATGATGATATAGGGAATCTTTGAGAAAGGGATGATTGGAAATTAGAATTTACAGAGTTTCTAACAATTGCATTGTAGAGATCAGCGATGAGGATATGGTCTTGCAGAATACTCATAAACAAATTGAGAAATTCATGTACATAGAGTATGATATGAAGGTGGTCATATCCAATGCCAAACACTCATGCAGAATAGGGGTACATTGATCACCTCTAGCTTTCAATCTATTTATAAATCAAGTAGTGGATAATCAGGCACAACTGAGCAATAGTAGAATCAGTCGGTGGTAATGATGCAAACCCTATCATATAGTAAAAGCTTTGAATAGTTCTTAGATGACCACAAGATTTTACTCAGAGATTAACAAATTGGTACACATGTTTATGATTGTGTTAGTTTCTTAAATTAAGTTCAAAATCATGTTTTTTTTATCAAGAGTCATGTCTTTTGGTCTGAAGCTTATTGCCTCTCATGTATATAAGAGAGACCAGGACCAAAAGAAGGATATAGGAGAAGATAGTAGGTGAATAGGGATAGATAGACATCAAAAAGCTTCCATAATGTTTCCATTTCAAAAGACTATGTTGTAGATATAATTTTGAGGAAATCAATGAAAGCTCTCTGAATTATGGCTTTATATTGGTATCAATTGTTTGTTGAAAATATTCAATTACCTGGTTGTCTCCAGTTTAATATTTCCTCATTATTTAAATTGGTATATCAAGTATATATTCAATTTATCAATGCATATTTTTTGTTTGATGGATGAGCATATATTTTCCTTAGACATGCAAAATTTGTCATGTTGCACTATATATACCAATTTTGCAAAACTTGACAAAAATGACCTACAACAACTTTTGATAGTTTGCAATTTTACAACTTTTTTGCAACTTTGTCTCTTTTATATAATTGACTCTAAAATCATCCTAATTCATAGTGAATAGTCTCACAAGACCTAATTAACATAAAATGACCTCCTGAAATGCTAAAATGACCTACAAAGATGCAATGGCCTTCAAATTTGAAAATAGAAGCTTAGGTGCTCCTCAACCAACATGTATGCTAAATGTGGGATCATAGAAAAGGAACTTGAAGTGTTTGAAAAAATGCCTCAAATAAATGTGGTCTCATGGACTACAATAATTGCAAGATATACACAAATTAGATCTATTGAAAATGCTTTAGAAACTTTAAAGAAAATGCTATTTGTAGGTTTAATTGCAATTTGCAGGTTGTTCCAAAACAACCTATGGGGAATTTGGGATATGTTTTAGAAGTCATTAAAGGGTATCTGAAAATGGTTTTATATCTTGTCTACAGTGCTTAAGGATTGAAGGAATTGAGAGATTGAAGCCTATTTATTGTGAAATTTTTCGAAGTGAGGTTGAATAGTGCTCCTAATTTCTACTAGGCTCCATGTTGGAGATGCCTATGTTAACAATAGAGACCTTTCTAGCTAATCAATATATGGATATTGAACCCACCGTGTTAGTCTACCAATATTGTGGGACCATTGTCCACTCATCAAACAAACAAGATCAAATCACTTAAATGAAATATAACCTCAACCTATAACCAGTTAATGAAAGAATATAATAGAAAGGTGAAGGTAGAGGAAAAGTTCTTGGCCTTCCCATAAGTTTGATGAACCAATTTTCCATTAATGCAGCTCAAGAACTCAACCAAGGTAGCAAAGAATTAAAAATCCAATGGGGGCAAGGAACCAATGCTTTGGAAAAGGATTTAGCCAACCACATAATAGGTGGGAGCACAATGTATTAGATAAAGCTTATGCAAAATAAGGTGGGGGCAGTTAGTTCCATTTTATGTAATGTGGTAAGAGTCATATAGGTAATGCTATGTTAGGCTAGAGAACTCTTCTTGGAGGTTCTAAACGATTTGCCTCTTTTTTATAAGACTATATTGGTAGTGCCACATGGATCACAGTTGTTTGGTGGGATTCCAAACCTAGACAATGAGGTACAATTGTGGAAATATCATAGAGATAAGCTACAAGCTACCATGATGATTTTTTAGAGCGATTTTTTATCAAGTATTTCTTAGCGTGGCTTGAGACATGTGCAAATGAAATTCTCTCTATAGATAGGCTTGGGGGAAGTATTTGATTGATCTTGTCAAAGGTGGAAAGGAACTTGTAGAGAATGAGACATTCATCAAAGAAACATTGGATAGTCTAGATGCATTTGAAGGGAGCTTGGAGTGGCTAAAAATAGTTTTTGGTTCAAATGTTGAGTTTCCATGGCAACAAGCGAGAGAGATTATTTTGAAGAACTCAAAGATTCTATGGGATGAACTTTTTAAAAGCCTATTTGTTAGTAGGATGAAACAAATAATAGCTGATGGATTTGCAAATCTGTGTGAGAGAGTTAAGGTTAGTAAATACCTTGAACTTACATCTCTGGAAAGTTACGAAGATGTTGAAACCCATTTGCACAAATTAATTACTAGTGAGGGTTGGCTTGTTAGGAGAGGGGACCTAAAAAGTGTCAATATACCTGGGTTGAGTTTTATATTTATGATGACAAATGATGAAGATTGGTTTGGTCACATTAACGCTTATTTGGGAATTGAGGTTAGTGAAATAAAAGATACCATAGATAAGGGGTCCAAGAATATTTTGAAAGACCTCCTAAGTTTTCTTGATGCAAATAAATCTCCTTCAAGGATAACTGATTCAACACCTTATGTGCAAGAGAAATGCTTCCATTTTATCTCAAAATTGATTGTTGAGATTGAAGAACATCTTGCACAACTATCAGAAGCTCTCTACCAAGAAATGAAAAATGAGGAGATGCCAGAAAAAATGAACATGGAGACACTAGAACCAACAATTATAGCAGAAAGGGCACTTTTCTTAGGAAGGCTTTTAGTTGCTCTCCATTTTCTTTCAACTTCTCTTCCACTAGTTCTTGGCTCATCTTAGCTCTAGTTTGTCAAGAAAAAAGCTTCAATCTGAGGGAAAGGATCTTTGACTTTTAGATATTCCAGTACTAATTTTGATTACCCTCTTCTAGATAGTTTTGGAAGACAAAACTAATGAGAGGGGTCGGTTTGAAACTTGAATCATAGGATAAAAATAATAGCTCCAAATTGAATAAAATGAGAAGAGCTATCCACAATCTTTGTATCAGAGCTCATAGCATTTGGATATTGTGGATAACTAAAGAGCTTTCAAGAATTCTCATAAGAGATCTAAGGGAGCATGAATATTTATCCATGAAAACTCCTTTGAAGGCCTCTATTCCCATTTGCATTACTTATTTTGTTGTTTGTGGCTTATGGAGTTGGATTCATTTCCATGATTCATCTAATCACTAATCTCTTCTTGTAGTTTTCATAAGATTTCTTCTAATTTTGATTTAAGTCACCATGGTTTATATCTGGATATATTGATAAATGAATGATAATAAATCATCTAGATTAAAGAGCTACATTTGATTCTTTCAGTCACTTCATGCTCTTTATTGCCCAATAAATGGAAAAAAGTAACATGTGCCCTTTCAACCCTTCCAATCCATATTAATCATGGAGATGTAATCTATAAGTATGTAGAAAATTATCAAAGGGGAGGGAAAAAGTTAGAGATTTTCATAGGGCCTATGAATCAGCTCTTCTTGTTTTTATTTGAAAATATTGTTGTTTTTTTTCTATTTATAATATCTATTGGTGTCATTTGGGAACTCCTATTTTTGGGAATTCATTAAGAGTTCTCAAACAAAGTAGGATGACATCTACTGTACAACTAAAAATTTAAATGGAATTTGAAGCATGATTTTATTTAATTTTTAATTTAATTCCTTAAGGTACCCTCATTAAATTTCATTTTCTGGTCATATATTAAACTACCTACTACTTTTCTTTTACTACTGCAATTCACAATTTTAATGTTGTATGCTTGCTCCGTCTCTTGTAGTTTTTTGTTCCATGATTTCAAGGCTTACCATTTCTTAGTCTATGATTTGTAGGCTTGGGAAGAAATTGAATTGAAACAAGAGCATTAGGGTAAAGGTCAACTATAGTTAAGGTTGGTAAATTCCTTGAAGCCATAGTTACATCTTTGGAAAGTTACAAAGATGTCGAAAACCAAATCATGATGATCAGAAAACCAACCACAATCTTCTAAGTACACTTTTCTTCATGTTGGGATGTTTTAAACAAGATTTGATTGAGTTTGAAATACCCATTTAGCTCTATTTGGTTCCAAACAAAATTTGACATATCATCTGAAACAAAACCCCTAAACTCCATCTACTTCATTCTAATAGAAATGGCTAGAATACTTCACACACCTAGTGTTCTATCAGCCAGATGTGTCTTTTGGTTCCAGCGATGCATCAATAGTTTTGTTTTTTCATCAGCGTGAGGATCTTCTATTAGCAAAATGAGGTCTCCTGTTCTTGTGATGGTCCGATGGGGATGTTGTTGATGGAATAGTTCTACTTTTTCATTGGCATGAGGATCTTCTATCGGCGGGATGAGGTCTCTTGTTCCTACGATGGTTTGATGGGGATGTCATTAGTGGAGACATCCCAATTGGACCATCACAAGAATAGGAGACCTCATTCTGCCGATAGAATATCCTCACACTGATGAAAAAATAGAACTGTCAATGCATCGATGGAACCAGAAGACACGTCTAGCCAATAGATCGATAAGGTGGGGGCAGTCAGTTTAATTTTCTATAATGTGGTAAGAGTCACACAGGTAATGCTAGATCAGGCTAGGGAAGTCTTCTTGGAGGTTCTAAATGATTTTCCTCTTTTTTATAAGATTGTGTTGGAAATTCCACCTAAATCATAGTTGTTTGGTGGGATTCCAAACCCATATAATGAGGTGAAGTGGTGGAAATATCATAGAGAGAAGCTACAAGCTACCATGATTATTTTTCTGAGTGAATTTACATCAAAGTATTGCTTACCATGGCTTAAGACATTTGTAGATGGTATTGTCTCTATAGATAGGCTTGGGGGAAAGTATTTTCTTGATCTTGTGAAAAGTGGCAAGGAACTTGCAGAGAATGAGACATTGATCAGAGAAGCATTGGACAGTCTAAATGAATTTGAAGGGAGCTTGGAGTGGCTAAAAATTGTTTTTGGTTCAAATGTTGAGTTTCCATGCCAATCCATGTGTGAGATTGTTTTGAAGCACTCAAAGAGTCTATGGGATGAAATTTTTGAAAGCCTACTTGTTAGTAGGATGAAACAAATAATAGCTAATGGATTTACAGATCTATGTGAGAGAGTTAAGGTTGGTAAATGCCTTGAAGCCATAGTTACATCTGTAGTAAGTTATAAAGATGTTGAAACCCATTTGCATGAATTAACTACTAATGAGGGATGGCTTGTCAAGAGAGGGGACCTAAAAGGTGTCAATTTACCTAGGTTGAGTTTTAGATTTATGATGACAAATGATGAAGATTGGTTTGGCCACCTTAACACTTATTTTGGAACTAAGGATATTCAAATAAATGATACCATAGATGAGCGGTCCAAGAATATTCTGGAAGACCTCCTAAGTTCTCTTCATGCTCATAAATCTCCTTTAAGGATAAATGATTTAACACCTTATTTGCAAGAGAAATTCTTCAATTTTATCTCAATTTTGATTGTTGAGATTGAAGAACATCTTGCACATCTTTCAAAAGCCCTCTATCAAGAAATGAGAAATGAGGAGATGTAAGAAAAAATGAACAAGGAGACACTAGAACTAACAATTATAGTGGAAAGGGTACTTTTCTTAGGAAAGATTTTAGTTCTCTTAGTTTTCATTCAACTTCTGTCCACTAGTTCTTGGCTTGTCTCAGCTCTCATTTGTTGAGAACAAAGCTTCAATTTGAGGGAAAGGATCTTCAAATTTAAGATATTCTAGTACTTATTTTGATTATCCTCTTCTAGACAGATCTAGAAGAAAAATACAAATGAGAGGGGTTGGTTTGAAGCATGAATCACATGATAAAAATAATAGCACCAAATTGAATAAAATTTGAAGAACTATGCACAATATTTGTATCAGAACTCATAGCATGTGGATATTGTGGATAACTGGAGATATTTTAGGCATTCTCACAAGAGATCTAAGGGAGGATGATTATTTATCCATGATAACTTATTTGAAGGCCTGTATTCTCATTTGCATTGCATAATTTGTTTGTTGTGGCTTATGGTGTTGGTTGTTGGAAATATGTGCCTCAATCATCACAGCCTGAAACCTCTGTTGGAGCAAAGTTAGTATGACATCTATCATGTCTGGCCGACTAGCAGTTTTGATACATTCTATTTTGAATAGGTCATTGTGACCTTGCATGATTCTCACCGAATGTCGTTTACCTTGGAGCCCGTCACCATGACATTTTTTTGTTGTGACCTCTCACCGCTCATAGAGATTTTTGGCTGACACGCCATTCAATTAGGCGTGGGGGAGAGTCTAGGTTGTTCGCTATGAGCTCTCAGTGATATGGAAGTCTTGCTGATGAGGACACACTTGGAATCATCGGGGTAACACTAAGGGCTATCGATAAGAAGTCTTACCAATGTATAAATGTCTCACTGATGAAGGTTTAAATGTTGTTCATCGGTGTAACTGGAAGGATTTTGGAGAAACATCTTAGCGACTGAAGGATGTCTTGGCGATAGCCTATGGCTATTTGGGTAACCCGAATGGTCTCAGGAAGAAGTCCCAGTGAAGGATGTAAGTCTCACCAATGATAAGGGATCTTCGGTATAACTTTTGGTGATAGATGAACACTTCAGAGAAAGTCTTAGAGCTCAGTGTGATGTCTTAGCGAAAGTAACATGTCTCACTGACAGTGCTTTATGTTGAAGCTTTCAGAGTAAGTCTTGGAGTTTGGTATGTTCTCTCGGTGAAAGATGTAAGTATTGCCAACTATGACTTGGTGCTCGGTATGATTTCTTTGTATTCGACATAACATCTCACCAAAGATGATTAGTCTTGCCAATAGTTGTATGCTTTTGGTGTAACTTAATGTTGCTCGATGAGATCTCTTGGAAAGAAGTAAGTCTTGCTGATAAAAATGATGAGTTCACTGTGACTTTGATTATCGATATGTGGTCTGACCGAAGAATGATAGTCTTGTCGAAAGGAAAACTGAAGCCGATACATGTTGTAAGCTCGGTGAAACATCTTGGCGATAATGATAATTGTTGGAAACATTGACATGAAGCTTTTGGGCATCAAGGAGACACCATTAGTGTCTCACCGAGATGCCAACAAAGCTTGAATCTCTTTTGACCATTTGATCATCCTATGTGGAGTTTCGTGGATGAATAGGAGGAGCCGAATGTGAATCGCTAGTAGTTGGTTCATTGTGATAGTTCTGTGAGGAAGTTCTACAGATAGAGTTCAACATGGATATACTTTGTGATTGCAGATTGTAATTATTTGGTTGGATTGACAAATTGTTAAGTGATTGTATAAGTGGATGAATTCTATTCTATGTTGACTGTAACTCGAAGGTTCATGTTCAAAGATTGTTCATGGTGAATGTTGCTGTAAATAGACACCCAAAAGATAAGTCTAACATTTGTATGTAATCTCCATTACTGTAATACAAAGTGATTTATCTTCGTGTGGTTGGTTTTTCTCCCCTAAGGGTTTTCCCACGTATATCTAGTGTTCATGTGTGATTGTCAAATACTTTTTTTTTGTTACCTGCTTCATAGTGCATCTTAATTGGATTGTAATTGTAAATTTTAAAGTGTATCTGTATTCTTCCCTGAGGTATTGATGTTAGGAGAATTGTTTTCCACATCTAAATTTCCTTACAAGTGGTATCAGAGCCTAGCTAGTTGTGTTATCCTTGTGGGTATGTTGGGTTTTTTTGTGTCAATTTTGTTCAGTGGGAGTCTAGTAGAAGTTTGTCAATTTCTAATTACAGATTGAGATGGCTAGCACATTTGGAAAGATTGAAATAGAGAAGTTCAATGGCAATAACTTTGAAATGTGGAAACTCAAGGTGGAGGATCTTCTAGTTGATCGTGATCTGTGGCTTGCAATGTTTGGACTAAACCTGTAGGCATGAAGCAAGAGGATTGGGACCTTGCAAATAGAAAGTCTAAGGGGCTAATAAGGCTCTATTTGGTAGACTTCATTCTTCTCAATGTGCATGAAGGGAAGAATGCATCTTCCTTGTGGAAGAGACTGGTGTCTATTTATCAGGGGAAGTCCTTGGTGAATAAACTATTCCTAAGGAAGAAACTATACTCTTTGAGAATATAGGAAGGAGAGTCTATAGCTGATCACTTGAATGAATTTAACATGCTGATTACTCAATTGACATCTATTGGTGTAAAAATTGAAGAAGAGGATCTTTGTATGCTACTATTGTGTTGTTTGCTAGACTCATGGGATCATCTAGTGATGGCTATTGGGAGTACAACATCTAGTTTCAAGATGGAAGATATTGTTGGTTCTTTTTTGTCAAAAGAAATGAGAAGGAAATCTTCTGAGATGGCAAAGGAGGCTCTTGTTGTCAGAGGAAGGTCAAAGGAGAAAGGCAAGAATAAGGAAAAGAAGTCCAAATCAAAATTAGAAGGGAGATCAAAGTCTCCTGGCAAGAAGTCCAAGGTGAAGTGCTAGAACTGTGGGCAACTTGGTCGTGTCCGAAAGGATTGTAAAGAGGAGAAGAAGAAGAAGAATAAGGACTCTTTTGAAAATGAGCCTTCTGATAGTGATGTTGACACCTTCATTGCAGCCTTGGCTACATAGGCATCAGATGATGTCTGGCTAATTGATTCTGGAGCATCTTTCCACATGACATCTCATAGAGAGTGGTTCACAAAGTATGAAGAATACGATGGTGGAAAGGTGTACTTGGCGAGTGATTCAACTTTGGAAATTGTTGGTCGTGGAAGAGTCAGAATACAATTCCCTGATGGAAGAGTGAAGGGGATCAATGATGTTATGCACATACCAGGTCTAGCTCGAAATCTACTATCTATTAGTAAGCTAAATGATATTGGAGTACAAGTCTCATTCTCTGGAAATGGCTACAAGATGACTAAAGGCTCTATGGTGTTGGCTAGAGGTTCTCAAATTGGTACCTTGTACAAGCTGGATGCACATGTTGTTCAATGTAACAGTGTCTCTGGAAAGTCACTAAAAGCTGCTCATGGAGGTAAAGAGGGAAAGATCCCTAATTATGTAAACTCTATGGAAATAAAACTTCTTGTAGAGAAGACTATGTTCTGGCATCATAGGTTAGGCCACATAGGAGAGAAAGGTTTAAAAACCTTGAAGAATAAAAACCTAGTTGAGGGGATTGAAGATTGTAATCTTGAATTTGAATTCTGTGAACACTGTATATATGGAAAGCAACACCGTGTTTCATTTTATTTCAGTCCTCACAAATCTTCTAGTTTTCTTGATTATATTCATTTGGATGTGTTTGGTCCAATGGATGTTCCTTCTTTATCTAAATCAAGATACTATGTGTTGTTCATTGATGATTGTTCAAGAAGAGCATTTGTTTATTTTTTGAAAAGTAAATCATAAGTGTTTAGTTGATTTAAGGAATTTAAGAACCTTGTTGAAAATCAGACTGGTAGAAAAATAAAATTCTTAAGGACTGATAATGGCAGTGAATTCTGTTCTGATGAATTCGAGAGGTATTGCAAAGACCATGGGATTAAAAGACATAAGACTACACCTTATACTCCATAGCATAATGGAGTTGCAGAAAGGTTCAATAGAATAGTGATGGAGAGAGCATGAAGTATGCTTAGTAGTGCTGGCTTGGAGGAGAAGTTATGGGTTGAGGATATAAATACTGTATGTTACCTAATACATCATTCTCCAAATTCTTCTCTTGTTGAGAAAACACCTTTGGAAGCGTGGTCTAGTAAGAAGCCCTCTTTAAAACATATTCATGTTTTTGGCTGTGAGGCATATGCTCATGTGCCGGATGTGAAAAGATCTAAATTGGAGAACAAGGCTGTCAAGTGTATTTTTATTGGCTATAGTGCTGTCATAAAAGGATACAAGCTTTGGAATCTTGAAATTGAGAAGGTTGTATACAATAGAAGTGTAATATTTCATGAGCTAAAACCTTCCACTTTGGATCTATAGTCAGAGACAAAGTCAGAAAACAATAAGGATGTAGGTATAATTCCTCCTACACCTGAGAAAGAGGAATTCAAAATTCAAAATGTACCTGTAACTGAGGAGAGCTCAAGCGGTTCTGAAAGTTCTAAAGAAGAAGAACCTCAGCCTCAGCTAGTGAGGAGGTCAACCCATGAAAGAAAACAACCAGATAGGTATGGGTTCTCTTTGATAGATTCTACTTATGCCTATGCTTTTATTTCTAGCACTGATGAGCCTAGGACTGTAAATGAGGCATTTAAAATGTCTGATTTAGACTCTTGGTTGGAATCCATGACTGAAGAAATGGCATCATTAGAGAAAAATGAAACTTGGAGTTTGGTACCCTTTCCTAAAGGAAAAAAATCTATTGGCTACAAATGGGTATTCAAAAAGAAGATTGGTCTGGATGGCAGTGTAGAAAAGTACAAGGCAAGACTGGTTGCGAAGGGTTATTCCCAGGTAGAAGGAATTGATTATGGGGAGATATTTTCTCCTGTAGCAAAGCTGACATCTATCATATTTCTTTTTTCACTTGCAACAACATATGACTTCGAGGTCGAACAGATGGGTGTGAAGACAACATTTCTTCATGGTGATGTTGATGAAAAAATCTATATGCCCCAGCCTAAGCACTTTGTTGAAAAAGGTAAAGAAAAACTGGTATGCAAATTAAAGAAGTCTCTGTATGGGTTAAAGCAGTCACCTAGAATGTGGTACCATAAATTTGATACTTTTGTATTATCTTTGGGATTTGTGAGATCAAAATGTGATCATTGTGTATATTATAAAGCTAAAAGTTATCAAGTACTTGTTATTGCTCTCTATGTTGATGATATGCTATTCATAGGCAATAGTAAACTAATGATTTCTGATCTTAAGAATCAATTGTCTTCTAAGTTTGAAATGAAAGATCTTGGTGCAGCAAGGTATATTCTAGGGATGGAGATAACTAGGGATAGGAAGAATAGAAAGCTTTGGCTTAGTCAGAGTAAGTATATCAAGACTGTTCTAGAGAGATTTTGTATGAATGATTGTAAACAAGTAGTGGTTCCAGTCTTGCAAGGAACGAAGATATTTGTTGAGGATTGTCTAAAATATCCTACTGAGATGGAGGAAATGACCAGTGTACCCTATGCTAGTGCAATAGGTAGTCTTAGGTATGCAATGGTCTATACAAGGCTAGACATTTCCCAAGCAGTGGGAGTACTTAGTCAGTTTATGGCTAATCCAGGAAGAACACATTGGGATGCTATAAAAAGAGTTTTTAGATATTTGAAGGGCACTTCAGATTTCACTTTGTGCTACCATGGGAATGTGGTTGAATCATAGAGGACTCTCAGTATTCAAGGCTATATGGATTTTGATTGGGAAGGGGACATTGATAGCAGGAGGTCCACCAGTGGATACATTTTCATGTTGAATGGTGGAGTAGTGACTTGGATGAGCAAGTGGTAGGTTGTAGTCACTTTGTCCACTATGGAGGATAATACATGGTAGCTACTCATGCTTGTAAAGAAGTAGTCTGGTTAAAACATTTGTGTTCTAATATTGGTTTTGATGCAGGGGAAATAACTATTTTATGTGATTGTCAGAGTGCAATTTGTCTCGCAAAGAACCCTACTTTCCATGCCAAGATGAAACATATTTATGTATAGTACCACTTTGTACAAGATATGGTGGAGGATGGAAAGGTCAGTTTGGAAAAGGTTGATACTTTGGAGAATGTTGCATAAGCATTAACGAAGCCAGTGAGAATAGACAAGTTGAAGTGGTGTGCTAGTTCAATGGGACTTAGTGCCCATGATTTTTAGTAAGTTATGTTGTGCTCTGGAGGTGCCTATGTGATCTTCGTCAAGTGGGAGATTGTTGGAAATATGTACCTCAATCATCACAGGTTGAAACCTCTGCTAGTGAAAATTTAGTATGACATCTATCATGTTTGGCTGACTAGCAGTTTTGATACATTCTATTTTGAACAGGTCACTGTGACCTTGCAGGAGTCTCATCGAATGTCATTTACCTTGGAGCCTGTCACTGCGACATTTTTTTTGCTGTGACCTCTCACTGCTCGTAGAGATCTTTGGTTGACAGACCATTTAGTTAGGCATCAAGGAGAGTCTGGGTTGTTTGCTATGAGCTCTTAGTGATATGGAAGTCTTGCTGATGAGGACACACTTGGAATCATCGGGGTAACACTAAGGGTTCATGATGAACTCTTAGTGATTGATAAGTGTCTCGTTGACATGATGTTTCACTTTATAGTCTTTGGCGTATCTTATGGTCTATTGGTAAGAAGTCTTACCAATTTACAAATGTCTCACCGACGAAGGTTTAAATGTTGTTCATCGGTGTAACTGGAAGGGTTTTAGAGAAACATCTTAGCAACTGAAGGATTTCTTGCCAATAGCCTATGGCTATCGGGGTAGCCTGAATGGTCTCGAGAAGAAGTCCTAGTGAAGGATATAAGTCTCGCCGATGATAAGGGATCTTCTGTATAACTCTTGGTGACAAATGAACACTTCGGAGAAAGTCTTAGAGCTTGGTGTGATGTCTTAGAAAAAGTAACATGTCTCACCGACAATGCTTTATGTTGAAGCTTTCGGGGTAAGTCTTGGAGTTTGGTATGTTCTCTCGGTGAAAGATGTAAGTCTTGATGAATGTGGCTTGGTGCTCAGTATGACTTGTCTGTATTCGGCGTAACATCTCACCGAAGGTGATTGGTCTTGCTGATAGTTGTATGGTTTCGGTGTAACTTAATGTTGCTTGATGAGATCTCTTGGCGAGCAGTAAGTCTTGCTGATAGAAATGTTGAGTTCACTGTGACTTTGATTATTGATATGTGGTCTCATTGAATAATGATAGTCTTTCCAAAAGGAAAATTGAAGCCGATACATGTTGTAAGCTCAGTGAAACATCTTGGTGATAACGATAACTATTGGTGACATCGACATGAAGCTTTTGGGCATTGGGGAGACACTGTTAGTGTCTCACTGAGATGCCAACAAAGCTTGAATCTCTTTTGACCATTTGATCATCCTATGTGGAGTCTCGTGGATGAATAGGAGGAGCCAAATGCAAACCATTAGTAGTTAGTTCATTGTGATAGTTCCATGAGGAAGTTCTACAGATAGAGTTCGACATGGATATACTATGTGATTGCAAATTGTAATTGGTTGGTTGAATTGAACAATTATTAAGTGATTGTATAAGTGGATGAATTCTATTATGTGTTGACTATAACTCGAAGGTTCTTGTTCAAAGATTGTTCATGGTGAATATTGTTGTAAACAGACACCAGAAAGATAAGTCTGGCATTTGTATGTAATCTCCATTACTATAATACAAAGTGATTTCTCTTTCTGTGGTGGGTTTTTCTCCCGTAAGGGTTTTCCCACATATATCTGGTATTCATGTGTGATTTTCAAATACTTTGTTTTCATTATCTGCTTCATAGTGCATCTTAATTGGACTGTAATTGTAAATTTTAAAGTGTATCTACATTCTTTCCTAAGGTATTGATGTTAGGAGAATTGTTTTCTACATCTAATTTTCCTTACATTGGTTTCATTTACATGATTCATCTAATCACTAATCTTTTCTTTTAGTTTTCATGAGATTTCTTCTAGTTCTGATTTAAGTCATCATAGTTTAAATCTAGATATATTAATAATTGAATGAGGATAAAGCATCTAGAGTAAAGAGACACATTGGATTCTTTTAGTCACTTCAAACTCTTTATTTCCCAATAAATGGAAAAGACTAACATGTGCCCTTTCAGCCTTTCTAGTCCATATAATTAATCATGTACATGTAATCTGTAAGTATGAAGAAAAGTATCAAAAGGGAGCCAAAAAGTTAGATATTTTCATAGGGCCTATGAATCAACTCTTGTTTTTATATGCAAATATTAATTTTTTTTTCTATTTATAATATCTATTGGAATCATTTGGGAACTCCTATTTTTGGGAATTCAGTAAGAGTTCTCAAACAAAGTAGGATGACATCTACTATGCAATTGAACTACTATTCCACTACACTGTAAACATTAAACCCGTACCGTCCCTGTGCTCCTTTCATTGTACTCTACATGGTTGATAGAAGAGCCACTTTTCACTTTATTATTGTTCATCCTTTTTCTTTACGCGCTTCTTTGGTTCTTACACTCAACTTCAAAAGTGATTTGCATGCCCCCTCAGAAAGTGGGAGCTAGTTTTAAGAGTTCAAATTCTAAAATTTGTATAGCCAACTCAATCTACATGTCCCTTAATATCTTTTTTATAGATAAAAGTATGTTCTCTTGTGACCTATGCAATTCAATAGTGGAAAATTCAAAAAGAAAAATTCTCTTTTAAGATCTCATAATAGAAAAGAAAAGAATAAATAGACCTCGATTCCATGTTCTATATATAAATCCTTAACTTCTACAACACAAGATGGATCTGCTTTTCCATAATTAGCCTAAAAAGGAATATAATCATTGTTAGTCAACAAATAGCTAGTAAATTATTAAAAATAATGGATCATATGGATCATATGGCTTGACCGTGTACATATTTGAAATGTAAAATTAACTAAAATTGTGGAAAGTGACTTACCACAAGATTTTGCACAAATCATGTCCCATGCGGAAAAATGGGCAGAGGTTGCAATCCAAAATCAGGCGTCACTTTGCTTCTCCATTTTGGCGGGCTACCTTGAAAATAAGGTTTTGACTAATTGCTCCATTTTGGCAAGCTACATTGAAAATAAGGTTTTCCCTTTAGTTAATTTGGTTGCTTATTCTTATCTTTTATTTTTTCTCTTCTTTTTGCTTTTTTTTTTCAGGGTTTTTGGGTTTTAGTTTTTTAGGTTCTCTTATGGTTTTCATTAATTTTTATAATTTGGTGTTTTTTCGTCAATTTAGAAGAAACTTTGGTGTTCATATGATGAGACCACAAAACAAAATATTTATTCCACAAAAAATATTTATTATTAATTATGGTAGGCTATGATTGAAAATAAGGTCTTGATAAAGGTTTTAGAGTATGTTTAATAAAATGAAAATTATGGCCAAAATTTTAATAATGAGCACATTTATTTAGTCATTTTTGTTTATCTAATATTAGTCATTTATTTAGTCATTTTTATTTGTCTGATATTAGTCATTTAGTTGTGATTTTACCTGATGACCAAATTAGTCACTTATAAAAGACCAAATTAGTCATTTATTTTCCAAATACTACTAGTGTTAGTCAAATGACTAAAATTTTTAGTCATGTGACTAAAAGTTTTGGTCACAATCATTTATTTTCCAAATTCTACTAGTGATTGAGGTTGAATCATGCATGCAAAATGAGAAACCTCAAAGAAAGCACCCAAATTCCATGCAATGCTTCCTTTTATTGCTTCAATCTATCCTTTACAACAATTCGCCACCACTTACAAATGAGGAGCAAGCCCCTATTTATAGTTTTCCAAACGTGGAATGAATGGACAAGATTAATTTAGAATGAATGGCCCAGATTTGTTACAACTTAGGGTTTCACCTACTCCCAATATTTCACAATTTAAAATACACTATTTTGTCATCTTCTTTGTTTGATCTTTTAGCCTATTTTGTCTTTTTTCCAATGTACTTTTTTTTTCTTCTAGTTGTGTTCTTTGTTGTGACTAAAAGATGCTAGGAGCTTCCCTTTGTCTGATGTGTTTGCAGCATCCCTTTGGCCAATCAAGTGAGCCTCATTACTAATTTGTGTTATTGTGAAGTAGAAATGTTGCTCCTAATTTTGGTGGATAACTCCTAGTAGATCATGATCGTTTGATGAAAGATAAAATAACTCCCTCCTATTTCTAATTTTGGTAGATAGTGTAGACACTCAAAATTATCTTAGGCCTGTGACCCTTAACTTCTTCATAGTTCTTTTATCTTCATTTCTCATAATTAAATAATGTTAATTATTTGATTATTTTCTAAATTCATATGTCCTCTATTAATTAACTTTAATTATTTAATTAATTCATTCTTACCTTTATTATTTCCCTTTGACTAATTAAATAAATGTTTATTTATTTAATTTCCTATGTCACCTTCCACTATAATTAAATAATTATTTTAATTATTTAATTATTCATTGCACTTGTCTCTCTTTAATTAAATAAATCTTTATTGATTCTATTTAATCCAATATCATTGAATTTTGAATTAAAAACATTATTTAATTCAAAATGATGATTCCTCGTTATGACAATCTTCTACAACTAAATAATATCTTTATTATTTAATTAGTCATTAATCACTTAAGTCTAGATAAGACTTGATTTCTCTAACAGATAGTTTTATCTAGTCAATCTTATCTTCTACATGCAATCATATATTAATTAAATAGCTTTAATTATTTAATTCATTCATTCTTAACTTTATTCTTCCTTGATTAATTATTTAATTACATCACTAATTGGATTGGGGTGGGGTTCGACTGCTCTACCTGCCGAGCTAGGGCGTCCCTACCCTAGCTCATTTCCTGCACTCTACTTGCTTCTATGTTGGGAGGGGGGTCTATGTGTGCTTTTGGGGGTGCGAGGTGGCATTTTTATTTTCATGTTTCTTCATTGCTTCTCTGCCTGCATGTGAGGTTTGATCACTGGTGTTTGCGGCAAGTTTGGTGTCATTGGGAGCCGTGGGTGTCTTGTGTGGAGTGGCCCTTTGGGCCTAGTTTGTCTTCCTTGTGCGACCTCTTTTTGGAGGTGCTTCCTCTATGCTCTACTTGCGTCGAATGGTGCATGTGAGTTGGGGTTTTTTGATACCCTTGTTTTGGTTTTTTATTTTTTGGGGGCTTCTATGCTCACTGTGGCTTGGGTTTAATGTCACCTGGGGAGACCTCGGGTGCTTGCCCCAAAATGGACTTTTGATCAACAATTGGCTTGAAGTCTCCTACGCATGCTTCAAAAAATTTCAATAATAATTTGTATTTTCCAGAACTGGGGCTAGATGGAGTGGGCTCGTCTAGTGGGGCTTATATCATGAAAATCAATGGATGCTTGGAACATTGCAAGGAGAGGCCGAAATTGGTCATCCCATTGGAGATGGTTGTAGAGGATATTGATTATTATTCAAGGCACTCTTTTTATTGTAAGTTTTTGGGTATGCGGATATCGATGCAATTTTTAGAATCTTGGGCCCAACAGACTTGGATTCGGAGGGTGAGATGGATATAAAGCTTCTGCAAATAATTATTTCATGGTTACCTTTGATTGCATGGTAGATCATAACAAGGTTTTTGAAGGGGGTCCCTATTTCGATAACCAGGTTGGTTTGTTTATTAAACCATGGCATGCTTGTTTTAAACCTACTAAGGAGCTTTCGACTCGAGTCTTGGTGTGGGTTCAACTTCCGCGGTTTCATGTGGAACGTTGGCAGGATGATGTTTTGCATTTGTTGGGGTCAATGCTCAAAAAACTAGTTGGTTCTTTGAAACAAACTTAGTTTTAAAATGTGATAAATTTTGCTTGTATTTGTGTAGAAATTGACTTAAGTAAGCCATTACCAAATTCTTTAGATATGTCTATGGGTCCTCATTCTTGGGTACAATCATTGGAATATGAAACTCTTCCATTTCGATGTCATCTCTGCCATGAATATGGTCACCTACAATGAAGATTCCCAAGGGCTAGGCCTATGGAACCTCATATTTCTCAACCTCCTCACAACCCACCTAGGGAAGATAAGGGAAAGGATCGCTTTCTCGAGGATGGGGTTGGTCCAAATGGTTTTTCCCCTATTAGGAATCATAATAGAAACTAAGGTCAAAAGAAGACCTTGAATGAAAGACAAGATGAAGAATGTTTTAATAGATTCAAGGTTTTGAAGGATCTTGGCCAGCAGGAAGTGAATCTAGGCTTGGTGAACTTGGATTAGAGTATTGTGTGTTTTGGGCAGGAGGATCCTCTTTTTTGGGTTACTCAGGATACACATGATTCTGGAGCTTCAAGAAATGGTGACTGACCTTCAAATGGATGTCTAGGTGGAGCCAGTTTCTACTGTGGAAATGAAGAAGAGTGGGGGAGACAACTCTATTATGGCTTTGCATGCTAGTTCAGATGTAGGAAAGAATCTCAAGTCTTCTCCTTCTCCTTTGGGTATACATCAAAAGGCTCTCAAAAAAGGGTTGGGGGAGAAATCTTCAAAGCTTGGCAGGACAAAGGATATGGAAAAGATTAAGTTAGTTGGGGAAACTCTGGTGGAGTTAGGGTTGGTTAAGACTTTGGATTCACACTTCTCAAGCTCTCTGAAAGGATTGTTCTATCATGGAATGGAAGGGGCTTGAACAACAACCATCGATAAAAGGTTGTTCATGAATTGGTTAGAAGTCAATCTATTGATGTTTTGTTTTTGTAGGAGACTAAGTTATCTATAGAATGCATGCTTGGTTTATCTCCTAAGTTGTGGAGAAGTGGCGAGTTCCAATGCATTGGTGCTCAAGGGCCTGTGGGTGGAGTGGCTTTCCTTTGGAATCTGTGGAAGATCTGCTCTTTTTGGTGGATGTCCAACAAGTCTTTTATCTCGATGATTGGTTCTTTCTTTGAGATTGGGGAGTCTATCCTCCTCACTAATATCTATGTGCCTATTGAGTTTCAGGGTAAGCAAATTTTGTGGGCCCATATTCAATTTGTCCGGAGTATGGTGACTTTTTATCGATGGATTATTGCTAGTGACTTCAATGCTATTTCTAAGTTGGTTGAGAAGCAGGGTGGTATTGCAAGGTTGGAGCCTTCTGTGTTGCTTCTTCAGGATAGTATTTCTGCTTTGAATCTTATTAATGTCAAGCCTAATAATGGTCTTTTCACTTGGAACAATCAAAGGCTTGGGGGTAAATACATTTCTGAAAGACTTGATCAATTTCTGGTGTCCTATTTTTGGGTTGGTGGCTTGTGGTCTTCTAGCTCAAAAATTTTGGATTGGAGGGGGTACGACCATTGGCCTACCAAGCTTGTTGTTTCTTCAGTTCATGTGCCTCAATCACCCCTTTTTAAGTTCCAACTTATGTGGCTACATGAGACCTCTCTTCATGATTATATGGCCGAATGGTGGAGAAATGGTAGAACCCCTTTTGGTATGGAAATGTATACTTTTGCTAAGTTTCTCCAATTTGTTAAATATCAGCTTAAGTGTTGGAATCAACAGTGCTTTGGGAACATTTTTCAAGCCAAGTTTTCTACCCAAGCTTAGTTGAATAGCATTACGAGGGTGATTAGGAAGGATGGTGTGACTGCTAATTTACTTCAAGAGGAGGTTGGGGCATTGAAAGTACTAGAGGATTGTGAATTGTGTGAAGAGATCTATTGGAAACAAAAGACATGAATTGAATGGCTTCAAGAGGGAGATAAGAATACTACCTTCTTCTTCAATTTAGTCAAAGCCAAGTGACATGGGAATTCAATTTTTGTTCTAGTGAAAGACACTGGTGAGCCTCTTTCCTCTTTTAAGGATATTTCATGTGAAGCAATATAATATTTTGATTCTTTATTCAGGGAGGATCCCCAGGGGGCTCCTGATGAGGAGGTTCAAGTTTTGTCTTGCATCCCTTCATTGGTTACTATGGAGATGAATTAGTATCTTAAGACTGATATATCGATGGATGAGCTTGAGGGAATGGTGTTCTAGATGAAGAAAGGGAAAGCTCCTGGCCCTGATGGCTTTCTAGTCGAGTTCTTTCAAGATTTTTGGGATATTATCAAGCTAGACTTATTGGCAGTTGTCTAGGAATCTCGGATGAACAAGCGGATGTTACAGGATTTGAATTCTACCTTCTTGGCTCTTAGCCCCAAATGTGATGGGGTGGATAGGTTAAGTCAATTTAGACCCATTTCTCTTTGTAAAGTGATTTATAAAATTATCTCTAAAATAATTGTGGATAGGCTAAAAAAATGGCTCAAAGTGTTGATCTCCAAGGAGCAGAGTGGTTTTGTGGCGGGAAGACAAATTTTGGATGGGGTGGTTATAACTATGGAAACCATTCATTCTATGGCCATTTCCAGTGATAAGGAAATGTTCATCAAGCTGGACATGGAAAATGCTTATGACAGAGTTTGTTGGTCCTTTCTTCAGAAGATCGTTGGGGCTTTTGGTTTTGGGGATGAGTGAATTCAATGGGTCATGAGTTGTTTTACTTCAGTATCCTTCTCTGTTTTAATTAATGGTGAGCCCTCAGAGCTTTTTTATGCTTCCCGAGGTCTACGTCAGGGTCACCCAGTATCTCCGTATCTATTCTTACTTCTTGTTGAAGGTCTCGGCTGGTTGTTGAAAAGGAATCTTTAGATGAGTCTCATTTAGGGGTGGCAATGGGGAGGTAATATTCCCCCATAGTCTCATTTGTAGTTTGTAGATGATACTACGCTGATGGGTATGGCTACAATTAGGGAGGATACAAACTTGCGTACAGTGCTAGATGTTTATCTTCTTGCCTCAGGTCAACTAATTAATGAAGATAAGTCCTCCATCTTCTTCTTTAATAATCCTAGTCCTATTCAGAGGAGGATTGCTAATATCTTGAGGTTTCAGATTGGGTCCCTTCCTTTGACCTATCTTGGTATTCCTATCTCTATCAAAAGGATGACTAGGGAATCATGGGAGAGTATTTTGGATAAGTTTCAAACAAAGGTTAACCATTGGACCCACAGATGGTTGTCCTTTGCTGGGTGGGTTGAGCTGATCAAGTCTATGGTTCAAACTCTCCCCATTTATAGATGTATGCTCCAGGTGGCCCCAGTTGGTTTTGTTCAAGAACTTGATTCTTTAACTAGACAATTTCTATGGGTAGGTAATTTATTATCCTCCAACTGGAGTTTGGTTTGATGGGAAATTGTATGTAGCCCAAAGCATCATGGCGGTCTTGGATTAAAGTAGTCATCATTGTTTGGGATAGCGCTTGTTGCTAAATTTTTTTGGAGGTGGTAGTGTGGACCTGGGCTAGGATTTTATCCAACAAATATTTCTTGAGGATCCCTTAGATGGATATTCCCCACTATCCCTTGGTGGGGAAAGGTTCAATGATTTTGGGTACACTCAAGAAAGGGGTTGCTCTCGTCAAGGATGGTTTGTTTTGGATTTGCAAAATTGGGTTAGAGGCTCACTTTTGGTTGGATTCTTGGGATGGTTTTCCCCCTATTGTCTCTCAGTTTCCTAACCTGTTGCCACTTTGTTAAAGATTCATTGTGGTTGGTTGGGTTAGGGTGAGGGATTTTAACTCTCTTTCTGCTCATGGCCAATTGATGGTGGCTAGGTGGAAAAATCTTGAGGAGTGGCAAGTGGTTTGTATGGAGGAGGATTGCGTGGAATTGCAATGAATCCTTTTTAGCAGGAGTTGTAGCTCCCTCCTAGATGGAGATGTTTTATCTTGGTCCCCCAACCATAAGGGTGTTTATACTGTTGCCTCTGGCTATCACGTTCTCTTATCTTACAAGTTGGATGGGGTGGAGGTTCGTTGGTGGTAAAGAGTTTGGGATAAGTTTTCTTGGCCAAAGTGCAATTGTTTCATTTGTAATTTGGTCTGGAAGAAGTACTTGACTTGGGACAATATTTAGAAGAGTGGATTTCAGGGCCCATCCATGTGTGTTTTGTGTGGGAATGGGGAGGAGGATTCTACTCATTTGTTTTTTTCGTTGGTCTTTTTCCTTGAGGCTGTGGAATTTTTGGTGGGAAGCTTGGAAAAGTCCTTGTGTTCATGCTTCCTCTTTGGTGGATTTTTGGAGTAGTCTTGGCAGACCTCCCGCTATGGCATCTTTCTTACAAGACATGTGGTATGTTGGGCCTATCTTCATTCTCTGGCAGATTTGGTTGGATTGGAATCATAGAATCTTCTGAGGTGAAAAGATGGTTATTCAAAAGATTTGGCAGAGAATTATGGGCATGGTTCAGGAGATGGTGGAAGCGAAGTGTGAGGTGGTGTATCCCTTGGAGAAAGAGGATGCTGAGAAGTTGGAGAGACTGGGACTTCAAGAGATGTCTTTGGCTTCGGCTTGTGTTCAAAGGGGAAGGCAGGAAAGGAATAAAGTGATGCGAATGGGTAAATGGCTTCCCCCTCCTATTGGAATTTTGAAGATTAATACTAATGGCTCCTCAAGGGGAAATCCTGGGCTTGTAGGAATTGGTGGGTTGGTAGGGATTCTTAGAGGATGATGGTTTTCATCTTCTTTGTCTATGTAGGAATGTAGACTATCAACCTTATGGTAGGTCTATCTATCCTCTTCACTCTTGAACAGGCCTATGCTTTGGAGTGGAGAAAGGTTATTTGTGAGTCTGATTCACAAGTTTTGGTTAATTTGCTTAATGCTAGGAAGGTGGCTGATGTTAGTTGATAGCTGGCTAGGATGGTGGTGCAGATTTTGTGGATTAGTTCCTTGATGGAGGTGGTTTCTTTTGTCCATATTCTAAGGGAGTGGAATAGGGTAGTGGATTGCTTGGAGCAATGGGATTTAGAGCATCTTGATGGCTAGAAGATTGAAAGGTGGGAGAAAATTTCCTAGGAGCTCCATCATGAACTAGAAATGATTATTGCTGAGGATGGAGATGAGATTGATTATGGATGATGTTTGGCTCTTGCATTGTTTAATTGTATCTTTTGGGTTCCTGAGGGCTTTGGCCCTTTGCTTTGATGTAATGCTCCGAGTCTGATCTTCAATAAAAATTTTACCCCCTTTTTGAAAAATTACATCACTAATTAAATTTATTTTCTTTCTAAAATTAAATAAACTATTATTTAGTTAATTTCTATGACACTTTCAACTATAATTAAATAATTGCTTTAATTTTATTTTTTTTGCTTGGTAAATCACTGCTAAGGGGCATCACCTGCCGCTTTTGACTAGAGCTATGAACCAATGAGGCCACATTCGGGGGATCTCATCCCCACCATTCATTTACATTGTTTCTTGCCCCATTTTACCACCTTTAGAGTGGGATCCATATTGCTTGTTGCATTTCACCTCATTCTTCTTCCTTTTCCTCTGTACCTTTGTCCAATTTTCTTCTGACGAGCCTCCATCCCTATCCTCTACTTTTCCTCTAGTTAATTGGCTTCCCTTGGGGGAATTTATTCCTAATTTTCCATCCTTGGCCCTATGATGGCCTTCTTGTTGAGAAACTACTGAGGCCTCTAAATCAACAAGATTCCTAATTCAATCCCCACTTCTTTTATTTGGTATTTTTCCATGAGGAGTGTCTCCATCAAGCAACACCACTGGAGAGGAAGAAGCCACTGCCTTTGTGTTCGATTGGGAGTTGTTTGATGGAGCCTTTCTTGAGGCAGTATCAACAACTTTTGGAGGTGCATTAGCTTCACCATCTGACCCATCCTTTTCCATTGAGTAATGTTGGGGTGTGAAATATTTCCACCATGTAGCTTGGATTTCATGCCAACATTTTGAGCAGTGTGTAGCCATATGGCCAATGTTGAAACATCGATGACACCGAAAAGGTAATCCCTCATAATCAAGCAATTGATTCCATTCCATCCCCATGATTTTTAGAAGGATATTCATAGGGAGATCTTGAGTTGTGTTTATCTCCACTAATATGTGAGTGTAAGTGGTGTGTAGAAAATTTTAGGATCCATCATCCACCCCCAAAAACTTTCCTAGTGAGCTACCAATGGCTGCAAAGCATGAATCACACCAAAATTGAAGAGGAATATTTAGCAGCCTTACCCAAACTAGAGCCAGATCAAAATATTTTGTGAGAGGATTGAAGGAGGGGTGCCAAGGTTTCAATAATAATAAATTTTGATCCTTCCAACTCCATTGGTATTCATAGAGAACTAAGTATCAGTCCTTTGCATTATCGAAGGCCACCACAAAGAATCCCCTTACCATGGGGTAAATCTCTACATCCCCCTCCAAAAGGGGTTTCTAGAATTTTGAAATCAATTCATGTAGCTCAACAAGGCTTGGCTAGAACCCCTAGAATCTACCGACCAACCCTTGTTATGCAAAGTAAGATATATTTTTAGCTACTCCATCAGCAATATCCTTAGTGAAAGAGACCTTTGGGGAGGATGTGGTGCACCAGAGTACCCTAGGAGCCTGTTGTTCACCATGATTGATGACCTTCACCCCAGAACTCTCCATCCAACCATTATTCATCCCCCAATTCTTCTGCACTTTTTCCTGCCCACAATTCTTTCTTTCCCATCCATCTACTACCTTCGAATATGAGCAATTTTTATGCCTTTTATCTTGACTGGAAGACCTTCACCCATGTGAAACACTAGAGACCCCATTTTTCTTTTCATTTTTAAGATTTGAAGCAGGCTTCTTGTCTCCATTACAGGGAATGGATCTTTCCCCATGAATAGGTTTGAGAGATAGCTATGGTGCTAGTAGGGAGGCCATATTTGAATTAGATTTCCTAGGCATCTAGTCTATTGGAGACATCTTAGGGCATGATTTAGGTTGCAATGTTGAAGGAAAGGAAGTGATTTTAGGGCACAATTTTCCCATAAGATCTCCCTGGTTGAGCCCTTGATGAACAATTCCATCCATGCCCGAAGCATTGTTAACTAGAGAGGAAAAATTTGTGCAGACATGAATGAATGAAGTCCTTGAGACCTTGGTCGTAGGAGGGTTCTACAAATTAGGAGATTTTGGCATCACAACACCCCTAGTATTAAATAATTTCTTTAATTATTTAATTATTCCTTAACCTTTTCTCTCTAATATTAAATAAATCTTTATTTATTTAATTTAGTCTCAAAATCTTGAATGTTGAATTGAAATCATTTAATTAAAAAAGATTTATCCTTATCATATTCCTCTATCATTAGATAATCTCTTTGTTATCTAACTAGTCATTTATCATTTAAGTCTAGATAAAATTGATCCTTCAGTTATTTGGTGAGATAATATCTCATTTTCTCTAACAAACAATCTTTCTATGTTGATCACTTTGTCAATATCATCTTCTACATGCAATCTCTATCCTTCTATGTCTCAACTAATTTCCACCAATGATTAAATCATTATTTAATTTAATCTCCAACATTCATGCTTTATCAATTACACTAATTTAACCCTAATCCTATTGCATGTCACATTTTTTAATCTTAATCATTAGTTATCTTTTAATCTAAGTTTGTCATTCGAAAATCATATTTTCTATAAATTGGATTTACCTCTACCATTCTTACTCCTGAAATCTTATGAGTTTTGGGAGTAGCTTTAGAAATCTGCAATGTTTTGCTATTATCATTTTCATGAGGTCATATTTTCATACTTAATTAAAATCTTACTGCAAGTACTATACTACAGTGAAATGGAGAAGGGTAATGGAGGTGAATCATGTAATTGCATGCATGTTTGGTAATATCTTTCATTTATGCATGTTTTTTCTTTCATTTTTCTTCGTTATTAGCTTAGGTTTGTTTTATTTATGCATGTATTGCTAATCCTGGATTTTTCCTTGTGCTATATCTAGTGAACTTGATGTGAAGGAAAATTTTTCTACAAATTCGGTACAATTTTTTTTGTTTTGCAGGTTTTCTATATGATTCAACGCAATCACCAAGACAAAGTGACACATTGACCATTATTTCTTACAAAAACTACCAACAAGACAAGACACATACATTGTACTACACCACAATTACCATCCTATAAGCCACAATTGATATTTTTGCAATGCATCTAATCCATCCCATGCACTACATCTTTCATTGCATGAAGCAATTGCCTTGTTTTGGGTTTGTTTTTAAATTTCTGCAAGTAATTCAATTTTTTTCATTTTCACTTCAGTAGGTTAATATTTTTTGGTTATTGATAATGTGTTGACAACGTGTGGCAAGAAAAAATCTAATGTTAATTTTGCAGCTTCGTTTGGCCAGGATCTAAAAGCTACAACTCTTGATTATCGAAGGCTAAAATTGAAACTACTAATGAAATCTGATGCAAAACATTTGTCGAAGAATTGATTTTGAAACTGATTGTCTGATTAGCTTAGATCATATTTCATTTGGTGCTTAAAATAAATAATTTTCTACTGTGCTCTATGTTTTTGCACACTCTATTTAGATTAAATCCCAATTTAATAATAAAAGTATCCTCTCCCTTTGCACGCTTGTGTGATCCTGGGTGTAAGAGAAATTGTTATTAACTCTAGAGGGCTTGTCTTGGTGGGAGAAAGTGCTCACCCCAAGATGACTCAGACTAGAAATGAGCTAAAACCAAGCTACTCCCAATCGGTATATAAATGTGAATACTAATGGAAAACGTAGCATTACAAGTGTAGATGTGTTATACATACAAGTGATTACCTCAGTACCTATGTGGTACGTTAAAACCTATAGAGGTTAACCTCTACAGGCTGGGAAACCTCATTATTAGAGCTAATCTTTCCTCATGTATAGCCACATGAACAAGTGTCCTGATTAAAATCCATTTGTTATAGATTTCCAAAATCCTTCTATTTGTTGGTGCAAGAGGTCAGACCTCTGGAACCATCCCACATAGTCATGGTTCTTAGTAGATATGAAGAGTTTTTCATGGAATATTCATGAGAACTCAAAGCTTGGTTGACTTGGAGAAGTGAGTGACATAGAGGGGAGCCTGTGTAGCCAAGCTTCTAAGTCTTCCACTAAGAATAAGCATGACTGGAGAAATCCAAGTGGGAACTCAGCAGATATTGTCTTGGCCAACCATAGGAATCTTCTTGTCTATTTGGAATCAAACATTTTCACATCAAAACCAAACCAAAACAAAGTTTTTTCTAATTGTCTTCTATTTTTCCAAAATTTGATCAAAATTAGATTGAAACAAACCTACAAAATTTGCCAAATTTTTTAGAAAAATTAGATCCTATTTACAGTAAACCACATTTGCTATTATAAACTATATCTGTCATTGAAAACCACATATACTATTATTAATCACATCTATTACTAATAACTGCACATGCTAGTGTAAAATGCATCTGATATCGTAAACCACAACTGATTGTCAAATGATGCATCTGTTAAATTTGAACTGTAATTTCTTGACAATCAAAAAAAAAAAATCTACTGTCACTATCTAAGGTCAAATAGTTAAAAATTGTCTCTAATTATCCTTTCATAGTGATCTTTGATCATAAACCAGAAATATTTTCTTGCTTTTTTATCATTGCACCTTTTAGGATCATTTAGCCATAGTGATAGACATACCAGTTGCAAACCTTAGTTACATTTTTGGAGTCCTTGTTATCTTTAGATCAATTAGAGTTTTAAGACAATTTCCTTTGTAGATTAAAATAGGCCAACTTCACATACACATTATAAACCTTTTCTTCAACGAAAATTTTCATAGAACCAAGTCACTTGTCACACCTATTATCTTTTGTTATTTTGGTGAGTATTTTCCAACTTGTCCATCTATTTTGAGAACTCACTTTGTCTCTTACAAAAGGTCATTTGAAAAACTAAATTGAAGCCTTGGCTAAACTTTTTTGGTTAGTAACATCTTCTCAAATCTCCCAAAGTTGATTACCTTTAAAATCTTGCCTACACTTTAACATACTTAGACATAGTCATTTTAGGAAACCATCATTTTGGACATTAATCAACATTTAACATCCCTTATTTTCCAAAAAATACCAAAAACATAGTTGCATTAGCATTCATTCCTTATATCCAAAAAATCCAGAAACATAGATTAAAATCGTATCATTCATAGACATAGTTCTGCATCATCCACATTTTGAGCATCTCTTACATGGTTGAAACAAGGTAAAAAAGGAAACAAAGAGAAATGGCTAACCCACAAGACTCTATCAATCCATTTTCAAACCCCCCACCAGGGACATCATGAACACACAAAACCTTATTGGAAAAAAATGTCACTAGAGACCAACAAGGATGCATTATAGTTGAAGAATTAGATGCTACTACCTAAGATCTAGAATTTTCATCTTTTGTAGATGAATACTTGGCACAAGACCCTCAATGATATCTAGAAAAATTGTTAGTAGAAGGTTCCATATTACCTCCTAAATTTAACATTCACAAATTGTAAACTTCATTTACCCAAGGGAAAAACATGATGAATTCTAGTGGCTCTATCCCTTAAGTAATTGCAGCCATACCATTTGGAGTACCTACATAGAGTGCCACAATAGTACATACATTACCATTTGGTACATCGAGCATAACAAAATGACTTAATTTTAAAATAGGGGTATCATCGTCAAATCCCTTTGACACCAATACTAGAAGAAAAAGGCCTAAAGTTAGTACAAACACGACAAATTCTATACCAAACATCAACACCACTAGTTCCATTCCACAAATAGGGGCTTCACAAAGGGGACACATACCTCTCATAAAATTTGGGAACCAACCTGATCCTTCGTAAAATGTTCACATTCCCAATCAACCAGTATCAAACCAAAACTTAATCTCTCACATTCCGAACCAAGATCCACCCTTCATTCCTACACTGAACCAAAATCCATCACATAACATTAGGTTTCAAAACACCTACATAGACCCCAACAATACAACCAACACATCATTGACATAAGTGTATGTTCTACAAACACAAATGCAATCCCTTCAACAACAAATGGACAATATGGCAATGTTTAGAAAAATGACTTTTTCAGTAAAATACTTATGTCCATTTCCCTTTGATAGAACTTTATACATGACACCCTTCCCACATGGATATGTTATACCAAAATTTCCTAAGTATAATGGGAAGTGTAATCCTATTGAACATATAAGGGAATTTTCCACAATGTGCACAGATGTTGCATATGACACCACATATCTCATGAGAATTTTTCCACAAAGCCTTGTTGGTATGGAACTTGAATGGTTTTCTCAACTTCCATATGGCATAAGGTCATGGGGTGAACTTGCTAAAAAATTTATTGAATATTTCACCTTTAACATTGAAAATGGAATCACCATAGAAACTTTATGTCACACCACACAAGATGAAGGCGAGAAATTTATCACCTTCTTCTAGAGATGGAGGAGTCTCTTTAGTTGATGCCCTATTGAAATACCTAAAAAGTAAAAGGTCACCATATTCCTAGAAAATCTTAATTCAAAATTGAGAAGTGACCTAAGAGTACACTATTGCACTTCTTTTTTGAAACTAGTAGAAATGGTATCATACTTGAAAAGGCTCTCATTGACAAAGGTGAAATTAAAATGTCAAATAGAAATCCAAATGTTCAAATCACCCAATGATAGGAATAAATTTTGGTCCTGAAACAAGAACATAACCAATGATGGCATTGTCAATGGTAAAGCCCTACATGTAGGACCAGTCATTACATTTAGATGACACAACCCTTCTAACAACACACCCAACAATGCTAGAAAAACTTCCAATGTTGTCCAAAACATGCAACAAGCATGACCACAAAGGAAGTTTCCAAAATGCTAATTCACCCCCTAGGGGAACCAATTGAATTGGTCTTCAAAGAACTAATAAAACACAACCTCATACAACTTCCTAAGCTAAAAAGATATGATCTTGGAAAATTTGAACCTTCTTGGTGGGATGAAAATTCCTTTTATAATTTCCACTAAACTAAGGGACATAGTCTACCACAATGTCGACAAATGAAAAAAATTATATAGGATCTCATGGAAAATAGAACTATTGAAGTTAATGGATAGAAATAAACATCCTCAAACAATGATCACAAGGTCTTTACTAATCCATTACATGACCATGGAAAAGGAAAAGCCTCTAGTTCAAGAAATAAGACCAATAATTATGCCAACTATGCTAATGTCAAATATGACTTTAATCATGGCACCATCATAAATCACATTCAAATAGCTGATGGACATATCAACATAATTACCATAAAGAAAACTCATGAATGTGCTATCAATACTTATTGAACTAAGCTAACCATCCAAGGTACTCTTTGACAATAACAACCACATTCCTTCAAGCCTCAGTACAATTTACTTGACTAGTTAGGGAAGACCCTAGTGCAAATTTCTATCTTGGAACTATTGTGTATATCACCTAATCATTGAGCTATTTTAGACAAATCTTTGCAAAGCACGACCATCCCCACCAACCTTGATGTCAATAATTTGCAATACATAGATGGTAGGCTACCTAACAAACTCTTATCATGCTACCTTCTTTGAACAAGATTGCTTAGCCAACATGATAGAACAAAATGACCCTTTGCAACTCAAAATTATTGTCAATAAAATAAAATTTAGACGATTCTTGTTAGAGATAGGAGCAAGGTTAAATATTTGCACCTTCAAATTGGTTATGGCATTAGGCTTCTAAAAGGAATGTGTGGACACTACTAACATAATTTTCATTAAGGTGTATGATGATGAAGAACTTTCATCTAAAGGAGTTATAACACTTCCCATCAGAATTGGTCTTGCAGTTGTAGATACCAATTTCCAACTCATAGATCTCATCCTACCATATAATCTTTTACTGGGCAGACCATGGATACATGTTATGAAGGCCATCCCTTCCACTTACCGTTAATGCCTTAAATTCCCATACAATGGCACCAAGATCATGATAGATGGTGATCCTGATCCTTTCTAGTATTGCACCAACCTACATAGAATACCCCAAAGATAGGTTTCTATTAACTAGGAAGCTTCATCATCCATCTCATCCGAGTATATCGATCAATCCACTCTTTCCAAAATATCTACTTCCCAACCACCACATTCAATCCCTAAGGTCGACATCCAAGATAAGGATTGTGGAGAGTATCATGTGAAAGCATCTTATTATATCAGACAGTTGGTTCCTCCCAAATCATACATTCTACTAGTGACAGATAGGAGATAATCCATCATCACCATACACATCACTCCAAAAATGACTTTCACAAAATGGAGGGAACTAAGTAAAGAAGCTATAAATAAAGAAGATGTGACCTCTTGGTTATATAAAGAAGAAAATGAAGAACCTCCTCCACTACCCAAATACCTACAGATCAATATGGAAAAGGTTTAAATATAATTCAAAATAAAGGATATGATGGACATAGCGGGTTGGGATTACATTAGAATGGGAGGACTAAATCCATCATTGTCTCTAAGTGACAAAAAGGCCTAGGGTAGGGATTTCAACTGCTTAAGATTGGAATTTCTAGTACCACATTGCCTTTACAAGAGGGAGTCAATTCTTCTAAAGTTATCGAGACATCTAATGAGCCATCTGACCAACCTTATTATTCCATTGACTCAATTGAATATGAATTTGGTTCTAAAAAATCATCTAATGATTATGAACTTTTTGAAACCTTTAGGGAACCTGGTGAACCTACATTTGATGAAATATTTGAGCAACGCTTCAAAATTGGTCCATCATGGGACACATCAAAACCTAACGTACCCCCTTCTAGGAGTAGGGAAGACACCATAAAATCCTTTTGGAACTATGTCAATAATTCAGCCATCACCTTGACTCCTTCAAATTTTGATAGTTATAATGATGACATGCCCCTAGTATAACCCTAACTTATCGATTGGGATCAACAAGACCTCCCTATCTTAGATACCTTTGAAAATGAAAAAAAATAGCCGAGTTCATGGAACTGTGAGAAATTATTTTGAGGATTTCATTCACCCATCTAGTGTAAAAAGTAAAAATAATAAGAAAAAAAAAAGAAAAAAAAAATGATGAGTCCCTAGGTGAAAATTGAAAGGTGCCTTTCAACGATGAAAAAGTAAAAAATAAGGATGCATCCAAGGGTGAAAACCTCTTTAAGGAACCCAAGGATAGAGGGTTGAACGTTCTCCTTATTACTCAAGAAAGGTCACTAATGTTGGTTGAGGAATCTATGGAGATCAACATAGGCAACAAAGATAATCCTCAGCTAATCTATTTTCTAGTATCTTTGATAGAAACAAAGCAACTTGAATTTTGTAACTTTTTCACAAAAAGACAAGTCTAATTTGCATGGTCATATGCTGACATGCCTAGACTACATCCTGACCTAGTATTACATCATTTTCCATTGCAACCAAGTGCTAAGCCTATGAAGCATAAATTAAGATAAATTCACCTACAAAATTCTTCATGAGTCAAAGTTGAACTAAAGAAACTGTTGGATGTCATTTTTATTAGATCAATTGACTATGCAGAATGGATTTCCAATCTTGTACTAGTGAAAAAACCAATAGGGGGTATTCACATTTGTACAAGCTTTTGAGATATAAAAAAATCATGTACTAAGGATGACTTTCCTCTGCCAAATATTGACATGATTATGGACCTAACATGAGGATATGAAATGCTATCCCTCATGGATGGTTTCTCAGGATACAATCAAATTAGAATTGCGCTCGAAGACCAACATAAGACAACTTTCACTTGTCCATGGCGAACTTATTATTGGAATGCCATGCCTTTTGGACTTAAAATGACAAAGCAACATATCAACATAGCATGGCAACCATTTTACATGATCTCATACACTCTCGTGGAAGACTGAGGATGATCTTATAGCTAAATCATTGATAAGGGTTGATCACTTATGAGTCCTAGATAAGATTTTTCAAAGACTAGAAGGATACAAAATGAGGCTAAATCCTAAAAAATGTGTATTTGGCATTCAATTAGGAAAAAATCTAGGACATATTATTTCTAGACAAGGCATTGAAGTGGACCCAACAAAGTTGAAATCCATAATAGACATGCCTCCACCGGCCAATATAAGTCAACTATGAACACTACAAGGGAGACTGTAGTTTATTAGACGATTCATAGTGCAATTAGTAGATAAAATACATCCCTTCCAACATCTACTCAGAAAAGGGATATTGTTTGTATGGACAAATAAATTCCAAGAAGCTTTTCAATGGATCAAGGATTACCTACTTACACCACCAATGTTAATGCCACCTACTAATGGATGACCTTTGATACTCTATATTTTAGTAACCATATTAGTGCTAGGAGCCTTACTTGTACAAAATGATAATGAGGGTCATGAAATGGAAGTGAATTAATTTAGCCGCACTTTGGTAGGTTATGAGCTAAATTATAGTACCATAGAACGTGATTGTCTTGTAGTAGTTTTCACCACTCAAAAAATTAGGCACTACATGTTAGACCACAAAGAAAATGTTGGTTACAAAGACAAATCCTTTGAAGTATCTCCTTAGTAAAGCAACATTAATAGGATGCTTGGCCAAATAGGTAATGGTACTCAGTGAATATGATATCCAAGCTCTAAAAGGACAAGTTATTTCTGAATAGCTTGTATACACATCAACTAAGGTAGATCATCCTCTAGTTTTAGATTTACCTGATGGATTCATCTTCACTCTTGATATAGGAATGACATGGAAGTTACACTTTGATGGGTTCCACAAAAATCATGGTTTAGGGTTTGGCATATTGTTTATCACGCCATAGGGTGACACTATTCCTAAGTCATTAAGAATTTCTTTTCCATGCACCAATAATATAGTAGAATACGAGGCTCTTTTAATAGGACTACAAATGGAAGTCAAATGGAAGATCAAGCATCTACAAGTTTATGGAGATTCTCAGCTAGTAGTCTAACAAGTTAATGATGACTATAAAACTAAAGATGAAAAGCTCACCCCATACAAGCGGATGGCAGATAGTCTCAAACAATATTTTGAAAACATCCTCTTTAATCAAATACCCTACATTCAGAATAGGGAAGCAGATGCCATGGAAACCATTGGCTCACTCTTGGACATACCTAGCAACATGCCTAAATTTGAGTTTTTGGTAGAATAGCTTTTGGTCCATTCCTTTGACATCTCAGATTTGGATATGGTGTGTGAACTTGTTGGTCCCAAATCCCCATGGTACAAATAAATATATGACTACCACGATATCCAAATCCTAGCCCTTGACCTCTTGAACAACCAATGCAAGACATTTATCCATAAGTCTTCCAAGTGTACCATCATCGAAGATACCTTTTATACATGTTCCCTAGACAATACACCATATTCCTTGGTATTCGATTCTAAGACCAATTTTCCTATTGAGGTCAAGAATCCTTCCCTAAGGGTATCTTTGAAAGGGCATGTTGATGATGAAGAGTATTGTGTGTCAAGACTACATGAGATAGAGTTCTTGGATGAACAAAGACAAAAGGCACTATATCATCTTCAATCATATCAAAATCATCTTCTTCATAGCTACAACAATAAAGTCATCAATTAACATTTTGACATTGGTGACTTGGTTTTAATGGAAAATATGAAGAATCAAGCAGAAAAAGAAAAACCAGGAATGTTTGAGCCAAAATAGCTAGGACCTCATATTTTAACAAAAGCATTTGGATCAAGAGCATACCATCTCTCTACCCCTAAAGGAAAACCACTATCAATGCCAATCAACAACCTTCATCAAAAGAGGTTCTACACAGCTTCTAAGAGCCTTTTCTTAATAAAAAAATAAAAAATAAAAAATTGTAACCTAGGTGAAAACCTGGAAAAAAGGCATCTTGGTAACATCAAAAAAATAAAAATAAAGAAAATAGTAAAGAGAAATAAGTCTTCCAATAGTGAAAACCACTTCGATGGCACTTTGGATGAGTACCATGGTGAAAAATTGGAAAATAAGCACCATGTGTAGTCAACTTTGCTCCTTTGTCTATCATCATTCCAATCTAACTTCCCTATCATTACACCCATAATAAATGGTTTTCCTTTCCATAACTTGGAATGACTAACATCGAGCACACTTCGCATTCCCATTCGATCCTATTCATAATAAATTGGTCTTATAAAAAATTGGGGGTAGGCACTTGAATTACATAATTTGGTTCTTACAGTGGCTGTTTTGAGGATGAAAGACCATTGAAAAAATCCAAAAAAACTACAAAATGTCCTAAAAAAATAAAAAAATCATAAAACTTCAAAAAGGAAAAAAGATCAAAACATGTCAAAAAAACCCAATCAGAGTTAGCCACACTAGTTAGTCTTTGTCATTGTCAAACTACGTTGCCTTCGAGACTTGCCATAGGCAAGGCCATCTGTTGATGTTCCTTTGAGGCATTAGGTTATTCCTATAGGTTTGTCAAGTAAATAATGAAATCATGAATTAGTTCTTTGTCCATAAAACAAATTCAATGGTCATGTCAAACTAAATTTCCTTTGTGATTGGATGTAGGAAAGGCCATTTGTCGATGTACCCCTAAGGCATTAGGTTAGTATTGTAGTTTTTTCAAATAAATAATGAAAACATGACTCAATTCTTTTTGCATAAAACAATGTTAATGGTCATGTCAAATTACAAGGTCTTTTCGTGTATAACATAGGCAAGGCCATCAATCGATGAGCCCCCAAGGACACACTAGATCAATCCTTTAGGGTTCATCATGTTAGTCAAAATAAGTCAGACATTTTTATCAAACACAATTTTTTTTTGAAACATCAAGACAAGTCACACATCAATAAGACAAACAAGTCAACAAGGTCATCAAGTCAAACCAAACAAATTGTTGAAACACTCAAATAACCAAAACAATCAACCTATGTCTTATACTAGATGTGTCCTTCCTAGAAACAAACATTTTCATTTGGTCAAGCTTTATCATTTCCTTATACAGGTGGTCAAATGATCGAAACTAGACTTGGCATCTTATACAATATTTGTCATTCCCGAAATCAAGGTTTTATCAAACATCATTTTATCAATTTTCTAGACAATTAAACAACAAACATATGAAATTTTGGCAAATATTCTTACTCGCTATTGATATTATGAAATTTTTTGTCTTATCTTTTCATTTGGCTTTGTCATTGAGTCCAATTACTAGCTTCCTTGAGGATGTCCCGTGAAGGATTTAGAGAAGCAAGGATGTCTCAAGACTCTTTTTCTTTGAACAATCTTTGTTGAATTTCTTTTGGATTTGTCTTCAAGTTAGGTTACTAGCTTCCTCAAGGATGTCCCATGAAGAATTTAGAGGAGAGATGATGTCTCATGACTCTTCTTTTATTTGATTACTTTTTGTGGTTCGTCTTGACAAAAAGACTAGGGAAAATTTTCCCTTAATATGAGTTAGGACATTCCTTGTCTACGACTGTCTGTTTTTAGCAGGTGGATGACCTTGCACACCTTGGTCTATCTCATATCATGGTGTTTTTTTATCAATTTGTATCATTTAATGCCCAATTATGATTAATGGAAGGCATATTATGTTTCGAAAAAATATTGAAGTCATTATAATACTATTCATCTTTTTTGCTCTAACATTTTTTTTTTTTTTGTGTCTTCATCATCCTTATCTATTTTCTCCTATTTTCTTGTCCTTCATCTTATAGTCCTATCATCCATTTCGAGAGCACATTTGTGTTCTTTGAACCTGCCTGTCCTCTCAAGGGGGCATACCACTACTTGTCATTCTTCGTCATTCTACTGTGCTAGGGAATATCTTTTTCTTTGACACAATGTGATAAATTGCATTGTAGCAAAGAGGGGGAAAATATAGACAAAAAATCGTCTTAGGCATGCGACCCTTAACTTATTCATAGTTCTTTTATCTTCATTCCTCATAATTAAATAATGTTAATTATTTAAATATTTTCTAAAGTCATATGTCCTCTATTATTTCCCTTTGACTAATTAAATAAATGTTTATTTATTTAATTTACTATGTCACTTTCCACTATAATTAAATAATTATTTTAATTATTTAATTATTTGTTGACCTTTTGTCTCTTTAATTAAATAAATCTTTATATATTCAATTTAATCCAATATCCTTGAATTTTGAATTAAAAACATTATTTAATTCAAAATGATGATTCCTCCTTATCACAATCTTCTATAATTAAATAATATATTTATTATTTAATTAGTCATTAATCACTTAAGTCTAGATAAGATTTGATCAGATTTGATTTCTCTAATAGACAATTTTATCTATGTCAATCTTATCTTCTACATGCAATCTTATATTAATTAAATAACTTTAATTATTTATTTAATTCATTATTACCTTTATTCTTCCTCAATTAATTAAATAAATATTATTTGATTAATTTCTATGACACTTTCAACTATAATTAAATAATTGCTTTAATTATTTAATTATTCCTTAACCTTTTCTCTCTAATATTAAATAAATTTTTATTTATTTAATTTAATCTCAAAACCTTGAATGTTGAATTGAAATCATTTAATTCAAAAGGATTTATCCTTATCATATTCCTCTATGATTAGATAATCTCTTTGTTATCTAATTAGACATTTATCATTTAAGGCTAGATAAAATTAATCATTCAGTTATCTAGTGAGATAATATCTAATTTTCTCTAACAAATAGTCTTTCTATGTTGATCACTCGATTAATATTATCTTCTACATGCAATCTTTATCATTTTGTGTCTCAACTAATTTCCACCAATGATTAAATCATTATTTAATTTAATCTACACTATTCATGCTTTATCACTTACACTAATTTAACCCTAATCCTATTGCATGTAATATCTTTTAATCTTAATTGTCAGCTATCTTTTAATCTGAGCATGTCATTCAAAAATAATATTTTCTAGAAATTGGCTTTATCTCTACCATTTTTACTCCTCTCAAATTCTTATGAGTTTTGGAAGCAAATTTAGAAATCTTCAATGTTTTCTATTATCATTGTCATGAGGTCATATTTGCATACTTAATTAAAATCTGAGGGAGAATACTATACTATAGTGAAATGGAGAAGGGTAATGGAGTTGAATCAAGGAATTTCATGTGTGTTTGGTAATATATTTAATTTATGCATGTGTTTTCTTCCATTGTTCTTCATTGCTAGCTTAGGTTTAGTTTGATTTATTCATGTATTGCTAATCCTAGAATTTTCCCTGTACTACAGATACCCTTATGACTTCTCGACACTGACTTCCTTTGGGATGTAGTCATACGGTGATCAATCCTCCTTTGAAAAACTATCCATTATTTATGCAATCATCCCCTTCTCGAGAAACTTCATTATCCTCGAAATATTTTCACAAATGGTTGTGTGAGAGAATTTCTCTCTATAGACATGGTATGTGGCATGTAAGTCCCTCTTTTGGATTGCATCCTTTATGATTTCACCTCCTTTCCCTTTAGATCAAGCCTTGAGTTGAAACTTTCTTTAGCATGGTTCTATAGAAAATCCTCCTGACAACATGATGTCATAGGTGAGCATTCATGAGTAATCTCCCTCTACAACAAGCTCTTTTGGTAATCTCTATTTATAATCAGAGCCCTGCACAAAAGAAAAAATTAAATTAGACTCATGCAAATAACCCATTTCTCACAATAATATGAATTCTTTTGAATTCCACATAATGTTTATTCAACACACTAAAAGAGGGACAATAATATTCACATGAATATATAATTCTAATCTTAATAATGATTGTTCAATCATGATTCAAATGGTTCCTAAACCATTGAACTCCTCTACTATTGTATATTCAAATGACCATACACATTAACTATCCTTGCCTTCATGTCTGAGTATTTCCTCATAATCACAATGGACTCATCTCCCCTTTTGAATTCAAATATAAATCTCATCCCTTAAAGGATTTTTTCTTTTCATGTCCTCAAATTCCCCCATGATTGCAGCTTTAACCAATGCTTGGATCTAGACTCCATTCAAAAAGCTTTAATTCATGAGACCAATAGGAAAGTTTAGCATTATAAAATAAATGTATGGGCTTCATTTACTGAACATGCATCCAAGGTATTAGAATACACCTTTTTAACCAACTTGAATCCCAAAGTACTCGTAGTTAAGTTCCCTTCCATAATGGTTCTCTAAGATCTGCAAGCCAATATTAATAAAGGTTATTCAAAGAAAGAATTCCCATTGGTTATCACAATCAAACTCTTGTCCATCATGGTAATCAATATGCTTGTGGTTGTGATGGATTATAATATGGAAATTGAGTTTTGTGGGAATAGACCATGGGCTTTCCATGTGGAGGGTAATAAATAGGAGGATGATGAAGGGAATAGAAATTGCGGTAGAGAGACAGACATCTTCCGCAGCCCATGAAATCGCAACCAACATCCATAATATTTGAAATTTATAAAACCAAAACTCCTTCCATTCACCCTAATTGAATACGTATCCTGATCCTCAAGCACTAGGTCCTTAAGTGCTTGACAAGCTAAGGCATATAGATATTGGACATGTGTAAAGAACCTCCTCTACGAGCTTAAGCATCTACTCCCATGACGATCACATGATTTATGTGTATTAAATGTTTAGATACTTCATCCTTTGAGTTTGCATCACACATCCCCTTTTTTTGGGTACCTTACTAGCCCATTGCTGCCATTTACCCATTCATGAATCTCATAAAATATTCATAGAAGAAAAGGAATTACATTTTAATTCTTTTCTACATCAAAGAAGAGGGCCCCCACTGTACCTAATCTTGCCTTTCCATACTTGCAATATGTGGCCCTCGTCTAGTGGTGTAATCACAAAATAGGAGCCTATGGAAATTGGGGATGACACCACTGCCGAATACCCACAAGACCTCCTGCATTAGCTTAAGCACCATCTTAATCTTATAATATTCATTATAATCTTATTTTCTTATTCCTAGCTTCTTGAGTATCATCATGGGAGACCATTTTCATTTGAACAAAATAAATAAGGAGTCTCACAAATGCCTTAACAAATGCCTCCCATGATGGAAGTCACAACTCATAGTGGTTTATGGAGAACAAGTGATAAAGGCCAACTAGAATTTTCCACACCTAGTTAATCTTTATTTTAGTTACGTCATTCAAGCAATATATAGAGATGAGTGGACCCATGGGAAAACAAGGTGACAAAATAATGGCATGAAGAAGATGCTTGCAGAGGAATGAGTTCATGAAGAATCCACAATAGAAAATGTTGCTTGAAAGGAAAAATAGGTAGTAGACTCCACAAGCATGAATTCCATTAAAGGGCATGCAGGGGTGAGTGTGCAGCTAGCAGTATGTGGGGAGATGCTATGGTGAAGCCACAATATTAATGACAAGAGGATAGATGACCATCAAAGAGGCTAAACCTACATGAACAATAGACCATCACAGCCTTGCTACTTTTCTTGCAATGAATTCTATTTCAAGGCCTTGTAGGCCTCCGTCAAGCACTGACCCTCCACACCATGAAGTCATAGCTGATTTGGACCATTGGTTGTGATTATATCTACCTCTATATTGGATTCTCCCTCTATTTTTCAGTGCTTACCATAGTGAGAGCATCATCAGATGAGGGCTCATCATTCTTCCTCAAGTCTTTGGAGAGAAGAGTGGAAAAAACTTCATCAAAAGCCAACATCTTGGAGCTTGATGCCGAAGTTCTTATGGCTATCACAACTCCATCCCAACTATTTGGTAGAGAGCATAAAAGAAGAAAAAAAAAATTTTCATCACCTTGACTCATTCCAACCGAATTCGCTTGGTTGATCAAAGTGTTGAATTTGTTAATGTGGTTTTCCATTAGGCAACCTTCCTTCATCTTGAGCTTATATAATCTCTTCATGATGAACACTTTATTTGCAGCCGATGCCATAGCATAGGTTTTTATAAGTTTGTCCCAAACTTCTTTTGTTGTTTTCTCTTTTGCAACATTGAACAAAACATTTTCATTTAGCAAAAGAAAGATTGTTGCCTTGGCCTTTTCATCAAGAGTCTCCCAGTCTACATCTTTCATGGTAGCAGAATTTTTTGATTTTCCTTCAAGCACAAGTTTAAGATCTTGCTTAATTAGCAAATATTGCATATGAATCTTCCATATCCCAAAGTTCTTCCTAGAGAATTTCTACACCTTCAAATCTTCCATTTTTTGGAAATTCAATTACCAAATTTCCAAATAGCTATACACCCAGCTCTGATACCAATTGTAAAATGAAAGAATTGAATAAACAAGAATCTAGATATGCAGAACAATAAATAATAGAACAATAATGTAGAAACCAGAACACACACAATTTATCGTGGTTCACCACAATAGTGGTTATGTCCACACTGAGCAGAGAAACTCTCATTGATGCTAAAAGTCAGTTTTACAATAAACAAGGTTGCATTTATTAACAACCACGATCAGTTGAAGAGACATGAGAAGAGAGGGAAAACATGAAGACCTTTGGCCTTCAGTCGTTGGCCTTCACTATCTCAACAATGGAAGCACTGTTAAAATGATATCATAGGTGATGATTATTTCCATGTCATAACTATTTGATATTTCTTCCTGCAAGATTCGAGATCATTTACATTCCAATATACTTATTTTATCACGTTTAGTTTTTCCCGGCCACCCTCCCAGTAAGTTAGGTCCCATGAAACAGAGATCTATTTCAAAATTTCCATGATGGGGTTGATCACGCCTTGGCTCTGATCCCACCATCAGTGAGGGTTAAGCTGTGACATAATAAACAAACCCACCTTCAAAAGATAGCTTCACGGGATACTTGTGAGAATGCTCTATCTTGCTATGGATGTCATCAAATTATGACCACTTCATGAAGCCATGCTGTCCTTAGTTAGGTTTGTGTGAATCTTGTAAACACTAGGGTCATGTGGGGAGGGGAATGTGGAGTGTAGAAAGATAGTGTGGGGATGTTTAATGATGATGTCATAAGAAGACAACACAATGCTAACATAATTCTACCTTACAACACCTACAAGAGGTAATTGTGGGGAAGAAGTGGGACAATGCCATTTTGGTGAAGTAACAAACAACCTTCACAAGTAGTGCATCCACATCACTCCAATAACTTGATGTCTCCTCTGAGATTTGAGAGTCTTGATGCCGCCACTACCTTCATTGTTTGAATCATTATCCCCAAAAAGGGTTCATTCCAAAGCATCTAATCTATTAGAAGCCATAAAGCTTTGCAAGGAGTCATGAGAGGGCATGCTTATCATGGAGAAACCCATGAATTTCAATAGAGCTTGCAATATAATACCACATTCTATTCCTCAATAGGGAATTCAATGCTTGGAAAATGATCCCACATACCTTGATGATGTTATGGGGAGACAAATATATGTAAACAAGTGTTGAATTTAGAACCTGCATGGTGAGCAAACGACTGATAGGCTAGATGTATAGAGCTCATACCACCAATGTTGTTGATCTCAGCTTCATTTGTGTAGGTCACTAAGGTTATTCATATTTCTTTAACAAGGAAATGTGTGGAGATTCTAGGAAATGGTGCCATTTGAGCAGTATAGTAGATAGTTTTTGCAAAACACAAACCCACATGGGCAAGAAATGGAACATTAGTGCAGAGATGTCAGGTGAGAAGGTAGAGTAAAGGTGTAGTTTCAAAAGGTCTAGTGAATAGTTGAAGTCCACAACGTGCCAGGGAGAGGATGTTTGGATTCTTGGTAGGTTTTTTATTATGGAACAACATGGTGGTAACAACTTCACACAAATGGGCATCTGCAAAGGCAGTCCCACTAAGGTCATTTGACCCACAATGTTGTTTGGTGAACTTAGGGTTTAGTGCAAGGGAAACATTACATGCAAGATCTGCATAGTGAAATGGCATCAGTGCTATGTTGTTAGGGAAATAATAGTGCAAGTATAGCTGCCTACATGGGCGAAATTGCATAATCATTTGACCTAGTGGTTTTTCCACTTCAGGCTCCAAGGCTGGGATCATGAGTTGAAGATGTGGAGGCATAACTCAAGATGATGGGAAGGCTCTAGAATCATTAAGTGATGGTGATGGGGGTGTAGCGGGCAGGGGGTCCACAATGTGGGATAATGTGAGAGCTCTGCCATTGAACAATGATGGTCAAGTGATGGAAAGTTGTGCACAAAGACCCATGAAATGTTTTGGTCTTAGCTAACTTTCCAAAGGGGGTGTTAGGTTTTGTTTATGCAAGGTGATGGCAAAGGTAGAGAAACTAAATGTGGAGCCTACCACATAGGCGAAAGTTAAGGGTTGGTCACTACTTAGTGGTGAAACACAAGTGGCAACCCACAAAGGATGACCTACAATTGTGGGTCTATGATGCTTGATGGATGCAACAACAAAGGTTGATGCATGACCCACCATGTGTGAAGATGTTAAGGCTTGGCCGCTAGCCAGTGGCGGAATGAAATGGTGATCTATAAGAGGAGACCCGTAAATGTGGGTCTGTAGGGCTCAACGGATGCTGAGAAAAAAAACCAAGGGAAACTTGTAGGCCAAATTTTGCAAAGGAAAAATACTTAGTTAAATTTAAGTAGGTGAATTTGGTCAAGGGGTGATTGATCATTTTAAGGCATGTGGCCAACTTGGACTCAAGGACAGGGGCACAAAAATTGAGGTGAGAGAAAAAATGACCCATTGGGAGTAGAAGAAAAAGAGGGGGTTCCTTGCCTTAGGTAGGGCATGTGAAAAATATTTACAACATTTACATTTCTATGGAGGCCTAGGGTTTGTACCCTAGTCAAGCTCTTACCAATGCTTCTATTGGTATTAAAAAAAACCTTAAATCTTGGGTTAGAAAATTAGCTATCTTGATAGGGTGTGATATGATCTTGGATTGTATCCTAGAGTGTGTGAGAGGCTTGTGTTTAATCTTTAAGGTATGTAAACCTGATCAGGGAAATGTATCTTATATAGAATGGGTCTTGCTTTAATACTTCCCATAATGGTTATTATCATATCACATTATTTAAGTTTGTGGTATCCCAAGATTGCATCCAAGTATGTAACAAACTTGGTCTGTAGTTTAACCTATACACTTTTAAGTGACATTCGTAAGGTTTAGAAAATATTGATCACTCTCTAGAACAAGCCATTAAACATGGGTTGTACTTGAATGCACTAAATAATTGATATAACACAACCACTCTAGATATGAACCAGAGTTATAAGCTTTTTATTACAGCAAGAGGTAATCACTCTTAGATCATGCTATCATTACATTGTAACCTGTTTAACCTGAGTCAACTTGAATGCACCCAATGGTTATTGACACCTAATCATGATGAAAGTGATTAATTTGTACATGAATTGTGCTCATATGAGTTCCTCCATTTCTGTCACAACAAACTTGGGTCACACATCAATGCATCCTGTATTTGTTATAGCACAATTGTTCCACATGACCAATAGAGAACTATGGATCACATAATTATAAGCATAAGAATTTTTTCCTCGGTTGTGCTCTTATGGTGATTCCACTATTGTTGCAGCATAACCTTTTGGAATTATATTGCTCAAATCCTTACATTGCTTATTTTCTCTTTGGATGGATGGCAACTCAATGGTAGGGATTTGTATGCAGGTCATGCTCATACAAGTTCCTTCGTTGCCATTACACAATAGTACATTAGAATTTCCTTTCTCAAACCTTTAATTCATTTTTTATTGTTAGGGTTTCTTACTAATTATTCCATTTCCACCTGGAATATTGATAAAAGAAACCAAAATAAATCATTCTATTTCTAGTTAACTCCTACTAACATACTTTTTGAATAAATGTTTGACTGCATTACTTCAAGTGTGAAGAATTTTATTTTCTACTTATAATACATTCATTGAGAGCTATAGTAGAAAGCTTCTTATTCTAAAACCCATTCTGTAAACTTTCTTTAAGCTACATTTAGGAGGCTTCATGGATTTTTGTGATTTATATAGCTTTTGTTTTGATAGTAAATGACATCAAATTCTTTCTAAAACTGAAATGATTTATTAATTATGGTTTTATGATGATAAATGTTTTATTTAGAAGGGGTTAATATGTGGCATTTTTATGTGCAATAAGAATATATCATGATGAAAAATTCAGGTATGGATAGTTCAGGAAAACTTGGATTGCTATCAGTGACATAAGCAGGTTGGAGAGTAGCTTGAGCCAGTTTGAAACACTTCCAAGTGTTTTTACTTGGAAGAAAAACCTGAGTATAGGAATGCAAACATTAGTGGATTGAAAAATTACTTTCCACCTAATTACATCTTAGGATTCATTCAATTACTCCAGATTCCTAGTTGATTTCTCTGAATATCCAATAGAGAAACTTCCTATTTTATAAAGATAAAATCATAAATTTGTTGGCCCCAATTTCATATCCAATTTGATGTTGTGAATATAGGATATAGAAAGTTCCTACATTTTAAAGATAAAATCATAAATTTTCTAGTCTAATTTGACATCCAATTTGAGGTCATGAAGGTCTGACAAAGAAAGTTTCCACATTATAAAGATAAAATCATAAATTTTCTTGGTCCAATTTGAGGTCCAATCGTAAGGATTTTTCTTTTTAATTATACTTCTAACATTTGGCTTGATACAAATTGTTACTTTAGAATTATGGTATTTATTTTCTTCCAAGTTTTTCAACGCTCATTTTAGGTAAGAGCTTTGAAGGTTCCTTTAGATGGAGACTACACTTTTCTACTATGGGTTATGTCTAGAAACACTAGAAGCTTAGGTAATTTCATACTTAGAGAAAAAGTAGGAGTCATGCAATGATGAGATACTCAATTTTGGAGCTTTGGTTAATAACTTTAAATGTTTGGCTATGTGCATAAAGAATGTTCATGGAGTGAAAACTTCTTTACAAAGAAATTACCACAATAGAGTTTGAGGTGAAGTGTACCTTCTATTTTATGCTAATATGGATATGTTCTAACCTCTAGTTACTTGTTAATATACCATATGGATATGCTAATATGGATATGTTATTTTATGCTATTTTATGCTAAATAGTTGTTCATATACCATTGTTTCTAATTCAAAATTTCTATATCTTATTCTAGGATCAAATCACAGGGGAAGTCTATACATAAGATACCATTGTTTCAAATTCAAATTGCTAGTTCTTCACAATTGTTTGCTTCATTTTATTTGATCTAAGATAGCCCTACTATATAGAATATGATTTCAAAATCATAGTAAAATCCTTTATTTGAGAAGAATGTTTAAATCTTCCCATCATAACAATGAACAAAAGCATAGTCATTAACCTAAACTTTGCAAGAGTTTCATCAAATTCTATTTTTCCACTCTCTTTTCCATTCTGAATCTTATTCCCAATTTTATCCATGAAGAACTTCCTAAGCCTGTAGATCCTACTATTACCCATAAATTTGGTAGGTTTCAAGGATAGCTTCAAGTTTTTACCCAAGCAACAATCAACAAAATTCAGCCTTACTAGATACAATGTGTTGAAAAGCTCTTTGAAGTTATTTCTGGAAAAGAGTTCTTGAGAGTATAATGCATAGTTTTGAATTAACCCATGTGCAAAAAGGTTAATTCAAAACTATACATTATACTCTCAAGAAATCTTTTCTAGAATAAATTCAAAGAGATTTTCAACACATTGTATCTGGTAAGGACAAATTTTGTCAATTTATACTTGGGAAAAAAAATTGATACTATCCTTGACACCTAGTAAGGTTATGGAAAACAATAGGATCTACATGTTGAGGAAGTTCTTCATGGATAAAATTAGAGACTCTCGAGAATGGAAAAGTAGAAGTTGGTGAAACTCTTGCAAAGTTCAAGTTAATGATTGATGCATTTGTTTATTGTTGTGATGGGAAGATTCTGAATACTCTTCCTAGAATAAAGGATTTTATTGTGATTTTGAGAGCATCTTCTATACAATAGGTTGTCTTAGATCAAATAAATGAAGCAAACAATTGTGAAAGAGCTAGTAATTTTGAATTTGAAACTATGGTGTCTTATGTATAGACTCCCCCCATGATTTCCTCCTAGAATAAGGTATAGCAATTTTGAATTTGAAACAATGGTATATAAACAACTATTTAGCCTATTTATTATGCTACAACAATTAACTACAGATTAGAAGATATCCATCTCAACATAAAATCGCAAGTGCAATTTACCTCAAACTCTATTGTGGTAATTACTTTGTAAGAAAGTTTTCACTCCTCCATGAACATTCTCTATGCACATCAATATGTTGGTTATTATCTTGATCTCCTTTGTGATCAAAAGAACAATGAAGTTCATTGCATAACTCATGACCATTTTACAGTGCTATGATCTAGTGCTCTTTTACTTCTTACTCATTGTGTCCTCAATCACCATGTGCAAATGAATTAGAGGAAAGATCTTTGATTTCAATGGCCTTGCATACCACTTGAAGAAATTTCCATTCATGCCTTAGAATTTAACAATCATATAGGGCATATGAAACATAGCTTATTGAAATATCTATTGACACAAAACTCCTAAAGATCACCACCCTAGACTACTATAAAACTTCCTCCATTCATGTCACAATGCAAGGTCCTTGTAGGTTGAAAGTCTTTCCCTTGTAAAAATACCACTGTATTGATAATGTCTTGAGGACTAAGGTTCCCACTTGGAGGTAAAGAATAATCTCATATGCATTCATTCTTAGGTTCATATTTCAATTTGTTATATTTGTGCAGCTTCTAATGATCTTGGTGAATTACATTGTGTAAAATGAGAAGATCCTTCAGCCAATTGTATTGTTTCCTAAAGTTGATGGCATGGAAAAATCTTTAGCACTATCTTCCAACATTGAAATCATTGGCCTTCAAAACAAAGATACTAGGACTTTCCCTTCAATATTTGTGAAGTCACTACCTTAATCAAATTGGTCACTTTCCTTTCATCATCTTTGTTTGAAGTTTTACTTTACTAGGATGAGACATTGAATATAACTAGGCTCAAAATTTGAAGATGTGAAAAGAAAAAAATCATAGTTCTTGGAATCTAGTTTCTAAACTACTACTATTCTATTAAATAGTGGGGATTAAGATGTTCATATAGGGGGAGTAGACAAACTGCTCATATTTTTGTCAAAAAAATATAACATAGAATTCAATGTGCTCCTCCTAAAATTATAAAAAAAATTAAAGTATTTCACAAATCACTTCAATTGAAAATTAGCTAACATCATGTATTTTTTGTCTAATTTTTTAATCAAAATATGATTTTTTACTAATTTTCAAAGTGCACATATCCTAAGAAATGAAAATTTTAGCATGACCTCTCCCATTTAAAAAAAAAAATCAAAGGTAAAAAAATTAATGTGTATAAAATAGAGTCTATAATGTAAAAATGTAAATTATTTCAAGTTTGGATGAATAGATAATAAATTGCACAAAAACTACTATACATAGGTTTTTGAGAATAAAAAAAGAGACTATAAAAATAATTTGAAGACAAAAACCTTAATGTATTGGAAATGTAAAAATTATTACATGGTGAAAACAAGGGAAATAGGTGTGTGCACCTTTTAGGATATGTAAAATTTTATGGACCTACTTCACACTTTAGTTTATTAGGAATCTGTAAACATGGGTTTTGGTACCCTAAAGGTCTCTTTCACTTCTAGGTCTTTCACCTAAAAGGAAAGCAATAGGGTAAAAATTGGCTATGTCTACACTTAAGATTAATGTAAATATGAATGAAATGTATCTAAATGTAATGTCCTAAATGTAGAAAACTGATAAAATAGATCAATTATTGAATGAAAACTAAAGAAATGCAAGATGTTTGAAAGCACAATGTTGTATGCAAAAAGACCTAGAGAATGACCTAGAGAATGACCTAAAGAATGACCTAGAAATGATCATGAAACAAAATAGAAAGCTATTAAACTAAATGTGTGCACCTATAAACTTTCTAAAGACTAGAAATGACTCTAAAATTTTGAAAATGCTGATTTTTAGGCCTGGTGGGGCTCATTCACCATTCTAGGAAAATTATTTCTAGATTTGGAAATTTGTACCAGAGCCTGTTTTAGCCAAATGGATGTCCAAATCTGCAAAAATCTCTAGAAAATAGGTATAATGGGTCTCATTCACCACTTTGGGTGAATTAGTCCACTTTGAATTTTCTAAAAACTCAAAAGTTGAATCTGTATCTTTCAGTTTGCTCAATCTACACCTCCAGGTGTTTGGATTCAAAACCTTGATTTTTAACACTGTTGATGAATTTTTGTGTAGGTTTTGACCTTTCCAATAGGGAGACAACTTCAAAAAGTTTGAAACCTATTCTTCAATCATGTCCAAGCCATCCAAGCACCTAAATTTGCAATCACACAAAGGAAGACAAAAGAAATGTTGATTGTTAAGGATTGGAGGTTTTCCTTGGTCAAACCTCGTTTGGGTAATTATACCAAAATGATCTGAAATAAGATAATGAAATATGAAACATGAAATAATACAATTAGAAAATTTCCATGATGAAGGATCTTGAATTGCTGCAACAACGGATGAAGAATTGTGCTCTTGAATGCCTTGATGATGTTCTTGAAGATGCTTTCTTGTGAAGACTCAAAATGCTAAACCCTAGCTTGCTTGAGTTGAGATAGATAATGAATGATGAATGAATTATGAATGAATATTGAATGAATTATGAATTAGGGTTTAAAGGTCTCCTTTTATAGAGGAGAGTTAAGAATAAGGATCATGATCAAGGGCCAAGATTAAGTTAGAAAATAACTTAATCAAGGGTGGAGGTTAATTGAGAGAAGAAAGACATGGATAGATAAAGACTTGAGGTGGAAGATAATATTGGAACAAAAAAGAGGTTGTTGGAGAAAATTATTTAATTTAGGTGGCCAACGCAAGATTAATAGATAAAATATTAATTTTATTTATTTAAAAAGAAAGGTGAGAACAAATAATTAGATAATTAAATAATTAAAAATAATTATTTACTTATAGAGGAAAGGTGGGGTGTTAAACATTAAATAATTAAAAAAATATATTTAATGGAGAGGGAAGGGATAATTAAATAATTAAAATAATTATTTAATTGGGGAGATAAAGAAAGGATAAATATAACAATTATTTAATTATAGAGAGAAAAGGCTAATGAATAATTAAATAATTGAAATAATTATTTAATTATAGAAGAGGAGGGAAAATCTAATGCTTGAATTAAAATAATATTTAATTCAAAAGTGGGGGGAAAGGACCATTAGACTCAAATGCTTAATAAAAGTCTAGAAAAGCGTGAAAGTGATTTACAACACTTTACAACACCTTTACAAGACATGCATTTTATTCAATTTGCAAGGGTCCAAGACCTAATGTGGATGTGTAAAATACCTCACAACACTAGACCAAGGTGAAATTAGCTCCAATTTATCATTAATTATTCCCAAATCAAGCAAGGAAAAGGGGATGCTTTTTCAGTGTCCACATAAACCAAGATCCCTCAACCAAGTGACTCAATTGAGGGAAAGGACCTTTTTACTAGGTGGTTTCTTTAGGTGTGATTTAACAAGGGGTTCACCATTAAATGAAGCTTCAAAGGAAAGATGCAAAGTCTAATACACTAAATCTTAGAAACTTACAATAGGAAATCAAATCATTAAATAGAGAGAAACAAAAAAGTACCCAGAGGATAGGAGATGTATAAACTAGATCTAAAAACCTTGAAATTTATGATTTCTAATGTGCATTGGGACTCATACACTAGGTTGGGAAATTTAGTCCTAGTATTAGAATTTGGGCATAATTTAGAATCTTCTACTGATAAATCATGATCTACAAAAAATTGAAGAAAATTGGGTATATTGGGACTCATATGCCCAAAGTGGCAATTTAGTACTAGTATTATTTTCCAAAAAGGAAAGATCTAAAATTTTTCTATCTTTGTACTTCCTTCCTATGTTCTCTAAACTTCATTTATGGATTCAAACCTATTAAAAATCTACAAAACAAAATTTTGTGTTGATTTCTTATGGGGGGTTTTCCTTGGTCAAATCCCTAGTTGGTAAATAAACCTTGATAGAAAGAATAGTCTTGAAACAAAAATGTGTGTGAAGATCCTAATCTTAAGTGTACCTAAGATTAAGAGATCTAAAATGCAATGAAACCCTACTCTAATGTGCTAGAATAGGATGCAAGCATGAAATATGAAAATGATGATGACTCACTTTGGGAGATCTTCAATCACCCTAATAAATCATGAGAATGCATGTACCTTCCTTTGGATAGAAATTAGAATGATAGTGGAAGATGGAATCACTTAGGAAACAATGCATTAGGCTTGGTTCAATGGCTAGTTGCATCTCCCCAACCTAGAATCCATCATGATCCTCAATAGGCAACCATCATAAATATTTTTCAATGCTAGATCTTGAAATGAAAGTGAGCTTGAAGATCTAGAAAATACTATAATGGTACAAGACTTCAACTTTGCTTGCTCCTTGCTATTGAATGCAAATGTTTGACTCTTTTTCTTATTTGATCATTTTTCTTTTTCTTTGTTAGTTCCTAGTTGTTAAAATGAGTGTGAGACTTAGATTTTATAAGCATCCTATCTAATTTACCATTTATTAGATCCCAAATGCCGACATTTGTGAAATTTGAACTAAAAACTTAAATTTCCCCACTCAAACCCTAAAAAGGTTCCAAATAGGACTCATACACCCAAGGTGGAATATGGGTCCCACCTAGGGGGAATCATATGCCCAAGCTGATGTATGAGTCCCACCCTAGATTTTTGGGGTGAGAGAATGTCAGGGAGTTGAAATATTGAATGTATAAATTGAATTTGTCAGGATTTCAATTGAAATAAGCCTTGTGATCTATATTTAAGGGTCTTAGGGGTCTATTAATGATGATATAAATGGTAGGAATTCAATGGTACTAAACTAGGTCCAAACTAAGTGTGAAATTGTACTATCTCCAAGAAGGGAGTACAATTTTTGACACTACACATGGTTAAAAATGTAAGAGAGAGAGCTTGACATTATTGTGATATTTTTTAGATCAACATCAAAAGATGTGTCAACTTGATGGAGAGAAAACTCAATACTTAATCATTTTTTATATATTTAATTAGACTATTTTGATGATATTCCAAGCTTTCAAAAAATTATAGGTAATTTTGAGTTACTTATTATCAATTTAATTTGTTAGAGGTTTTGGATTAGATTCATTAATTTTGGTTTATTCATATACATTTGGATGATTTGGCTAGTCATTAATAAATTTATTTTTAGATCCCTAAATCACTAATATATTCTCTAGAATGAT